>CM035805.1:30175640-30508043 GCA_020466265.1 Siphamia tubifer | reverse complement strand
ATCGGCCAGTGAAGAAGCATGAGCGTAGGAACAAAAAGACAAGATGGTGGGGGGGTGGGGGTGTAGTCTTGGTTTGATGGCTCCCTCAAGTTCAGTCGTATGCAAATCCCCAGCTTTTCCTACATTTACATTCATGATATACACTAATATATGCCATGTAGCGCATAAGGAAATCCCTTAAGTAGTGTTTCTCACAAAGGAAAAATCACACCAAATGTAATACAAATATGTAATATACCATTTGCAAACAGAAACGTAAGGTGTATAAGTCAGCCGTGTAGGAAATGCATGGATGATTAAGAATTAGATGTTAATGTTCCTGGCTGCAGATTTGTCATGCGGAATTAAAATATAAAAGCAGAGCCAGACAGGAAATGAATATGAGAAAGTGATGGTGTGTAAATAGGTACTAAATTATGGTCAGTGACCATCTGAAAGGTAATGCGACAACATGGAAAAAGAAGGTCTGACAGAAGAGAGAGAGAGAGAGAGAGAGAGAGAGAGAGAGAGAGAGAGAGAGAGAGAGAGAGAGAGAGAGAGTGAGAGAGAAGAGAGAGAGAGAGAGAGAGAGAGAGAGAGAGGAGAGAGAGAGAGAGAGAGAGAGAGAGAGAGGAGAGAGAGGAGAGGAGAGAGAGAGAGAGAGAGAGAGAGAGAGAGAGAGAGAGAGAGAGAGAGAGAGAGAGAGAGAGAGAGAGAGGAGAGAGAGAGAGAGAAAAGCGTATAGTCAAGATTAGAATGAAAGCTCTGGAGGTTACAAAAGATGGAGCAGTCTGCACACTTTTTGCTCCAAATAAATAATTGAAATCTTGCTCTCATATGGTAACATCTCAATCCTAACAATTCCTCTTTAAACAGTGAAGAAATAAATCTAGACACACGACAACTAAATTTAGCAGACCTCTGTGTTGGAGCGATTATGGCAATGTGTGTGAGTATTTTTTCTTCATCTGTCATCGTTCAGCTGTACTTAGAGCCACATTAGAGCAGGTCACACTCACACACTGCGTTGAATCCCGACTGAATTGCTAACTCTGCTTACCTGATTGATGATAATATTAACAGCATCAAGAGAGATGGAAATGACAATGCAGTTAATATTCTGATTTTCTGAAGGAAAAGAAGTGTTAACATAAGTAATGTTATGTGTTATGTACAGACAATTATTGGAAAACCTCATTATCATGATAATGATAAACCTCATTATCATGATAATTCAAAGTGCTTCTTTTTTCTTATACAACATAGTAATGTTGTAAAAGTGGGTGGGTGAGTGGATGTTTGTAACAAATACAACCTTTCCACTCAGCTTGTGTTGACCTTCAAACTAATTCTTGGGTGTTTCCTGGCACCTGTTTGTGGGGTAGCCTATTACTGCAACTATTCTTTGCTGTTGTAACTCATGAATTTCATGTAAGGAGTCAATTTCTTCCACTCCATTCCTAAACCTCAGCGTCTAATTCAACTTTATTTTACAATGACCAGAATAGTGAGAATGCTACAGACTGTGGGCCGGAGTCCTGTAGTTTTACTCCAATACTGGATGTACAGTTGACACGCAATAACATTTTTTATTAAGGTTGTAACGGTATATGCATTTGTGCCGAACCGTCGAAAACAGTACAGCCCTATACTGAACGAATACACTCAGTTTGTACAGTATGTGACCATGTGCATATCATGCGGAAGTGACGGTAGAAAAATGACTTGAGGTCAAACAACAGTTTACTGGTACTTCTGCATACATGTCCATGACATGGTATTGATGCGTCTCTGATTGGCTCAAAATGCATGAAGGAACACTCCCCCCCTCCCCTCCTCGCTCTGTGAGTAGTATCCAGCAGTAGGAAAGTAACATCCAGCTATATAGGTTTAGTGCTTGTTTTTAAAACGTGTAGGAAAAAAAACCAAGGCTTCATTTCCACAGAGAGCACATGAACCATTTTTTTTCAAGTTTGTGCAGCAGCTACTGTGGCGCCCTCTTCTCTTGTAGATGCTAATGCTAATGCTACTTCAGATTTGGGGACAGGCTTAACCCCACGTCTGTGACGCCAATGTCTCCATGACGTGTACTGCACAGGCGTTCGTTTCTCTGTTGTTTTTTTTGAATGGTAAATCCAGCCAGTGGAGGGGACACACCACGCAGCAAATGCAGCATGCGTTGGTAAGTCGGGGTGACCCATCAGATTCCAAAAAATTTGACTGCATCAGACAAACGGATCCAAATAATTGTTTTGTTTTTGTCTATTTGTCAAAACTGAATTATGGACACTTTCAAAATGTTATGTCCTGGATGATTTTCTGCTGAAACATCCAGTTTTGACCTCGACAGAACAGAGCACATGCAGAAGGGATCATGTGGGTTTGAAGAAGGGAGTAATACTTGGCGGATTTTTGTGATTTTTAGTGCAATATATCACAAGTTCATGGGGTGTCATGGATGTTTTTTCCACTATTATACTACTTCTGTCTATAAAATGTGTTTTGTCCTAGACCTCGCTTAAAACTTTGCCAGCTTTGAAGCATCTTCAAGTGGAAGTAAACAGACGATTGGCTGTGTATTATACCTGGTGGGGACATAAACTTTGACAGCTGTCCAGCGCGTCCATTCTATATGTCACTGCATTCTCATTATGGCCCAGTTGGGCGCTTGCATTTAGCTCATACATTTATCTCCATTTGCCTGTCCATTAATACCCCTTTACTGTAACCCATCCAGCTCTGGCTAGCCAAAGCAGATGAGACGCCCCATTACTTATTTAGCAGCACTTTAAAGGGGACCCAAGTCAATTGAGAAGCCGCTCTCGTTTTACGGTAACAACATTTGCCCGAGTGGTATCAAACACAAGCGGGCCAAGATGAGATTGAGCGAGATGGAATCAAGTCAATAAAAAGACATGGTGGATGATGTGCCCTGCGGTCAGATAGTTAAGTGAAGGTCAACCTGCTGGGGCATTGTGTAATCTGGTGGCTCTCTGGACGATGACAGGCAGACGGATTCCTAAGGCTAAGGTGGAAAAGTTGCCTGGCCTTCAATATCCTCTAAATCGATGTGACCAGAAGAGGAGAATGATAGTTTTTACCCCTGTAATGAAATTTTTTTTCTCCCCCTCTCATATTATAGTGGATCCTTGTTGGAAGGAGGGCAGGTTTTGATGCATTGAGAGCTCATGAGAAAGGACACACGATAAGGGTTTTGTGGGGGAGAGAGGACAGGCGCTCCAAACAGCCACCGTGGGTTTTTTTTTTTTTTTTCCTTTTTTTTCTTTCTTTCTTTGTGTGTAAGTGTGTGGGTTTCAGCAGATAGACCAGCATGGGCACTTTACCCAACCTAATCATGATTCCCCTCTTTTATCTCAGTGCAGACCGACTGTCCTGGCCGATACATCACTCCCCCACTAAGACACACACACACACACACACACACACACACACACACACACACACACACACACAACTTGCCCACTTTCTGTCCTGGCTCTCTTTTCTTCCACACTATATATTGTCGTGTATCACTCCTGACACTCAGGCAACATATTAAAAAGAGGGACAGTGGCTGCTCGCCGTTATTGCCAGGAAAGTGATTTACCATGGGGGCCACATTCGCACCATATTGATTAAACAACGAACGTGTGTGCGTGCGTATTACTGTGCACATTTGTATATATATATGTGTGTGTGTGTGTGTGTGTGTGTGTGTGTGTGTGTATGTTGTGTGTGTGTGATTCACCTTTTCTCCATCTTTCTTTCCCCAGCTTTCTCATTTTTCCCTCTTGTGTCACCGCTCTTAACCCCTCCCTCCGCTACTCCCCCTCCTTCTTCTTTCTCTTCTCGATTTTTTTTATCTGTCTCTTCGCTTCCGTTTCCTCTGATGTCGGCCAAAAACCTCCGACACTCCCCTGCTTTTCTGTGTTTGCCCCAGACTAGTGCACCTCGCAACTGTGTGTGAAGGCACAGCGAAGGCCAATAAATAAGAAAGACAAAAGAGAGGCCAAGACACCGCACAAACCTTCCCACCGTATTTCCCTTTACTGTTACTGCAGAAAATACATTCATTCACAGTCACATATGCAGGCACTTCAGGTTTGTGGCACATTTCGGATTCCTGAGAGGTCTACTAGGCATTCCTGTGGATGCTCAAAGAGAATTCATAAATGAGACTAAACACATATTCTTCCACACGCCTGTCAAACAGAACAGCAACAGATATTGAACAGATTTTTAGGCCAAAAGAATATTTCCATCATTAGTTAATGTTATTTTATGGGCACAGACTAAATATTTGAACCCTAAAGCCCCGTAATTCAAATAACGATAGTACGTAACTCCAACAGTCCACTCTGTCTGTTCCATAATATTATTAAACCACAAATTATTACTTATATTTTTCATGCTTTGTTGTCTGTTGGTGCCAAGGCTCAGTGTAACTGACCATTACCACAGCAACAAGGGTCTTGGTTCTAATTGATCATTTGGTTCCAGTAGCAGTTCTAGTGCCCCATCCACACTTATAGAGGTATTTAGCAAAATTGTCTACATTGGAGAATAGCAATGAAAAATGTTTGTTTTTTGTGTTTTTTCATATTACAGATTAAATATTAAATGACAGTGTTTAATGTTAACCGAATTTGACCCTGAAGTGTCCTACAGTACATGCACAAAAGAGGTTCTGACGTAATATATGACCACGCAAGCCTGCACTGTTTATGGAAGTAAATTTATTTCTTATACTATTCTTACTGTTGGAATCCAAAATTGTGCCATTTGTTACATTTCAGTGATGTACAGTAAAGGTCGGATAAACATGTTCAGACTGAAGTAGCATCACAAAATTTCAGCTTTGTACTGTATCTGATTTAGGGCCGTGTATGAAAATGGCTTGGGTTGGATAAAAAAAAAAAAAAAAGATTCATGCTATTCAAGCTGTCTTTAATATAAAGGCAAAAAAAAGAAATAAATCAGATTTGGGACACATTTTCTTGCAGTCTGAATATAGCTTAAGAGTCATGGACATCTGTGCTGTAGTTTTAACGAGATTATTATTGATGAGGATTGCTAAAAAAAAAAAAATCTTTCCATTATATTTAAACACCATACACAACACCAATAACAGATATAATAACATATGGACTTGCATACATCTTTGAGTGCATATAAGCTGTAAATCTGTGTTTGTGCCAAATGCACTAAAGTTTCTCTCTCGAACGTAACAAGAAGACCTAAGTCGTATACTTTACTTTATTCTTGTTTTATGATGTTGTTTCCAAAATGTGTGCTGCATGGCATTAGAGTCCCATGCTGATTTTAATGTTGTTCTCAAATATATACAGATAGAAATCTTCATGTAAAAAAAAAAAAAAACCTTTAACACAACACAGCCAATGCTGATGTCGGCAGCTCAGTTTCCAGTTGTCATAGCAAGTGCAACACACTTCCAAGCACATACAGTATATTTTCCATGTGTCAAAAAGACAATGTTGAAGCAGTAATGGAAAGATGTGTTCTTGCCCACATCGGCCAAAGAAATAGCCTATATGAGCTGACCAAAAATGCGAAAATTATACATTACAGTGTAAACAACAGTTGCAGTAGCTGGTTTACACCTGTAACCTGCATCATGTAGCTGGTAAAACATGCAGAAATGGTGCTAAATAAGAGACATCTGGACACAAAATGCCCATTTTTGTTCACCAAAGCTATTAAATAAATGATCAAACAAGTAAATGAAAGACAGAATGAGAGCTTGATGCTTAGTGGATTAAAAAAAAAGCCTTTTAACTAACATGTACAAATCAAATAATCCTAATAGGTATTAGTGTTATGTAACACAGAGGTTGTCAACCTTTTGTAACATCACAATTGCTTCTGATCATTAAAATGACTACCTATCTAAATAGATTATCTGGAAAAAAATGACAAAAGCAGAGTGTATACAGTATATATCATTGCCAGAGCCTGCTATTATGAATGAAGATTTAATGTATTCAGGGTCATATTTTCTTTTATTAGCTCAGGGTTCAATATTCAAGAGTTTTATTGTCATATGCACAGCACAAACTGTACTACCCAATTAAATTATTTTTTTGTCTCCTATGTTATTTTTTCTTCCTCATTTCATCCATTTACCATCATCAAATCCAAGGAAGCGCTAACTAACAGTAGTGTAATGCTTGATTCTACCTGATGATATGCTGTGATTAGCTTAGTCGACCTAGGAACTGAAGTAATTTTTTATTTTTTTTATTCATGTGAATTATTGAGCACATTTGAATATTACAAAAACAACTTTCTATGTAAATTATCACAAAATGTCATTTTAATCCAACCGTTTGACAGTACCACAGGTTCAGAACTTACTACTTATTAGTATTAAATTGAAGTTCTGCCTTTTTACTAAGGCTACATTATTACATTCTCACAGTGTTTTAGCAAAGTTTCACATGTAACACCTTTACATGACCTGATAATGCATGGACACAGACACTGACGTATGACAAATGGCTTGAATAACAATGGACTGGCCAATATCATGATGAAATGCTTAATAATAACTGCACTAGCAATTCATGCAAAATTAACCCACGAAGACCCAAACAGCCACTAGTAATCAAAATCTACTGATCTGAAATGTTTAATAATTTCTGAGCCACTAAAGCTATTCATTTGGTTAGTGTAAAATGCAGTTTGTCATCTTTTCATGGTCTTCAGATATGACCCATTTGGACGTTCAGAGGTTCTGTAGTGAATGTGCAAACACTGTCGACTTCTGCAACATCTATTCAGAGGACAGAGACACTTATATACCTCTGTCAAGGAGGTTAGGTTTTTGTCTGTCTGTCTCTCTGTCTGTGTACAACATATCTCAAAAATTTGTGATTTTGATGACATTTTCAGGTTATGGTGGTAATAGGGAGATCAACAAATGATTAGATTTTAGTGTGTGTGTGTGTGTTTACATTGTGCTATTGACATTTTTGCTGAAAAAGTAACTTTTTCTTCAGTTTTCTCAATTTTTGATGTAATAACCCAACTTTATGGTGCAGTGGTTAGCACTCGTGCCTCACAGACAGAAGAACCCTGGTTCGATTCCCACACCAGACCTTTCTGTGTGGAGTTTGCATGTCCTCCCCGTGTCTGTATGGGTTTTCTCCGGGTACTCCAGTTTCCACCCACCATCCAAACACATGCACTGCTAGGTTAATTGGTTAATCTGTTCAGCCCTGCGATGAACTGACGACTCATACAGGGTGTACCTATTGTAGCCCCCGGTGACCCCTGTGACCCTAGTGAGGATAAAGCAGGTTCAGATAACGAGAGGAGATATCCTGACTTTATACTAAGTTTTTATGAACATCTAAGTAAATCATATATAAGAATACATTGATTTTAATAAATATATAGCATAATAATAATGGAAACGAACGGAAGCCCTGGCCCAGCTAGTCATCAATAACAATTTAAAATTCAGCACAAAAAAAGAACAACTTCAGAAAGGATGTTTTGATTGCTTAATAATACTAATACTAATAATACTACTACTACTACTACTACTAATAAGAATAAGAATAAGAATAAGTACATTAAATCTAGGAAAATACCTGAGGATGACAATGTACTAAAATAAATCAGTTAAAGGTTAAATACAGTTCTACAAAAGTAATACTATGTCTTTCTATGTTACAGATAAATTTAGGAGTGATACCCAGGATCACTCCTAAATTCAGAGCCAGTCAGGTGGATGTCTATCGTTGTCCGGAAGGCAGAAAAAGTTTACATGGTAAAACAAAACTCCACTGGCGAGGTCATTAAATCTAGTTAATGCCTGACCGGCTCAGGCTGGTGAGTTACAAATCTTCATTGGATCGTGAACATTGAACTTCCTGTCAGGTGTATGAAACTACTGTGAAAAAATAACACTTTGTCCCAGTTGTTACCTCAGCTACAACTTGATGTACGCCTCATTCTCTTCATCATTACTCTTTATCATTATTCCCATTCCCATTTTTTTTTTTTTTCTTTCTCATTTTAGTGGCTTCTCTATTTGTTCATTCCACTTGCCTAGGCCGTCTCCTGGGCCATTAATCTATACCGCTCCAACGGCTCCTCTGGGCCAGACCGGGCTGTGGCGCCACTCATTCTGCACTCTGAAAGGCCACTGTGTTCATACAGATATGAAACGACAGACAGAGACAGACAATGGCTTTTAGAGAAAGCACCCAGAGACATGAGATAAGTGGAAAGAAAGAGAAGGATATGAGGAGAAAAGAAAATACACTCGACCCTCCTTCACTTCTCATGTCTTTTAAGGCAGAATTGACAGAATCGTGTATTTGAAAGAGTGAAGAGAGTGAAATGATGTTACCCCTGAACAACTGCACTGAGGTTACGGTAGCGTCTGCCCTTTTGAAAAGGTTGAGATTTGAAGAGATTAATATGCCGTTGGATCACACTGGGGGATTTCTGGCTCACCCAGAACTGGCCTGGACAGGCTGCAGCAGCAGTGTGGTGACGGGGGACTCGAGCAGATGGCCTGGCTTAATCAGGAAAAGAGCGTTGTCCTAGCTTCATGGGCCTGGAAAAGAGTCATGTGATTTAGAGGAAGAAAATGTTTCATCTTGACTTGATAAGTGCATGTGTGAGCATCGATAGAACAGTGACTGCTGCTCTGAAATACTCTGAACGTCAACTTAAGTGTGTTGTTGGTGGATATAACAAGGCTGTCACATGATTAAAAATTGTAACCAGACTAATCACAAGGTTCCTGTGGATTAATTTTCGATTAATCATAATTAAATAGCATTCATTTTTAATCCATACTCAGTGCGTTTCATTTTGCAGGCTGGGTGACGTGTTAGCCAAAGTACTATCAGAATCCAAGACTAACATATTCATGTTAATGTGGTATTTGAATCTGGAGGTACTTCAGTGAAAAGAAAACTACTTCCTGTAGAGCAGGGGTCTCAAACATGTGGCATGGGGGCGAAGTGCAGCCCGCCAAAGGTTCCGATGTGGCCGGTGGAAAGTGCAAAAATTCCACAGACAAGGCTCTGGAAGTCATTCTAGTTGTGGTTCCACACAGACCAATAGCCTACAAAAAATGAGTACATATTTTATTTTCAGTTTGATGTGGAAAATAATATTACATTTTGCCTAAAAATAATAACTTTAAATTTGTATCTTTGTTTTAGCGCAAAAAATGACATTAAGTTATGACAATTTTTACACACATCTGTCATTCAAACATATAAATGACACCATTAAAACCTATGAAACTTCTAGTTTTCATATATATATATATATATATATATATATATATATATATATATATAAAAATGTTCCTCTCGCCCCACGTGGGCGGTGTCTCCTTCAGACTCGGGTCCTCTACCAGAGGCCTGGGAGCCTGAGGGTTCTGCGCAGGATCTTAGCTGTTAAGACTACTGGAATATATATATATATATATATATATATATATATATATATATATATATATATATATATATATTTATATATATATATAATTTATTTTATATTATACTTTATATATATATATATATATAAAGTATAATATAAAATAAATTATATAGCTGACCCTTTTTAAAGAGAGTGAAAATAAATCTCCTGCTGAGTCCACACCTTACCCCATTCACAGGTAAAGTACCCAGTTCTTGTGTGGCTACTCAGAGTTGACAGTACGCCCTATTCAGCCCAGTAGCCATCAAAATGACATGGGGTGTGGGCCATTAGAGTATTCAAATAAAGGCTCTCAGAGTATTGAAGTAACAAAGAGTCTGAGAGCTCACAGCTGGATATACAATCACTATTTTTCATTTTCCATAGAAACAACAACACATTTCTAAATGTTCTTTTTACTTTTATGCAGCCAACACAAGGTTCAAACTTCAAAAGTCTTGCTTAGATATATTTATTGTGTGTTTTCTTGCACTGATTGAAGTTTTTTTAGACAGTTGTGTTTACACTCAATTTATATAAAATTGGTTTGTATTACATTGAGTTTGCTTTCATATTCCTTTTTTTGTTAAGGTTTTCAGAATACACACTTTTGTATACAGTAGATATTTACACTTAGTTGAAATACTTGAAAATGTCAAACAGCCTAAGAGTCTGTGAAAGGCTCAGGACTCGGGATATTTTTATTATAAGGTCAATTAAGGTCAAATGTGGTTCGTCATCTGTACGTTGAAAAAAAATCCAGGAAGTGTACATATTAAAAACAAATAAAAAATACAAGAATAGCACATGTAAAGTGAAATAAACATCCCTTTTAGAACATTGGAGAATCCCAATAACATAAGTGCTGATTCATTCTTGTCCACATACACCATAAACACTGACGATCAGGTAACAGGATGTAAAAGTAGAGGGTTTAGTCTGGTTAAGTTAAAAATGTTACTATGCCTAAACTGTCACTGTTGTAATTTGTGTAGAAATTACCAAACATAGTCACTTGTTCAATAAAGGGTTTAAACGAACAAAACAAAAGAGAAGCAATAAATAGATCCAGCCAACTTGGCAGCACAGACCAGATGACTGCAGGTTCTGTCATTACCTGTGATAGAAATTATTGAAGCTGACTGAGTTGGGAATTTGTTGCACAGCTCATCTGAACTGTGTTTTGTTTAAGCTTTAATGTAATTGACTCTAAGAAACAGCATTAATCTTTGATTTAGTAGATATTTCTTTGTGCGTTTTCATTTTGACTTAATTTATGAAAGGTCCATTTATGCATAAAACACGCTGATTTAACGTCCCTCTTTGCAATGTTCCTCTGCCTGTTTGCAGATGTAGTATTTTATTGTTTTTCTCCTTTTTAATAGTAGAATGAGTTATACATCTTCTGATGCTATCACTCAGGGGGAAAACATAAAATGCTAACAGTCCATAACTTGAAAATCAAGCAAATTTATTTGTAATTATATGCATGATAAATCAGCGTTATTGCTATTCAAATGACATTCTACAAGTGTCTGTTTATTCATCTGCTTCCAGCTTGTCTTAGTTTTTCCAGGTAGGAAGTAATTTGATGTTTATTTTTCTTCCCCCTGTAGAATTCAGGAAGCCAAAAGTACATCAGCGTTATTAATAGGTTACGCTGTCTCTCTGAAATGATTGAAATAATATTTTATTAAAAATACAATCACACTTTTTTTTCCCCCTCATTGTGGGAAAAGTGTTGCTGCTGTATATATCATTACAGACAGTCTGGGTGTGAACTCTGCCTTCTGGTGACAAAGCCCTAGATTTTTAAATCCACTGTTCACCCCAGCCACCTTCTTCCCATTGAGCAAAGGCAAAACAAGTTGCACATCCTTCAGTGAAAAATTGCATTTCCTTGCAATATAATCAAGACACAGTTTTCTTTAGTAGCAAAACACAAAGTGGGCGGCTTTAGGTTCATTATCAAGCATAATTGGATTTACAGTTTTGTTGCATATGAGCATAATTTCTGTGGCACAGTATTGTACTCGGTTGTTATTTGGGCGGTGAAAGCAAGGCAGTGTTTGCGGAGACTATACATCACCCAGAGGAGCAGAGAGAATGACATTCATAGGTGCCATTGAGGAAATCACTAAATCTTTAACTACCCTTGAAAATGGCAGCGAGGAGGGATTTTTGGGGCTGAGATGACTGAGTGTGACTTCGGGTCATAGTAGTACATTAATAAGTGGTGGCATATTTCTAGAAGTTGTTGACAGGCAGCATAGAATGCTATTTGTTCACATAGTTTTATATCAAGACAGTCTTTGGTTTCAAACCAGTGGGCTTTCCAGTAGTGAGCTTGTCTGTCCCTGCTGTCAGAAACTGGAGCTTTAAATTCTAACAAGGCAGGCGTTTGCTGTATAAGCTATCACTTCCTTCTCATTTCCTGTAAAATGTGGATGTATGAAGCACATTTAATTAAGCTATTTACTCACTTCTACCAAGGAAAGGGGAGTCTGGTTGTGTGGTTGTGTTAGAATTTCATTTTTATTGTTATAATAATTTTAAATAGTGCTTCATTCTCCAAGTATAAATCTTTTTTTTTTTCATACAGTATTATTTCAATGTGTAAATGGAAATCTTCTTTCTACCCTCCCGCTGTGATGCAAGGTCATCCTGCAGGTCTGAGGCGTCTGGAGCAGGTAGGGGTTAAATATCTTGCTTAAGGCCTGGTCCAACACTGTGTTCACGTGAGGAGGGGGAGGTGAGGAGGGGGGGGGGGGGATCAAACCTGAGGCCTTGCAGTGTAAGGGCGACCTCTGTAGCTGCTTGGCCATGCAAAAGTCAATAATGCATGCTCATGTAAGGGAAGCAAAGACCTGAACGTAGACCCTTTTTGTTGCTTTGCGGGGGGTCAAGATACAATCCAGCCTCGGAGCATCGCTATAGTAATGACCGGGAAGGAAAAAATCGAACAAGCGCGGGGCATCACTATGGCAACAGAGGTGATGTCATGATCCCTGCTGCCGGGCAAACTGCGTACAGCTGAGGATGCAGCCTCCTGCCACGGCTGTGTTTTGTAGCGAAGGCCGGTCAGGCTGGCAAACTTCTCCACTGTAGATCATTGTCACTGTATCCACTCCTCCTCTTACTCTCTCACATCGTCTCCTGTGTCTTGCTCTCATTTAATTCTCTTGCTCTCTTTTTCGCTCTCTCTCATTGCTGCTCTGTCTCGCTTATTGATGTGTATATCTCTTGATCTCTCCTCCAGCCATACACTCTAAGCTGGTGGTGTTGAAAGAGATGGATGATCACTGCCCTCAGTAATCTCCGCTGCAGCCATTTAGATAATTAAGTCACTATTCTTGCACTTTGCCTCGTGTCCCTCTACCAATGATGGACCGTGTACATACACAAGACTACATACATGTGATTAAAGGTATGATGTATTTCTGTATTAAAATATCTCAATTAAGCATTTTGTTGTATTGATCATGCACATGGTTTCAACACTGTTCACATCATGGAATCACTCATTCCATAACATGTAACCGTATACTGTATAGAAATGTGGTAACGCCTGTGTTAGGATACAGTATAAAGTGGTACCTTATTTATGGTGGGGGGTTATGTTCTAAAAGATTAATCTGCAATAAATGAAACCCTCAAAGTAGTCAGATTTATTTTGTTTACAATAACTTTATGTATATGTTTTAAGTCTGTAAAACTTGATAAATTTTTCTCAGACAAGCATTAGTGTTTTCTCACATATTTCTATCTTTATATATATATATATATATATATATATATATATATATATATATATATATATATATATATATATATATATAAAGTTATGGATGGATTTGGCTAAAATTGTCAGTAAATGTTGGGGGGGGGGTGACATGTGTCTTAGGAGGAGGGGCTGATCTTGGCAGACTCTGCTTTTGTCATTGTTTACTGGAGGCACTGATCCACAAAGCTAAAGCAAACTCCATCCTTAACATTGGACAGTTACAACCCTTTTTGCATCCTTGTTAAAACCTATTGCTGCTGTCATCCTTATGTTATTTTTCTCGTTCTTTATGTAATGAACCAAAGATTCATTTGTTGTGTAATGGTGCCTGCATTACTTCTACCTTCCGTCACCATGTCCAGAAGTTCAACTTTTTTGTGATGTTTAGCATCTTCCTATTCCTTTTAGGTGCCTTTGACCACATGTGCTTTGTCAGTGCTGAATGTTTCATTGACTTTGTGGGTTTCGTGGGAGGAAACTTGTGAACATACAGCTCTTCAGTCAAACGGCTAACGATCAAACTTTTATGTAACTTTGGCAAAGCTGAACACATTCTGGAATATACTCTAAACGAGATACGGCACGGAGGACATTGATGGACAATAGTCTACACTCCCTTAGCCAATCAGAATGCAGAACACAATGCACATTTAATTGCACACACAAAAAAATCTGTGAAGCAGCAAGGCCACAAAAGGTGAACTGCATTATAGCGAAGGACAACTGTACATAGTCACGCTACAGTGTTTCTGCTACAATGTATTTTTAGCAAGTTTTCTACACATCATTACACGATGCAATGATGTTTTAATGATGTATTTCAGTATCGGTGTCTTACAATAGTGTGTAAGCAGCTGCTCATGTTATCTGTGAAACGAATGTGTGCACATGCAGGTGTGAATCACTACATTAACATTAGATATGACACTTAATTTGAAATTGAGCATTTCATCTTCCAGAGCTAAATAATTGTCCTTCAGCATCGGGGGGGGGGGTAAACTCCATCCTTCCCTTTCTGCATATATTAATTCAAGTGACCTTAGACAACATGAGACTTATGCATCTACTCCATGTAGATCAACCTCACGATGCAGGTTTTTTTTCTTTGTATTTTTAGATTGGAGAAAATCCAATCCACAAGGCAGATTTTTGAGTGATCACAGGTGTTTTCAGACAGGAAGGGAGGTTAAATGTGCCACAGCTGTAGTAACTGATTGCAAATCAGATTCTGTCAGATGTGACCTGGGCACGACTCTACTGTTGATATTGTTTTCCTCCACAAGGAGACTTGGAAGTTGGAAAACGTAATTTTTCAACAGCATGAACTAATGCGAGGTTCATCTGTTTTCATATTTTGTGTTTTGCTTTGGACTGAGAGGTGAGAGCTGCAGAAGGGAGCTGTTCCTGCTCCGTCAGTGTACAGTGCATTAGCTAGCATTACTGTGGATTTTACACTAAATTGCCATAACATGAGTATGGATGTAATGTGAATGAAACATTAATGCATGGTGTTGTCCATGACCCTCTACTACTGTATGACATAACAAACCACATCATTTGTCATTGTTTTGGATGAGAGACCTCTAGTGGAATAAAAGACATACTATGCATTTAAATCATGTGGGTAAAAGCTCAGTGCACCAGCTACAGTGTCTCAGTACTTACTATTATGCAGCAGCTGCACATTCCTTTTTGTTCCAACGATCCTGTGTGTTTATGTATGTACGTGTATGTGTGTAGTTTGAGCTGCCTGTGTGTGTGTGTGTGTGTGTGTGTGTGGCATCAGCAGTAAGAGCTGTTTGTTTTGATGCTGTTGTTGGTTTTTGTTTAGAGAACAGAGAATTTCGCAAAAGGATGCAGCGGGGAGAGAAAAGGCGACAGCTGCCATGGGCCACAGAGAATTCACACTCACACACAGCCATACACACAAACACACGGCCACAAACGCACTGCGTGATTGGCGTCTGGAAATCTGTCTCTTCCACACCCTGTAGAAAAAGCATGAAGAAAAACTGGATAGGAAAGTGTGCACACTAGCCCCAGGGTTTTTTTTTTTTTTTTTTTCCCAGCTTCATGTCTTGCCATTGTGATAATGTGGCGTTTTGTTGAAAGTCGGTGTTTTAATTAACTGAGCAGCAGCGTGTGGTGTGTGGTAGTGGAGGTAGCGGTGCCTTTTTATTCCTCAGGCTAATCACATACCGGGAATAGTGACATCCAAGAACTGTAAGGATGTAACTAACTTGGCCATAAGAATATTTTATAACGCCATGATCATCCCTGTCTGCACGGTTACCAGTAACAACTGACATTTTCGGACTAAAAAACTGACCCTCAGTCTGTCCTGTTTTCATCATGCAAAAGTGAAACCACAACCCACATGTTCAAACTAAAGTAAACAAGTAGCTTGGAAACCCTTGCGTCATAGTAATACCACAAAACACACATACAGTACATGCAGTGCACACACAGCCACATATTTCCAGATTGGAGGAAGGTTTTACTTATTAATGCTCTGCTAAAAGAATTGTGCTGATGCACACTGAGAGGGAAATTTGCTGTCAGCGGTGCAGGTATATGCAATATTTCTTAATCTTTAAAAAAATAACCCTCAGCTCCAGTTCCCTTTTATTTCTCTTTGCCCTGTCTACCAAACACACCGCATTCCTTTTTTATCTGCTTTGAATGATCTGGCCTTTGCTTGCATGCTTTATCAAAGGAAAGATGATCAGGAAGTGTCTGTCTCTGGCAAAATGAGACTGTGTGTGCATGTCACCCACCAGTGTTTCATCCATCAAAGTGTCAGATTAATGTACAAAGTGCCATCTCTCACTATCATCTCCTCTGGAACCTTTGTGGAAATCCTAATAGGCAGATAAGGGAATGTGAGGTGCTGGATCCAGATTAAGGATAGATCTGCCCAGAGTGACTGGTGATTACCCTCCGGTTCAGGTTTATTTGTGTGTCAAATGCTTTCCAATCGTCCTCTAGCACTAGCTGTTAAAGTAAAAATGAGCCCATAATATATAATACAGATAATGTGTTTGGATGGAAGTTATTTTTGGTGGGAATGGCACTTGGGCTATTGGATTCTGTTTTGAGAGGTCCTCTGTATTTTTATGATGCACTGCTGACTGAACAACGTCTCTGGATTCCTCTCGTACTGCTAATGAGGTGTACGCATCGTAGCAAAGAACTAATTCCCCTCAAACCACTGGGATTAATTGGACCTACTAATGCTAAGAATCAATCCCAATGATAGGCTTGTTGCTTTCTATGCCAGCAGGTAGCTGCATTCATCTCTGCTTCTTATCCCTCATGATAGCCCTTTCACCACCTCTTGGCAGCCCCCGTATGTGCCTCCACACACTATGTTTGTGTTTGAATTCGACATAGCTGCACAACTCTAGTTTTGCTTCCCTGTGAATGCATTTCCTCTCCCGTTTTTTTTTTTTGTTTTCTGGAACATCAATTAGGTTCCTCCTGTATCATGTCTTTAGGAGGAAAAGCTAAAAATACTCAGGAAGCCCTGGTTGTTCTCTGGAAGATCAGTGTGCTTCATCAATCAATATTTTACAAAAGGAAAGGAAAAATACTTGAGATGCTGCAAAGAAAAATCACCATTTATTTACAACAAATGATCACAATTTTAAGTGTCACAGTTGCTTTATCAAAATAGTTGAGCATAGTGTTATAAATGTCATTTCACTGAAACTGCCTGTGTATTTGCTCATATTTATATCTATGTTAATGCTGCAGCTAAAGCCAGACAAATGTGACTAAATGAGAAGAATCAAGTAGTTGCAGGATAACACGAAAACATTCAATATCTGTCCATGAGCTAATAGCATGACTATGACTTATATGGCTGGTCATTAATTCAATACATACATTAGACAGGAAATCTAAATTGTTGCATCATTTTGAGAGGGGAAAAGATGATTTAATGTGCCTGAAGTACAAACATTCCAAGCGAGCATTTGCCAACCACTCATTAAACACAAACATGGTTTATCATCAGAAACATGAAAATAGCCACTTAGCATTAGATAGTCCACATAATTATACTTCATTAATCTTATCCAAATATTCATAGGTACTGGGGAAGTTAAGTTGCTGCCCGCTTCTGCACATGTGCACATCCACTTTACTGCAGATGTTCTACTGTGTTGAAATGTGTTGTTGTGAGACATTCAAAATCATTACCACTTTTCCCTGTTTCATTAACAAGCAGCTCCCACACTGGTAAAATGCATTAATATTTAAAAGACACATTATTCTAGTTTTGTATTGTACTGCAATGTTGCATAGTGTTAATTATGTTACTTAGATCTGGAACTTGAACCATTTTCTCCCAGAAAGACAACAATAAGACAAACAAATAAATTGATGTAACCATGTGAGGACAAGATGAGTAAACACCAGAACTTGCTAAAATGTGTGGTCGACTCCAGCCTCAGTGTGTATGCAGGACTGCAGCATCCAAATTGAGATTGTGTGTTCATTGTCTGCTGAGTCGAGCGGTATGGACTCGGGCTGAGGAGGAGAATTTAAAAAGCCTGAGACTGTGGCTCGTGTTGCTCCAGGCTATTCCTGTACCAACAGTCTCTGCCATTATTTAAATATCAGGATGAATACCTCTGTTGTCCTGGAGGAACTGTCAGCACATTTACTGGTGTGCTGTTACACTGTTGTATATGTGAAGTGTGTGTGCAAGCGTGTACCCCTATGACAGTCATGTGTGTGTGTGTGTGTGTGTGTGTGTTGGTGGCTGTCTCCCACAGGGGCGCTCATTTACAGCAATATCTTGTCCTCGTAAAGTTAGAGCATACCTACTTTCCCCAGCCCTCATTTGTACCATCCTGGCTTACTGATGGATGAATTGATCATTAGTGCAGACTCGTGTGTAACAGGTGGTTGTGTGTGTGTGTGTGTGTGTGTGTGAGCATGGTGAAAGCTGTCCTGTCACTGGGTCAATAGAAATAAACACTACTACAGGTTGGAAATGGAGCCCATCCTCTTGGGGAGTATCTGATGCAGCGCTGGAATTGCTGGGGTATTAAACGCGGGGCAGAATGTGCCAACAAAGCAAACATCACACCCTAGAACAGAAGTCTGACACAAAACCCGCCTCACCCCCACACTGATCCTTTCTTAACACCATTCCTTCTATTTCAGGCTACACACACACACACACACACACTTAACTGCTGTTATATCTCATTTGCTTGCTTCCTCACACTGCCTCACCGTCGCTGAAACGTTGTGTCCATCTGTTCCACTCCCTCTTTCTTCACGTCTATCCACGGCTCCCTGTGTATTCCCACATGGCTTTGTTAACGCAGTTCTGTCACACACCCCAGACATGCTGCGTGCTGTCTTGGAGTGACAGATGCTATTCTTTAGGGTGTGTGTGTGAGACATTCACACCTGCCAAACAACTTTTATTTTGGTTAATCACTCCGCCGCTGCTGTGGAACTCCAGTTGTTGAAGTGTCCCAATGTGTGACGTGTGGCGTTTTACCTCGCCACTCTCACATCAACAAAGGGGACATGTACGCACAGCATCGCCATGGTAATTCCAGTTTCTGTTGGCCAACATATGTGGATATTGACAAACACCCCCACGCACACATGCACACACCCACACCTTCTCAGCTCAGTTTTTAGCCTCATTTGCACACACACCACACAACTCCATAGCTGGGTGCAGTTTGATTTCTGACACACGAGCAATGGCAATTTTGAAAAAGGGTGTCAAAAGCGCCATACGACCAGCACATTCTGCCTTCACTGCAGCAGACTGCTTTTAACTCATGACGTGACTGACAACACAATGGAGATGCCAGTCACTGCACTCATTAACTGTGATTGCTGACATGGTATTTCTCTCATTTTTTTTAGATCTTTTCTCTTTTTTTTTTTTTGTGACTCCTCATTTCTTGCTAGAAAACAGAACTTTTTGCTACTTCCTGTCACTACTTACTCTTCTGGAGGATTAGTGATTTTAATCATTTGTTTAGATTTTCATTTCCCTGCAAAAGATTCTCAGTCATCAGCTATTATTTGAAGCAGGAGCCTGAGTTTGAACGTAGTATTGTAGGGAAGCTCCCCACACCTCCAGGTAAGATTATTAACATGCTGACTGGATTGCAGGAGCTGAAGAGCCTCATTAATTGCTTTAGGGTATGACTGAAATGCTGTCATTAGTTTCTTATGAAATTGAAAAGGCTCTTAAAAAGGTTGGCTTAGTATGCAAGCCCTGAAGCTGAGGTTATCATCTCTCCTGTGAAAGACCGTTGTCTTGTCCAGGTCTGACAGTGAATTCATTGGACGTGACGGAAAAATGGGCAAATCTTTATTGGCACTTTCTCCCCAGAGCGCTGCGGCACAGAGTAAAGTGTCATTGGAGATGTGATGTATTTGACTGTTTATCTGGTCTGGCAGAGTCCACAGGTGTGCTAGGTGTTGGTTTGTGCTGCCACCTTTTTAGAGAGCGAGATTCCTTTTATCACCTTTTTATAGTTACCCCAACAAACAGCGCCTCAAGGTGACATGAGCTCGTACGCCGCACGGCACACAAACATCTTAAACCAGTCGTGGAAACTGAGTTGTGGAGAGAATTTAAGACTCTTTAATTAGTGGCTTAAATCCTTCTGTTCACCGAGGACCATAATCATTGTGGGATTTGTCTCCGTGACACTCGTTCTGCAGGGATCAGTTGCCAGCCTCCTATTACAAAGTACATACTGACATGCATAGTGCAAAGATGACAGGAATTCACTTAGGGGATTGTGCACACATTGAAATACAGTGCAAAGATTCTGGGGGAAAAAAATTACACTTTGATAAGCATGTGATATAATTTGAAGCATGCTAATTTGATGTTGTTTTAAAGAGTCAAAAATTAAGTTACATTCATTATATCAATATCAAACCAAAGACTGATGACATACTGTAAAGTGAGAAAAGTATTTAACACTGATTTTCACAATTCTTCCAGAAATAGCCAGTGGGGATTTCAAGTCATTTTTTTTTTGTTATAGCAACTGAACAGTGTCTTAATCAGAAGGGTTGATAATAAACCATGTCTAGGTCTCATAATTTCTATGATAAATACTAGTTAAACCAAAGCATTTTTAAACTCATGCAAGAAAGTCCCATCCTAATCACCCACTTATTGAACTCCTTTTTCTGACACTTTCAGTTTTATCACATTGTTGTAAAATGACATCTACAGATGGAGACACTTGATTGTCAGTCACTTACTATTTCTGTCTGACAGGAAGTTGTCAGAAAAAAGAGGGTCATGATAGGATAAATGTTTGTAGTGGGATTGAAAACCATGGCATGTGTATGTATAAAAGTGGGTAATACGTTTATTTAAGTACCTTTTTGCGCTGAAACGTGTGCAGATTTTGGTATGAAATTGTAGCTATATGATATATGAGAAGCTGTATTTCTAGTATAAGTAGGATCAAAATACAAAGATCAACAAAAAGCAAAGAAATTTAAACAGAATATAATTTTGAAGTCAACCAAACATCATTTAGCAACCTAAGCGGTACATTTCAGCTTGTACGGGTATTGATTGTAACATGATTCTACCATACACAGTCTCATAATGAACTAAATTATATTTTACACTTCTCACATTAATCATTATTCATGATGAATGTTTAACCTAAGATGTTTTTTCTAATACTTTGATCAATCATGTGTGTAAATTTTTTTTGTTTTGTTTCAATTATATGATTAGTGGTGACAAAACATTATCTGCAGGTTAATGTGAACTAACCATATAGTTTTTTAGTGCTGACAGAATAAAGAATCAGTATAGATGAAAGTATAGTACACATACATTCTACATTTATTTTACGTTATACACGACAAACATACATACACATATAATTTCAGATTGCCAGAGGACTTTAACCCATAAGGACCCAAACTGTACTGTACCCAGTGACCAAAATAAACTAACATGTAAACTAACAATTGAACTATTTATATTCACAATATGCCAGAATTAATATTTACACACATTTACTGACATTATGTTATGAGACATCTTCATGCTGTGAGTGACCTAAGAAATTTCACATTTTACTTTACAATTTGACATTTTTAAATTGTTATAATTTCCTATCAGAAAAAAAATGCTGCTTGACAAAGTCCATCAACTTTATGTGGAAAACAATACACAACAAAGAATGGTATTTACATTTTCATCCAGTATATTGGAGGCATGTTCATTCATTCATTAAAATAAATGAACATATTGACAGTGAATAGTGCATTTATTTTGGTATATTCACAATATTGTGGAATTATTCAGCTGTGGATTTGAAGAGATGAGTTTTAAGTGACCTATACAAAGTATCACAAACCATTATCAAAGAAGACTGAGTGATATGGAGCTGTATGCACTGTCTATTGTCAGTTTAGCCATGATTCTATCCCTTATTAATAACATTATTGAAGTATAATACAGTGTATTTTAATTACATCTCCTTTGCTGCCACTAAGCTGTGTATTGCTGCTTTAGTGAAGGTTGTTCCACAAAGCTCTTTTGTGCAGGCACTTGCAACTTTTGCCCTTCTCCACAATCGAAAGGATTGGCTTTTCAATGAGCTCTTGTTCTTGGAGGTTTACAGACAAAAAAGCTACTTGCATTAAATCTCAAAACTGTCTAGAAGGCACCGTCCAGGATGCACAGTAGCATGTACCCACTTAACTTGTAAAAAGGAATGATAAAAATAAATTGTGCAGTATTGTCAAATGCAAATGCACATT
The DNA here is from genome assembly GCA_020466265.1 of Siphamia tubifer. Classification (NCBI taxonomy): domain Eukaryota; kingdom Metazoa; phylum Chordata; class Actinopteri; order Kurtiformes; family Apogonidae; genus Siphamia; species Siphamia tubifer. Next base: position 30,486,019 of record CM035805.1, on the reverse strand, counting down.
GCCTGCAATTCTGACTCTAGTAGAGATAATGTCCATTTCTTTTTCTCTGTTCCTATTTTTTTTTTTTTTTTTATATGGAGGAATTTTCTCGCCTCTTATTTCCCAGCAGAGGTGTGGTGCACGGCAGATAAGAGAATATTACCTGGCACTAACCCTGCCATTGTTCCACTGGACTAGCACTTTGTTACTCTCTCTGTCTCACATATTTTTAGAGATAATACAGGCTTATTCTGTTGGAAAATTCAAGGTTATTAAAAGGGGTTACTGCTGTGAGGGGGAGAGGTTATTGCAGAGCGAGGCGAGAAAGGGAGCATAAGAGTGTTGTCCCACTGCTTTTAGATGTTCTGTCTGGCTCCATTGCCTCAAATCAGCTTGCAGTGTTTGGTCAAACCAGACCTTATATGAGAGAGAAGTAAATGATGGAGTTATTGAGAGTGGGAATAAAATGTATGAAAAGAGTAGAGGGGAGAAAACCACCAAAAGTAAAGACAAGAGACAGAATCTAGCAGGCAATTTAAAGAAAAAAAGAAGGATGGGCAGAGCAGAAAAGATCCAGAAGAGTCAGAGAGTCAGTGCTCTCACCCCAGGCTGCATGTTGTTTCACTTTCATCACTGCTTTGGAGAAGACCTTTCATTTTCACCAGCCAACTACCATACTTCAGTGCAGTTTATGTATACTCTTTATACATGATGCCGATCCATTAAATACTGAACATATGGCTTTTTTTTCTCCTTTTTTTTTTTTTTTTTTGCTTATAGTAGGGTAAATTCTATTTTTGTACCCTCACACAGAAGGCGGCATTTCAAGGCGTTTGCTCCTCTGTGAGGGAAGAAGCAGCGTGACAGACCCCAGCGTGCAGAATAAAGACTTATCATCCGCTGTCATTCTCTCCTTACAGACCAGGGGATTTTGCATGGGGCTTGCTGAACCTGGTTTGAGGTTGTTATTTATTTATTTCATCTGTTATCAAGGGCTTGGGAAGCCTAACATGCCTTTGGTGAGGAGGGATACAATGCACTACAAACCCCTCAGTGATGGATTTCACTACTCAGATCCTGTACTGCTTTGATTTATGATATAATATAGAGTGATACGCCGCTCATGCTACACAATAGTGCCATACCCCATACTGATGTAATTCTAAGCTCACAGTCACATCTTTGCCTATCACAGCCTGCTGTGCTTGAAATGGGGAAAACCCTCAAATGCACTTCAAGGGCAATCTGATTGAATTAACCAGCCATTAGATGTATGAGATGAGCTGTAATTGCAGGGGTATTTATCTATTCAGAAGAATGAGTTTTGACCGCAAGGTCATGAATCTGCTTGGCTGTCCTCGGGACAACCTGACTGAGTGCATACCTGTTTGCTTCTGGCTCGGCCGTATTGTTTTAACCTCTCGTGCTCAAGCCTAGATACTCTACGCAACAAATTTAGCTCCTCATGGTGTTGGCACTGATGGTGTTTTTTATAGGCCTGCAGCAGCGTTCATTTCTCTCCCTCTTGTCGCAGCCCTCGTTAATGACTGGGAGAATAGGAATTAGAGGCAACAAATGAGCCGCAGTGTGTTCATGTCAGTCAGGTGCAATGGGGAGCAGATGCTGCGAGCAGTTATACCTTCATCTCAACAAAATCTCTCTCAGGGGCTTTTTTTGCCCATGTCCTGATCTGTGGTTCCTTGAAATTCTGTTTGTAACTTTTTACTTCCATGAAATAACAACAAAAACATCCTAAGAACCTGCCTATGTTTCTGTTTTCTTCAGGCCTGCCCCTGTTGTTCCCTCTGAGAGGAAGAGGAAGTGATGTCACGCCACCACCACCGCTTTGAGAGGGACTATCGGGGACCGTGGGAGCGGAGAGACATCCGCCCTTCTGGCCTACACAATGGAGGAGCCAATCATAGCTGTGCCTCTGCCGTCGTCAATGGCAACAACCGTCCGGGACTGCTTCCCCTCCCTGTTATCCCCTCCCTCCTCCCCACTCCGGTTACAGTTGCCGTGACAACATCGAGCAGCGACATAGTGGTCAAGCGAGGCATCACGGCAGTAGGATCAGTTGCTCCGGCCAAGGTAAGAGCCAGGTCCAAATGGACGCTGGGACACCTGGTCCCTCTAAAATGTCTTGGAAACCCCTCAGTCTTTGTCTTGGCCTCTTAAGTTCTTTTTTTTCCTCTCTTCATGTGTCAACTTGATCATCTCTGATGACTTCCCAACTGGACATAATCTCCAACTTTCTCCGCTTCCTCATCTCTCACTGTCTTTCTGGAAATGTTTCTGCCCTGTCCAACTCACTGGCATGTCTTGTCTTCATGCCTCAACTGTCTCAGCTTTTCATGCCTCTCTCCTCTCTCTCTCTGTCCCCCTCTCTCTTTCTCTCTCTCTCTCTTTTTTTCTCTCAACTCACTCTGCACACTCTTTACCCAATGCCTCAGTGTTGCCAAACCATTTTCCTTCCATCTTCATTTTCTCGATCTGCCAAATGGCAGGCTTCTCCTGCCTTTTCCTCCTTGGTAATTTTCTTCTTTCATTATGCAAACGACCTCTGACGGTAGCTCACACAAGCACTGCTGACAGAAGTGGTGGTCAGAAGTGGCTCTTCACTGACTGTGGAAAACAACATTTAAACATCAATGCTATTCACTTTAAAAAGCTATTAAATGCTATTGATTATTTTTTAAAAAAGCATGAAAGCATATTTCACCGTTATGCTTCTGTCTATTTGGGGTGCAGCTGCAACTGTAGACTGAATTTTAGTTGCGTTTTGGGAACTTTACCAGCTGGTGTTCATACATTTCACTGTATTTTTTTTTTTTATTATTTTGTGCAGAAATCGACAGCACAGAAATATCTGCTAGAGTCCAAAACTGTACACTTTGTGTGTTCCCTCCCCCCTGCCTAGGGATTTGCTCGCTCTCTGGCTGTCAGCAGTGTGAGAAGAGAGCAGCCTTTACCAGAAAAAGAGTTGGACAACTGAGCCTCTCCCCTGCCTCTGCGTCCATGGATACCATTCATTCTCTTTCATCACTCCCCCTCACTATCCAATCAATTAGTTTATTTCCAACACTAGCAGATCTAACCTTAGCGTTTTCTTTTTTATTATTATTTTCCCGGTCCTTTCCTGTGGGCACCTTGTTGCCGCCCCTCTTGGTGGGGCTTATACTCTGAGGAGCAGAGGTAAACAATGCTCTGGTAATTTAGACTCTAAGTGCACATCATTAGATACCTTACTGAATGCACTGACCACAGACACAGTAAATCTACTCTGGCACCCTGACGGCCCCTCCTTTTGTGTGGCTGAATAATTACATACATCCTGACAAAGTCCCGCTAACTCCCACCGTGGCCATTGTCATCATTCAATGGCTGCCACAGCAATTAAGTGCCTTGCCTTGCATGTGAGTACACATTTGTTTAAAGATACAGTATATGTGGGAGTGTGTGTGTGGGTGGGGGGGGGGGGTGTACATATATATACATACTGTACAGATATATACACAGTGGATATTATGCTGATCTTTCCCTAGATGCCAGTGTCTTGGCTTTATTCAGGGATTTACCTTCTTACTTTGCCTTCTCTTTGACAGTTCTTTCTAAAGCAGGCAATAGAGACTAAAACTGTTTAGAAAGGAAAATACCCAAAGTCTGGGCTCTGCTTTAATTACAGTCTCGCAAAGATGCAGGGCCCTCATGAGTCTGTTTATACCAAAAGGAGATTATTTGTCTGTCTTCTGCCTCACTTCCTGCTGTCCTCACATGCTCACTCTCTTCCTGTCATCTTCGACCAAAGCTGTTGGGGGTCACAAAGTGTCTGATTTAGGGATACAGCTCTGGCCCGCCGCTCCCTGCGCCTCTGCTCTGTCCGTGGCTACACTAAAAAGCTGACAGGCCTGTATTGATCTGTGCTGTTTGGCGACACTCTGCTCATAAACACTGCAGCCCGAGTGGGAACAGCGAAGAGGATGCACAGGAGATTGTGTGGAAGTGATGCACGTATTAATCTATGGAAGAAAGCCTTTAAGCGTGTCGGTAGAGTAACAGTCTCCCACAGAACAGGTGTTTTGTTAGTGTTTGGTGTGACCTGCCATAAGCATCCTACGTCTGTATGGCTCTCTGCAGTTTAATGATCAAGTGAAGAGTTCCATGTTGGTGCTGTGTGCATGTGTGGAGGACAAACGCTGAGGGTTGAAAAGTAGCATCTGGCCACTTTGTTCACACTAATGTAAAGCTAACCAAATGGAACAGCAGACTACAGTTAATTTAGAGCTACACTTTGTTATCCCCTGCCCTGCTATTAATTAAAATTTATGTATTTTTATGTCTTGTCACGGATTGTCACTCGTGCACACACTCTTAATCTGTGTTCTTAATAACCACAATTCTTTGCTGACATTTTTTCGAGACTGTAAAATCTATGAGCTTATATTTGCTAACTACAGTGTTTTCCTCCCATGCATGCAAACGCATTAATTTTTTTTTTTTTTTTTTTTTTTTTTGCTTTGTTTAAGCCATGTTAATGATTACTACGCTTCCGTACTTTCATATGGTGTCATCTATGACTAACATTCAAAACTTAATTCCAATAATTGGAACCTGTCGCAGGATTGAATGGTACAATTGGTGATATTTAGGATCATAGAAATGAAAATCAACATCAGTGATCAAGTAATATTTTCATCAGCCTTAGCCGATGACCGATACAAGCCCACTGATGTTTCTAAGACAATATTTTGAACAGATACTGATTTTTTTTTTCTCTGTCAAATGATAAATGTTGGAAAATCTTCTTTAATTAGAATAGGAAAAAATACAGATTGTGAAAGTTAACCTAATAAATATTGCCAAATGTTTTTGTCCTTTTTTTCCTCTCATTTTTTCCTCGTTCTTTTTTCTTTTTCTTTTTTCCCATTTTTTTTTTCTTTTCCTTTTTTGTTTCCTTCCCTTTCTTCCTTTTTCTCTCCTTTTTGTCCTCCCTGTCCTTTCTCTTTTTTTCCCTTTCCCCATTTTTTTCCCTTTCTCTTACTACTCCCCCCCCCCCCCCCCAACAGACTGATACCGATACAAGACACAGACTGGCCCAATATATATCGGCTGGCTGATATATCAGTCTATCATTATTACATTTTAATCCTCATAAGGCTTTACATTGAATACTTCGGAGGAAAACGTGTTTAGTGAGAGGTCAGATTATGATTTGTGCTTAAATGTTTGTACATAAATATTACACTCTGAGTTATGCAAGTCTGTGAGATTTAAACATTGACCTAAGCTGACATTTGTCTCTGTTATCCAGAATATTCCCCAGACACTACAGTATTTACCCACAGAAAGCAAACTGCAATGCAGATATTTTCCTACATGGTCTAATTGTCCATTAAATCCATTCTCCTTGTATGTTTATGAGCATCACTGCATTTATTGTTTCTTTACTAATCCATTCTGAATACAAATGCAGAAGCAATATCTGGTATTAAGGACAAAGTGACAACTGTTCTTACGATAATGATTTTGTTCGTATTTGTTCAGTGTTTTGATTCACCATGTCTACATCTAATATGCTTTCGTGGAAACTATTTAAGTTTTTGTTCAATAGAGCAATCACAAGACAGCAAAAATAAGCTATTTCTTTAGCCTAAAGCTATCCTGTTCACTGCATTATTTGTGCCTGTGTAATTATGCCCACGTTGCTGTAGTCCTGCGTAAAATGTACGAATGCCATGCTGTTTGTGTCCACTTTATTGCGTATAAAATCGGTTTGTGAGCCAATGGCTTAGTAAACAAGACACCTGATATTTACTGTAGGTTCAGTTCATTAAAAGTCATGATTAACAAAGAGTTTACCAGCACTTTGGCCTCTGTTTGATGTCCAACTCATAAGAATACAGTTTAATAAAGCAGATTTTCCCCAAGAAAACCAAATGAAAGTGTGTGTTTTGCTCAACATGTCTCATCATAAACTCTCATGCTTCAGTTTCTTCTGATTGTCCCTATTTTGTGAAGTCCTTTGATTAAAAAAATTAAAAATAAATAAATAAATATTATCCTTGAACAGTTCTCGACGCCTATAACAGATGATTTAAAGAAGTAAGTCTAAACATAATTATTTATTTTTTTCCCAGTACTTTGGCATCTGGCTGTTTTGAGAGATGATTAACGATATTTACAGAAAGTTCTTCCTCCAGCTCAGGTAGAAGGGAGAAAAAAAAATCCCAATTTCCAAGCATCGACAGTAGCGATCAATGGAGCACGTCTTGAAACAAAATCACACATCGTGTCTTGTCGGCCATTGATTTCAGCCAGGTCAGCTCACCAATGGATTGAAGCAGACCCCATACTGTGGATAACACAACATGGTATCCAGAGAACAGCAGGTGTCATGGCCTCACTCTGACACAATCAAAAAAAGGAAAAGAAAGAAAGAAAACTCACAAAGCATGATGCATCTTCAGAGATTCCTTTTTTTTTTTTTTATGATACCACGACATACACTTTTGTCTAATGTAGTGGTTCTCAATCTTTTTCTGTAAGGCAACCCTTTGGAGGACAAAAAAAAAAAATCTCCAAGTCCCCATATACTGTAACTACACATAATTATAACAGTAGTGGTGCAATTATAATTTTTATTGAAAGAAACATCAATGTTCTGACAATACTTTTTGCTTTTCCTTGAATAATTTGCTGTACAAATTAGAAATGACTTAGATTTTAGCTTGAACAATATGAATAAACTCAACATGATTGCTCCTTGAGAGAATATGTTTGAAATAAAAATAGGAAATGTGCAATTATCTTACAACTATGACAGTAGTTTTTTACATTTTAGTAACAAAGATGAACTTTTGAACCATATCTAAGAATATCCAAGTGCACTAAAACGTTAATTACATGTTCTAACCTGGGAAAAAAATACACCCAGGAGTGATCCCATATCAGGGCCCGCCCCACAGTTTAGGAAACACTGGTCTAATGGTTATCTATAAACCATGCTGCTGTATAATTCCTCTTCTGGTTCTTGTTAAGCACCTTTAAATGGTGCTTGCAGCAGTTCTAATAGTTCTACATGGGAAAAGATTGTGATAACAGTATAATAGATGAACACTGATTGAATCACTTCTTATTTCTGCAACAGTGTCAAGGTTTTTCTGTGGGTTTTTCCACACACACACACACACACATAAGCCCAAAGTGACCACAATTACATCGATAAATTACTTTATGGTCATCTTTGAAACAGTTTTGAAGGCAAGTGCAAAAACAGTTCATGAACTCAACACTTTTGTACTACATAGTGAAAGTTTAGCTTTAATTTTCTTATGTGACTTTTTATTTTCCTGGGCCTTCAAAATGAAAAGAACCTGATGTGAACATCAGTCTTGTGTCAGGGGAGCTCAGTAATGAACAGACTGAGATTCAGAAATGATCGAATCTTTATCGAGGTTGAGGTTAAAAGGGGAAAAAGCCTTTTGAAATGCGGGATAACCTTGTGACGCATTGCTGTGAAATGTATCGAATATGAGATGATTAAAGTTTAAGGAGGTGCACACCAGGGATGCTGGATGAGAAAGACAGGAGGAGGGGGGGGGGTTTTGAGGTGGTGTGGCAGGTAAGAGCTGCTTTTGAATTAGCTTCAGACAGAACGAAACTACAATTGTTCTATCAAGTAGTAGAAGTCTGTCATCCAGATAAGATAAAACTTTACATTTGCAGAGTAGACAGGCTCACTGTGAGGTCTTAAAGCAATCCTTACTCTCTCATAAGGAAAGCCAAGAACACTAAACATAACTGGAACAGAAATGATTACTTCACAGCATGAAAAAATATGATCCAGTTTGCCTTTTGTTACTTTATGCTGATGGACATAAATTGATGGTGGAGCCAATGTGATTATATAACAAATTGGCTGTATGATTATAGCAGGGATCTTGATGTCAGATTAGCATTATAACTGTCAACAGTGAAAGATGCTGTTTCTTTTATTCCCTACATTTTATTTCAATTAAATTTGGGAACACACAGTGGCAAAGTCTTGAAATAACATCCGGACTGGCCTCTGTGCAGCTATAACTCCCACTTTCTTTCTTGTTTTTCCATATAGAATGAAAATAAGGTTTTTGTTTTCCATAGTTTACTGCAATTTCACATCCACTACAGTACTTGTTAATGGAAGCTGAAACCTCAGTGACTTCAAGAGTTCAATGACTATGAACTTCTTTCTGGAAACTTTCCAAAACCCTTCTGAAATCTCACATGACAAGTTTGAAGCCTGACAAATCACACATTGCAGCATTTCTATTGCATTCAGAGTTGTCACACTTGCTTTCTGTAAGCCCCCTCTGTTGTAAAATGACACAGCTGAAAGCATAAATGGTTCTAATGGTAATTCCAGACATCGATCAGTCTTTTAAACTTGTAACATGTCTTATATGACTGAAATATGGCACTAATGGTAACATGTCAAAGTAAGCAGACAGTTAATTCCTTTGACATCACATAAAGGAGGGAATGCTTGGGACCTTTTATCTATTTCTGTAGTTGATTGTGTTTTTGTAAAGCCCTGTGAGATGACTTTGTAATTTGGAGTTTTATAAATAAAATTTAATTGAATTGAATTGACAGTTAAAAGGTCCCACTAAGTTACAAATATTATTTTACATCATATTGCTAATAATGGAGTGACCATACCCCAAATTGTTGCATCATGATGTGGAGAAAAAAAACAATACCTCTTCCAGTGGACTATTACATTTATTATTAGTGTTTATTTTATTCACAGTGCCAATAAGACACAAAATTATTAAGTGTTGTAGTTTATTCAAATGGGCGGGGCCTGGTTCGATTCCCTTTCTGTGTGGAGTTTACATGTTCTCTCTATGTCTGTGTGGGTTTTTTGGCTCCTCCCACCATCCAAAGACATGCACTGATAGGTTAATTGGTAAATCTAAAGGTGTACCCCGCCTTTACCTATTGTAGCTAGATTAGGCCCCCCATTAACCCCCCCCCCCCCCCCCCCGTGAGCTTAGTGAGGATAAAGCGGGTTCAGATGACGAGATAAGACTTTATTCAAATGTTGGGGAACAAAAGATATTATTATTATTCATGTTTATATCTGAAAATTTCTACTGTTTTGAGACTTTTTGTCATAGTCTGACCATAAAGAAGAGTTGGTAAAACGTTATAATACCTACAATAAACTATTTACCTATTTGTAAATGTGTTGTTCATACACAATTTATCATAAATAAACCATTTGTTAACAAACCATTAACAAATATCTTTAAAATTTCATTATTTTTATCAGACAGGAGCACTGTTTATATATCTGCTTTACAGGTAAACAAAGAAACAGTTGTAAAAAAAAGGAAAGTTTTTACATTTATCATTGGAAGACACTAGTATGAACCTTTACAATTAAGAAATAGGTAACAAAGGTTTAATACATAATGAACAACCCAGTTATAAATGAATAATAAATAGTTAATACCTATTGAATTGTGTGTAGGTATTATAAAGTGTTACTGAAGAGGTTAAAACCAAAACTAACTCTAACAATGTTCATCTAACCTTCAAAGAAATACATATTATTACATGTATGATACAGTAATAGTAATAATTATTGGTGTTGTGAAAAGAAAATCTCTATCACAAAATATTTTTAGCCATATCATCAGTGTAAATAATGAGGATGCAAGAAGAAAATTGTAGACCTTGACTTTGACACATGAGATTGTTTTATTTTTGTTTCAAACCAAAAGTTAACTTTGATGACACCGAGGAACACATTTTTTTGTTTATTAAGGTCTGACAGCTCTTTTTAACAATTTTTGGGGTGTAGAATCTAAAAAACGTATCTTTTTTTTCCTTGAAGTATAGGATCCCTGTTTCCTTAAAACATATGACAAATATGTGCTTGTTTTATTCAAACAAATTGGCTGCAATGTTACTTTACAGTTATGTTTTATGTTCTACTGTAAATCTACTGTAATTCTACTGACCTTTTTGGGAGCTTCACACACCTCTCACTGCAGTGTTTCCATGGTAACTGCACAAACAAGTTTCCACATAGCTGTAGATGATTATAATCGGCTGGTAAATTTTATTACAGCGAATCAGTAGAATTTTTTTCTTATCTGGAGGGTAAGCTGTGGAGAAAAATCTTGATGTGCTAGATGATAAACCCTGCAAATTTTGGAATGAACATGCCAATTTTAGTTTTAATCTGCATAAAAATCGAAACTAACTTTTTTTCAAATTGTTCCCCGATGTTATTTTAACATTAATTTCAATGGAACACAAAACAATGGATTAACTGATAAACTCCTCAGACCCAGTAATGCAATTTTTATCCTCCGTAAGTGACAAGACTTAAGGACATACATTAAACTTTTTAAAATTTATCTGAAAAAAAAAAAAGCAATCGTGTAATGTAAAATAGACAGAACTTGTACTTTTGTGGAGGAGGATATGTCACATAAAGCCAAATTATGATCAGAAAATTACAACAGTATGACAAAATACATGTCAATCACATCATAATGCAATTGTTATTTTTGCACTTCTTGTTCTGTGAGTTTTGAGGGTAGAGAAATACTATTATTTTCTTAGTGTTAGTTCAGCGGTGTACATTTTTCCATTTTGGTCTGTTGTTTCGTGAACTCATTCATGACATATACTGGTCTTAAGTATTTTCTCATTTTATTGCACATTCTCTGCTGTTTGACAACTGATTTTGTTGAGCTTCTTCTGCTTACGTGGATGTTTAGTAATGTATATATTGATTCCAATGTGGCATAGTATTACCATGGAAACACAGAGAACTGAGTGTAGGAGGCTACAGCATGTGTATGATTTGGTCCTAACCCTAACCATATTACTTTTGCTTCAAACTTAGATTCTAAACTTAAAGATAAACTTTTTCTAACCTCAGACGAGCCTTAAAATGACCTTGTCTCAGCCTAAAGCAACACTTAAAAAAAAAAAAAAGGCAAACATTTGTAACGTTCCCTTATTTTTCCTCATGTCCTGCAGTCATTCAGAGTAAGATGTGTTGTAAATTTTTAATGCATTTTTCTTACTTTTTGAACAAAACTCGGAAGTTCCAGTTTCTCTTCAGTTCTTCTTTATACTCCAAATCCATCCTAAATCCAAGCAACACAAGCTCTCTGACATACCTTTATCTTTCTCTGAGGAGCAGGAAGGTAAACAATCTTCATGCTTTGCTGCCTCGATTTGATTTATTAGCCTCTGCTGTATGTGTTGTCATCCTGCCACTGAATTGCTGTGTCATTTGCATTCACTCTGAAAATGTCAAAAAAAAAAAAAAAAAAAAAAACAGCTCTCGGAACACGAATACGCAAAAGTAGACCATACTGATTGATGAAAAATATCTTATTTCACCAGTTCAAGTCTCATGTATTATCCATATGCCATCATGTAAAATCTGGAGATTTTTCACGGGTGAGTCAAGTGTCCCGTTATCTGACGGATGGTGTTTGAACAGTTATGCAATTTTAAATATGCAAAAGCCAGAGGTCTGTTGTAAAGTCTGTTTTGTCGGAAGTGGTTAAGTGGTGTGCATCTTTGCATATATTTTAACGTTAAAAGCCATCATGTTTGACAGTGAACTGAGGCGAACCTGTCAGATTCTCTTCACATGTCCCTCTGGTCCATATGTCAGTTTGAATAAAAAGAGATGCACACAAACCTGTCTTTAAAAATTAGACATGCCACTATTAAAAATGCCCTGTTCTTTTTGGTTATTCTGATTACACTAGATTTTTCCTCACTGGGAAAACAGGCTTTTAATTCCTGGCATCATACATCAGCATGCCTACTGTTTCCAAGTACCGTACTCACCACTCGGCTTCTCTAGCTCGATCTGAACACCTGATTTAAGTTGGTCTGACAGTTTAAGAACCAAACCTTGTACTTTTCCTACTCCAGTGTTTTACTTTCCATTAGTCATGCATTAATTCTTTAAAACCTGCATTTCCATAAACAGCGTCATCATTATAATTTTGTGGACAAACAAATTAGACATCAGGCGTCTGCAACACAGCCATTAAAAAGTGTGGCCCTCAAGGGAGTAAGCAGGGATTAGACGGTGATTTTCCTTAAGACGATACATGGAAACTTTTGAGTGTTAACGAGAAGCGGTGATTGTGTGTTTACCAGCAGCAATTGCACCAGGGCCTGGATGTCTCGGCACCATGTGGGGAGAATTAAAGCTTTCCACTCGGAATCAGAATATGCTACGCTACAGTGATTGCTAATCAAGGACAGAGATACACAGTGAGACAGACAGACAGACAGACACTCACAGTCATGAGGACTGCGCACTGTCAAACTGTCGGAGGAAAGGCACGTTAAAAAAGGAACTGTCAGGCTTCATTTTCCTGTTATCACTCGAATGGATGGAAAATGGGAGTCATGAAACTAATGACAGATTTATCCAAAATCTCACACCCTCATCACACAGTCAGGGCATCATCATCTTTTATTGTCAACAGTAAATATTGACAGCAGCCTTTTATATATAACCCCCCCCCTCACACCCCCTACATAGAAAATGAAAATGTTGGCAGATGTGGGATGATAACAATGCACAGGGTCAAAGAATAGGTGGAAGCAGTTGTTATCTTCATCTGTCTCGTCAATCTTGCTTTGACAGGATGTTCCACAGGTTTCATCCAATCCCTACCGTCTCGTGGGTCCTCTTGCACCTGTCTTCCCGTCTACAGGGGTTGGATCCCAGCTGACCTTTTGTTCCAACAACAGAGTGCCACATTTATTCCTTTTAAATGTCTGTCTTGCCAATCAAAAATGTTTCGCAACCTACTACTGTTGGCACTGTCTTTTCTACTTTGGATGCAACTGCTTCGTCACATTCAGGGAAGAAAAGAAACACTAGTAGAGGCCGATTATTCTTCTGATATCTACTGTGCATACCAGAGGAAGCGAGGTCTTTTAGTGATGCTCGTACTGTGGTTTGGTTGGGGTTGTTTGGGTTGCATCACATTTTTATAAAAGACTACTTGCACAACTCTGGCAAAAAAATGAAAAATAATAATGTGTATGGTCCATTGGGGGCTTGCTCTTCTCTTCTCTTTTCTGTTGCTTTGTTTTTGTGTGTGTGTGGGTACGAGTGGAAAGCAGCCCCCTCAACACACCATCTCATATGAGTCTGGCTCCAAACTGGCGGTCTGATGGCTCAATCTAATAAGCAGTCATTGGATATCAGATTGAAATCTCTCTGCTTGGTGAAAGACGAGATGCAAGCCCCTTCTCTATTTATGTCACAATGACTATGCAATATGAGTGTGTTGTCATCCAATACTGTACATCTGCTCTGCCGGCAGTACACAGAGATCATTGTCTGACTGGGCTTTGCCTGAGCTGAAACTAGCGTGAAGAACAGCACTACACAAACAAAGGTGTGTTTACAAAGTGCAGGTTTGTCTCAGGGGCTTGTTCTGTCTGTGTGCTTCCTATTACTTTGTCTGTTTTGCTCAGAGATGTGTCGGGAAAATTAGGAGCCTATCTTCCTATGCTCCTATCTGCAACAGCTTGATTGATAAAAGTAAGGCATTCATAGAAACCCGCTCCCCACTTTATCACCCTTGCGTTTTTATCTCCTTCCATCACACTTCCATTACTGTTTTTATCAAATTCTTTGGCCCATCTCTCTCCTTCCCCACGACTGACGCCCTTCCAGCCACTTCAAACAACTTGTCTTTGTTGAAGCATAGATCCTCATTCCTGCGTCAGCGTTGCCTCCCTCTGAGCGCGCTTGTGTGAAATTGGATTGCTGATCCGTTGGCGCTGAGTGGCAGAGATGTAATATGGGATAGCGGCAACCACATGCTCTGAAGCTGGAGACAGCTGTTACAGGACACCAAGGGATCACAGATGACGCTTGACTCCCAAGTCCTCGTCTCTTCAACACTGGAAAGGCTCTCAGTAAATCCCATGGCAACATAAAGGAGAACACCAGCGAGTGACAAACAAAAACACACAGATGCGGGCAGGTGGAGGGCGGCGCACAGCATGTGGACGGTTGTCAGATTTATTTGGTTCGCTGAAGTGTCGAGGGGTCATTGTTGATCTTTGGGCAATTTGAAGTGCCTGTCATCTTAGATTTGCCTTTCATGGCCACGGCTGCATTCCTTAGCTTCTTGATCACAAGGGTGAGAGGTCAGTCTCAAAGGTAGAAGTCATTTTTCACCTAAACGTCTCTTTTGATCATCGAATCATCAGCCTTTATAGCTTTCAAAAGTGGATGTTTTCTTTTGACAGAGGATGCTTTTAGTGGAGACAGCAGTCAGCTTAAGTATAAAAGAGGGGCTCCACTATACAGCGATACCATACTCTCTTTAAAATTCAACATGCAATGGCAAGTTAGGCTAATTGTCTCTGCAACATCAGAAGATAAAGGGACAGCTTGCGCACTTGTCATTTTCCATCTGCAGAGGTCTGATATAATTTACTTTGCTTTAAGCCTTCTTGGATACATGGGATTTGTTGATGGTGAGTGACATTCACGGTGAACTACATATCACAGTCAGTCTCCATCAGCTTATCAAACAACCAAAGCGGGCTCCACCCCCACTACTTGTCAAATTTAACCTAAAAATAAACAAGGAATCAAATAAGCAAAGAAATAAAAACAAAAATGCCATCTTTATCTTCCGGTAAACAAGGAAAATAGAGGAAATGCCAATAAGTGAAATATGCTTGCATGACTAAAAGCAATATCAATTTGTGTAGAATTATTTTGGCTTCTGAAAAAGATTATGGTGACCAAAACAGCTACTTTGTCCACAGTGTCTTATCACTGCTGCCAAAGTATGAAGCAACATGACTAATTTGTTTAATCATTAAAATCTGCACAAAGCTCTATGTGATGAGTTGATTGGCAACCAAAGGCAAAAAAAACATATCTTTGTTACTATTACTAGTTTAAATATGAATCTGAAAATGGAGATATTTAGAGATATCTGCTGACAATTGCTCTACTTTTAATATTAGAATATATACAGTAAGGTGTAAATGTCTTAGACCACCTTTAGCTTTGTTGGTTTTGAAAGGTTGGAATGAGTATAAATATTGATTCTTTACCCTCTTTATATACAACAAGAAAATAAAATAATATCAGTAATATCTGTACAGTAAAAAACACACACACACACAGAAACTCAAATACACTCTAAAGGTTTAACTGACATGACAAGAAGGAGCACAGTTAGAAACATGTGCCATGTGCTGAATGAAACCTGGTATAAAACATGAGAAAACTAATGTGATGAATCTCATATTTTGTGAACAAAGAATTAAAGACATGTAAAGTACATGGATAGATCACAGTAAATACAATATATAAATGTTGTTTTTACTACAATACTTCACATATTTCCTGATTAGAGCTTAATGCATATGTGTGGTCATTAGAACTCAACAGATTTTTCACTTTAGTGTACATGCATTGCCCCCCCTGAAACAAATAATTATATATATATATATATATATATATATATATATATATATATATATATATATATATATATATATATATATATATATATATATATCGACAAAAGTGCATTAGGATAGCTCAGCAAATCAAATTTGACAAAACTCCAAATGTTTAAAGTTACCGATTGATTTAACTGGAAGGTCTGCTGCTTTTTAATCACAGTTAAGCCCGCTTTGCTTGTAATTCAGAAGCATGCATTTGAAATCTTTGCACTCAGACTGTGGAAAAATGTTGAAACATCAAGTTTAGTTGGATCTATAATAGTTAATGCACATTTTACAGTTGGGTTTTTTTTTCTTCTAATGCTGCAGACAGAAATTCAGTGTTCCCAAAGGAGGACATTGGTCTCGTGTTCAAGGCTGCCATTCATCCATCTATGTAATTGAGCACATCATCAACTGAGCAGATCAGCTCTCAAGCCCTTCAAAGACCCACACTTAGTACCCATATTCCCCTTCATGTGTTAAATGAACCCCCTGCTGAGCCTGGCTGATTGTGTGTCATTCGTATTTTGTCTGCTGGGACAAAAAAAAAACAAACCCCTCATCTGCCAGTCTGTTTTCCCTTCCTCTCTGACCACCCCCATCTCTTTGTCTGTGCTCCTCCACAATTGCAGAATAAAGAGCAGTGGCATTTAAAAAGGTCCACATGTGGAGGGGCTGACATTCAAAGTACTGCCACCTTAAGGTTAACTCCATATGAAAGGTGATGGCGAATGCAGACTTTTAAACCATCACTCATGTCCTACAATATCAGATATCAGCGAGGAAGCAGGCGGAGTAGCATTTTGTTTATGTGATGCAGAGGTAAACAAAACATCTCTCTTCTGCCTGTCGCCAGGTTTATGTCACAAATGTGGTATTAATGACTCTGGGTGCTCTCAGCATCACTTATATGCAGCAAAAAGCTTCCCCCCCCCGGTAGGTGGCCCAGGTTATATTTGTGTAAATGAATATGGCTACACAAGAAGTAGTTGCAAACAATCGGCCCTGAATTCTGCCTGAGGCTGAATTACTTCTGGAAAAATCAAGACATTTACTGTTTTATTCCAACGTGAAAAGGTGGTAAAAGTGTTTGCAATTCCTTTGACTTTAAATAGATATTGACAAGTTTTGCTTTGAAATGTCTTCGGTCGACTTGGTAAGGCTTTCAGTTGGCTGCACAAAAGAGATAATAGGCAACATTAAGAGTTGCCTTTAGAAAATACCTGGAAACAAAATCATTAGCCAATTGTTTTTCTGCTCCTTCTTTATCCCTCTGTTCTCTCATCCCTCTCCAGACTGCATTGTGTTGATCCTTGGCTTTTTTTTTTTTTTTTTTTTGGCTTCAGTGGACACCAGTTGGACAACGGAGATCACAGACTACATTTTTAGTCAATGCAGAGCCAGTAAAGTTATATTTGGAGAATAAGTTTGATGTATGATCGACTTCCTAATCATTAGCTGAAAAAAAAAAATAGAAATGCACAACTAAACATTCTAGGAATTATTTGATCATATTTGTTCATTTTAAGTAATCCATTTTATTCTTTACTGTATCATCTTTAGAATACAAACTAAATCTGCTTTAATTACAGGTAACATTCAAATATGTGGTAATCATTCTTAAAGGTGTCATTTCTCTGAAAACCACTTTTCCACTCTCCTTTTGGAATCTGGTGGTTCACCCTGAGTTACCAACACATGCTGCCTTTGAAAGTGGTTTGTCACCTCCACTGGCTGCATACGGCATTCACAGAAAACAACAACAGGAACGAGGGACCCAGGATGGACTTTAGTATCACCCATATGGGGTTAAGCCCGTCCCCGATTGCAACGATTCTGAAGTAGCATTAGCCTTAGCATCTACAAGAGAAGACGGCGCCACAGTAGCTGCTGCACAAACTGGAAAAACAATGGCGGATCAAACTGATTCATGTGCTCTCTGTGGAAATAAAGCCTTGTTTTTTTCCCTGTACGTGTTCAGAACAAGCAACAGCATGAAACCTAACCGGATGCTACTCTGGTAAAGGTAAACACACATAGACCTAGAGGAGAAGAGGGAGTGTTCCTTCACGCACTCTGAGCCAATCAGAGACGCCTTGTCACCACGTCATGGACATGTATGAGCAAGTACCGGGAAACTGTTGTTCAACCTCAAGTCATTTTTGTACCGTGCAAAAACGGCTTGAAACAAAGCAATGCAGCATTTTTTAAAAAATAGAATCAACACACAATGTATTCAATACCAATGGAGAACAGAGTAATATTAATGGAATGACACCTTTAAAAGAAAGTGATTATGTAAAATCTGTATTATTGGCTATGAAAGGCATCCCTAAGAGGTACAATCAGCCTTTAAAAAAAAACATCTCAATAAGATTAGATGAAAAGCAACACAATTAACTAAATGCTCTATTACAGAACAGTGGATTTACATATTTTTAATTTAGTTTCTATTTTCAAATTGTTTCTGCAACAGAAAAAAACCCCCATCTTATTGCTGTTGTATTCACATATAGCGTACATCTCATGAATACAAATTGAGGTTTTTATCGGGTTCAGTCAATAATGCATGACCACCACCATTATTCATACAGTAGTATACTATTATAATGTGATATATTGTTGAGGTAATAAAAATACTGGTTTGCTACTTTACTGAGTAATCCAGTAAAATAGAAATTACATTTAAGTGCATGTTTTCTAAAGCATTCCCAGATTAATTATATGTTTAGCTGTCATATAACAAATAACTTTTGTCAGGAAACAAATGTAGAAGCTTGCATATAGTTAGAAGTCATAATATTATTTTAAACCAAACAGGACCTTCATTATGATAAGTGCTCCTTTGAATTATTCCTTTTTTTTTTTAAACTGTGCTTAATTATTCTTCCATTTCGCTTCGTCCACTCTCCTGGCCGTCATCCTCCAGTGTTGTGGTCCACTTTCTGCAGGTCGTCCCTGTGCACTGAGCTCTAGGGATCTACAGCCAGCCATCTTAATACACACATAAATAATAGATATATTTTAAATGCAAATTCTAATAGGGACTTTGGGGGTGACTCAATCATGCAGCATTTGTGGTTTGACCTTAACTCAGGCTAACAAATTACTGGGAGCTTGGTGTTTCTCATTAGGAGTTCCACGCATCATCACACTGCCAAGTATTCCGCTGCCATAACCACAACCGCTATATACCCCCACCAAATGTTTTCCCTTTATTTTTTTTTTACATGGATTAGTACTCACAACTTTTTACATGTGCCTTTCTGTCTATTTTCTGCAGCACCATTATTTCTAAGTATTGAAAGCGGCATGTAGAGAAACAAAATGAAAGAATAAAATGCATTAATAGATTAAAAGACATAATAATACATAATACCAAATGATATCAGATTCACCGTGTTATGTTAGATGGTTAATATTGTTTTTTTAAAGGCAGGTAAATGCATACATTTTGCTGCATCTCCACCTTCTCCACCTACTCTTTTGACCCCGTTTTTAATTTAGGTTTGTGTTATAATGTGAATGTTAAAAGGGATGACGCACAAAAGACGCCCACATTATCAGACGGCGCATATCATACATACATAACCATCACTGATTCACCAGGCGCCATAAGAAAATGTTGCTCTTAACTACCCCATGTCTGGTGAATTATGAAAGGTAATAATATTAAAACATTTGTGATTTAATTTAATGATTAAAGATGACACCCCGTATTAAAATTAAAATATGCTTTGGAGTTTCTGTTTATGGAAAATAGTTTGTGAATGCTGTCATGTTCTTAGTCTAGGGGAACCTGAATGTAACATAAGGGACTTTCCCACAGTCGGAACCATTTGTAGTTCCTGGAACCTTTTTTCCCCTTTTCCCACAGCATAGGAACTATATAGGACGTTCAGTTTTAAAACATATGGTCAAGATGGACATTGAAATCAATGATGTAAAAGAAATAGTTAGAATTGTATTGTAAAATTGTTAAATGAGTGGTGACTCCTTATTTTGTCCTTTGTTTATTTTGTTCTGTATTTTATTTATTTATTTATTTAAGATAAACTGCTCAAATAAAAATAACTGAACTGAACCTTTTTAGTTCCTCCCAGCAGACAGGGTTTTTTTTTTTTAGTTCTCCAGGAACTATATGACGTAGGTGATTGAGACCACAGCTGTTTCCACATTTCAAATCTTGCAGTACCACTATCTTTAAAACAATCTGTGTATTGGGAAAAAAAAAAAGAATACAGAGAAAGTAATAAATAAATGGACCCATGACACAGTATTGTTTTTGGTTTAATAAGGATGTTGGTTCATGCTATGACATTAACAAATGGACGGCGTGGTTTTGTTTTTGGGTTACTGCTATGAAATGAACATACGTCGTACTGTAGTATCACTGCTGCTGGATTCTTCATCTCCTAACTCTCTCTGTAAACGCCTCCATTCTTCACATTAGACGCTGTATTTGACCATAATTAACATTCCTGTGATACAGAACATAAACACTGTGGGCTCGTCATACTCTATTCTAGTTTATAGTAGCGCTGTCTTCTACTTCCTTGTGTGATTGTTGAATTTAGTGCTTAAAGAATATATCACTGTGGCGGACGTTAGTGTCACATTAACCCCTCCTATGGTTCCATATTTAAATGTACCCCTCTCATCCCATCCCCAAAGAGTGTGAAGTCCAGACAAAAGTTACCAGTAACAACAAGGTAGTAATTTAAAAATCCTCCCTAATTATTTTAGTTATTTAATTTTTATTTAATTTATTTATTCATTCATTATTGGAAGGGGGGGGGGGTAGTGTGATGAAAATGTATAATACACACCCCTTTCTCACAACATCCACTCCATCAAACAGTCACCACTACAGCCAATACATAAAAAAGTTTACATAAATCAATGAATAAATACATCCAAAATCATAAGCAAAGCCCCTTCATTAGATATTTTTATTTCGTTTCTCCACTCTCTTCTTTATACATCCTCTTGAACTGAAAAAATATTCATACAGCTCTTCTCAGTCATTGCCAGACAATTCATTAACAACAGAAATGCACATTTATTTTCTAGCCGTTCTCACAGTTTGTTTAAAATTAAACCTCCTTCTATGTTGTTCATTCTGTGATACTAAAACAAATAATAATTACAGGCCATTTCTAGCTCTAAACACAACCAACTCTTTAAACTTAAACAAACCTGATTTAATGAACAATTAATTTGTATGTTCCCTAAAATAAATTTTTAATAAACTTGTTGCTCTTTTCTGTAATAAAAATAATGACTTTGTCTTACTTATATATGTGTTATTATTAATGATCAGAAACAAAATAAGAAATAAAAAAGCAATCAATGTGACCTAACTCCTAACCAAGAGAGAAAAAACTATTCTTTATTCAACACAATGTCCACTTTATTAGGTACACATAGTACTACAGTTGCAGGTTGTATCTAATATATATGTGTAGCCTCTATAGTCCATCTTTTTCAAGGCTTGTTGTGCATTCAGGGATGCTCCTCTTCATGCTTCGGTTGGAACCAGTGGTTATTTGAGTTACTGTTTCCTTTTATCAGCTCAAACCAGTCTGGCCATTCTCCTCTGACCTCTGGCATCAACACGGCTTTTTTTTACCCAGAGAACTGCCGCTCGCTGGATATACTCTCTTTTTCCATTCTCCGTAAACCCTAGAGATGGTTGTTTGTGCAAATCCCAGTAGATCCACAGTTTCTGAAATACCTAGACCAGGCCGTCTAGCATCAACAATCATGTTATGTTCAAAGTCACTTGAATCACCTTTTCTTCCTCGTTGTGATGCTCTGTTTGAGCTTCAGCAAATCATCACAACCTTGTCTACGTGTCTGAATTCATTGAATAGCAGTGATATGATTGGCCTGTTACACATGTTTTAATACACATTTCAATATATGTACCTAATAATGTGGTCAATGACTGCATATATAGTATATTACCTGCAAGGGGGGTAAAGTAACTAAGTAAAAATACTTCATTACTGTACTTAAGTAGATTTTTTTGGTATCTCTACTTTACTTGAGTATTTATTTTTCTAGCAGCTTTTTACTTTTACTCCCTAGATTTTTGCATAAATATCTGTACTTTATACTCTTTACATTCTCAGAATAAACTTGTTACTTTTACAAACTAAACAGATGTGACAGTATGAAAAACCAGTCATTTCAGAGAGAAAATCAGTGAAAATGTGACTTTATATATTATAGTTATATTACTATTATCTCATAATATGCATTTTTATCCCATATTTATAATGGTTTTTTTTTTTTTATCTCGTTACTTTTTATCTCGATTGTGACTTTAATTTTTACTTTTGTACTTTATTACAATTGAAAAGCTGTACTTTTTTACTTCTACTTAAGTACAGAATATGAATACCTCTGATCACCTGTCAATATTAACCTATTTATGTATCGTCTGTCATATTTATGTCTTGCATTTGCACACAAAAGTATTGTTTTCTTTACAAGTCACATTATAAGATAAGATAGTTTGACCAACAGCTGAATAATACAGGTGCAAGCATAGAAAAGGGTAACACTCAACAAAGGGCAAAAATAAAACAAATAGACAGATGGATAGAAAGACTGTAGAAATATCTACAGTCTTATGGTATTAGGGAAGAAAGCAAGAACAAATAACATGATACACAGGTGCAGAAGTGGGCCTGATGATCCAAAGAGGCTCATTTGTTGTTGTTTTTTTTGTTCTGTTTTTTTTTTTTTTGTATATATGTATATGTTTAGTACTTCAATTATTATTTATTATTATTATTATTATTATTATTATTAATTTTATTATTAATTTTATTATTATTGTTGCATTCTGCACATGTCCAAAATTAAGCATTCAATTCAAATCAAGAGGTGAAAATAATGATGGTATTACTGTACAGCACTGCTCAATGTAACATCTCTCTCATGTATTCTGATAGATGTGATGGTTGGTAATAATGTTTATTTATCTAAAAATACAGGCAACTTGTGATTTACTTTCTTATCTTCACTGGAATTACAGATAGAAGATATAAAAGTACAGTTTTACAGATAATATTTTACTAACAAAACACCAACTATGTACATTTAAAGCTAAAACAACTTAATTTACATCAACCAAACTCCTCCATCCACTACAAGTGTTGAAAAGTACGGGTATGTGGAAGCGACGACTCCAACATTCAAATGTAAAGAATAAAAAAGCTGCAGGTTTTGGCCTTGTACTGTATAGACTCTGAAAATCTGTATATGTTGTACGGCGAGGTGCTGTCTTGCCAATATTTTGAGCTACAACAGCATCTTTGGAAACTATTGAAATAATGAATTGTGATTGTGTGCTGTAGTGAGAACGGTCATGGCATCTTATACAAACATTCTTGGCTGTATTTCTGTGAAAGAGAGCAAACTATTCCACCACTCCAATAAATGAATGCACACAATAGTTGTTGTTCTGTAAAGACAGGTGTATTTACATGACACTGCCAATACGTTTGTGTCTGTCTGATTGGATGTAAGATTGTGTGACACAAACTTTAAATACTTAGTATCACTTCTCTAATCCTACCACTGTGCATCAAGGCGAACCTCCAAAGTCCTT
Source organism: Siphamia tubifer (assembly GCA_020466265.1). NCBI lineage: Eukaryota > Metazoa > Chordata > Actinopteri > Kurtiformes > Apogonidae > Siphamia > Siphamia tubifer. The sequence goes on along the minus strand of CM035805.1, from coordinate 30,462,885 downwards.
GCTGCCATAATCAACATCTGGCCATCAGTTACCTACATTTTTTAAATCCATCCTAATCCCTGACACGTGTTGTAAAAGGATTCGCATACACAAAATCAACAAAAGAAGGCAAAACGTGGCTCGTCGGAGAAACAACAAAGGCCACACACTTTGCATTCTTCTCTAATTCTGCTCTAATAACACTGGCAACTATATTGCAAGTGTAATCAGATTAGATACTTCTGGGAAATAACAGTTGATAATGTTTGAAGAGGAGGATAATATCCCTATTCAAATTAGTCTGCAAATTGGAATGGAATAAATTGTCTGTTCAACATCATATTTTACTGAGTCTAGAGGCAAAGCAATCCACAAGTAATTGAAAGCGATTAGATTATGATTAGTAAATTTGATTAATCTGGTAGATTACTGTACAGTATTGGAAAAAAAATGTCAATAGATACTCTTTAACCTGGTAAAAATAATAGTTTTTGATGTGTATCTCACTCATTGTGGTCCTGTCGTCAGTGTACGGGATAGTGTTTTATCAGGCGCTGAAGTTCTTTTCTCTGGGGTAAAAGCCACTTTTAAAAGTTGCATTAATTATATGTAGTCTTTGGCCTTTTCATTAAACTAGGTTAGAACTGACATCAGCTCTGAAGTTATTTTCAACAAACTAGAGAAGTAAACTAATTGCACTATAATCAATCATTGTCAGTGTAACCGCTTTATTAAATGAAGTAATTACTTTATAATTGCTTGGTACCGAAGTGGAGCGCTTCTTTACATACCGGGGTGATTATGTCTTAAATTGCCTGTTACAGGTGTGTGTGAGAGTTGTGTGTCCAGACCGACAGCGCCGTCATCACAGTGATGGAATAAGACGATAGGACACTCGCTCTGTGATTTGTTTAAGATGTAGTGATTGCTGTCAGGGTAGCACTGTTGTGTCGGTGCCAGCGGACTTGATTCAGTAGTGTTCTCCGCCAGCCATGCCAGGAGGTACTGTCATTTACAGAGAAGGAAGGAGTGTGTGTGTGTGTGTGTGTGTGTGTGTGTGTGTGTACGTGTGTCATGATTTGACACAAATGAAAATGTAAGGTATGTTTATTGTATCTCTCTGTAGCCCATTACTGTTATGACATCTTCTGTTCATTTGATCCATTACCGGTGCTATAACTGTGCTGCTGCCTAAATGTCAGCCCAGTTCCAGTCATATTTCCATTTTGTTCCTAAAAAAAAAAAAAAAAAAAATGAGAAAAGGGATGTCTGTCCCAGATCGCAGCCTCTGCAGAGATTGTTTTTGTTGTTGTTGGAAATTCTCCAGCTGCCATCTCAATTAAGAAGCCGATTTCAAGAGACCGTCTCTACAGTCCTGCCACATTTCCAGTGTCTCGTGATGATTCACCGTACATCACAACGTAACGAGAACTCTTTCAAGGTCGGATTGAAATTGGAACCATTTCATCATGAGGCATTATGGGAAGTGCCGTGCATCTGAAAGGGCCATAAATATTGTCAAAGGCGAGCCTAGCGCAGTCGGTATACGACTCGTGCTTGTGTGTTATTTTTAGGGCCAGGATTTATTGTGGACTTCTTTTTTATCTTGCAGCGCTATTTAAATGTTTAAATGTTAAAAATGCTCAGGCTCCGAGGAATGTCAGGATTTGAGTTTTCTCTATTTTACTATTAATGCCAGCGTACTCTACAAAAAAAAAAAAAGAACTTGGTAATAAAGGTGAAAACTACAAGAAAAATATGTGGAAAACTTCATTAGCATAATATTTTGCTTTGGTTGAAGAGTCTTTTTTTACAGGATGTTCCAGCTATTGAAATGCAAATAATATATGTTGTTCAAATGAAGGCTGTGGCTCTGTGCAGGTGTGTTAATGTGCTCCTGCTGGAAACGGCACGCTACTGGCCAACACTTTAGATGACTTTCCTCTGATACTGCCAACCACTGAGCTGTGAGGGGAATATTGAATGAATTCTGTAGTTGACAAGAACATGTCCTTCATTAAAATACATGCACACACACACACACACACAAAAACCCCTCAAACTATTAAACACAGCATGCCGCGATACGGTTTGGCTCTTAGATTTGTCAAGAAATGGATGTTAATATCTCTGCACCAAAGGGCATATTCATAGTTTGACACAATCAAGGACTTGTATTGTTCACTCCTCAGGCAAGTCTTATTATATTTCTACAAGCAAGTTATGTCAGAAACCACTTGAACGCAGAATTTGGCCTGACTTTTAACAAGGACACAGCATATTGAACTTCGGAGCAGACTATTTGTTGATTTGCAGTCAGCCATAAAAAAGTCTTTGCAAGTCTTTCCTAACTCTTTTCTTGAAGGACAGTTGAGTTTGCATCACATTAAACTGCAGAAACTTTGGAACATTCCAATTTAAAATGGACTAAACCACAGGTGTCAAACTGCAGTCCTCGAGGGCCGGTGTCCTGTATGTTTTAGATATTTCCTTCTTCCATGTGATTCAGTTTAACCCTTTAACTCCTGAGAACTAACAAAATAATTGGTAACATGAGCAAAGTAAGACACAAATGGTAGAAAATCAAAGAACAATACTAACATAACAAAAAACAAAATGTAGAAAAATAAACAAAATGAGCAACAAAAACTACTAAATATTTACAAAATAACAAATAAAAAAATATTTAAAAAAATTACTAAAGAAGAAAACTAGTATTTAAATTTGGTCCCAGCCATTTTAATTTTGACTTTAAAAAATGTTTAATAAAATAAAATAAAAATAAAAATCTTGCTTTTTGGCACCCTTTCCATGCACAAAACGAAAAGGAAAATAGTTGAATTTTTCTGAATATTTAAACGAAATAATCCATTCAAAATCAACGCTGACACTTAAAGAGTTAATAATCAGTTGATGTAATGGCCTCCAGGTGTAATGGAAGAGGGAAACATCTAAAACATGCAGGACACCAACCCTCGAGGACCGCACTTTGACACCCCTGGACTAAACTATCATCTTGGTCTTCATGAACTCAGAATAGAGATAACTGACAATAAGAGGGATTGTCTTTGATATTGTGCATTTCATGTGGTAATGTAAAAGTGAAGTATTTTCTACAGTGTTGTGAGTTTGTCTATTTTTTTGTTTATTTTATTTTTGTTACTTAAATGAATGAAACCGAATTGAAGACCATGTGGGCGTGTCTGTGTGTTACAGCAAAGTAATTACCTTGACAAGGTCAAAAATGACTAAACGTGGTTGAATAAACCATATGTGATTCACAGAATGACAGCTGCTGATTTGAACTGCGTTGCCGACACACGCAAATAGAAAAGCAGAACATCTAGGATCAACAAGGTTACCAGTGCTTTTGTGAGTTTCTCTGCATTCAAGATTGAAGGAAGTATTTCAAGCTATATTGTTTCAAAGAAAAAGTTAGAGTCAAATATTTGCTGTGCACTGAAAGTAAAAATACAAATCCCGCAGAAAATAAATAAGTCATTTATTTATAGTGAAGCTGAGATCACCCTATTTTTTTTATATTTATTCATATGTGGATACTAGGTTTTGGCGATAAACCGAAAATGTACTGTTACCGATATTTCCTACAATAACCGCCGTCATTTTGCTCATGCAAAATAAATGTGATATTTTAATAAAAAATAAATTAATAGTGTATTTTGTCAATTTTTACTGTGTGCGCTGGTATGATATGTTCAGTCCCCTTTAAGACTGTGTGGAATGTGTACAGTCACATGACCCCACCCATCCAGTGTGAGCAGGAAGAGCAACAGACGATGACTGATGGTTCAAATGCTGAAGCGGCTGAAAGAGACGTAACCATAGTAACGTGATAAGTTCTATAAAGTTTTTCACTTCTAAGAGAGGATGGGGGGAACAGACTACACTGATATGTTACCACATCAGAGGGTTAAAAGACACAAAGTAACCCACAGTTATGGACCCCCCACCCCCCATCCCAACTGAACTGTATGTGTGGTTCAGCCCAATTTATAGTCATATAAATACATATAGTCACAAGTCATATTGCCCAAACCTTGTGGATATTCCCTTTTCTTTATCCATCTGTCAACAACATTTAAATACAAAATTTGTTTGTCGATGGGGGGGATTTTGGCAGAAGGGTACGGCATAGGGCAAGAGCAAAGTAAATGCTTTACCTCGATCCATCAAAAGAGGCAGCCTTAAATTGTTCTTCACTTTGGACAGACCCAAACAAATTAGAAGTGCAATCTCTCTTAATTTAGCTGACGGGATGCGTGGAAACAGGCCATATTGTGCAGTGTATTAGTATTTTAGACAAAGAAGAATGGTTGACTTTTAACCATTTGTGGCTAAAATATAAAGTATTTAGACAGCATAGTATTTGGAAGAGTTGAATTTAGGTACAATACAAAACAAAAATGACAAATGTCACAATACAGTTTCATATTGTGATGAATATGATTGTATTGGTAGGTTTTGTTTAAATGATTTTATTACTCTCAACATTGATTTTGATGTTCATCCATGACGATGATTTTAAGTGCTCTATATCTTTTTTTCTTTTTTTTTTAACATTATTTATTGTGCTCTGAATAAATAATAATTTTCTAGCACAATTAACCATCTAGATTTCTTCATCTCACATAGGAAGAAAAATCTTTCATTAAACTTGAAGGACGTATTGATGATTCTAAACTATACTGACTCAAATATGTGTTTAATGGGAGATTTTTCTTAATTGTTCAGTTATTTCTATAATTACACCAACTTTAAGTAATATAATCAACATTATATATGTGATCTGGCCAGGAGATTATTGGACTTTTATTTGAGTCTTTCTAAATCTCAGAATATCTCACTTTTAATGAAACATAAGCAGAATACATTGGAAGTTTTCCTCAGATTTTCTCAGGTTTCTGGAGACTTTAATTGTGTGTGATAGCTTTTGCTGTTGTTATCAGAATAGACACCCTACATTATCTTGGATCATATTGAGTATTTGTCATGTTTTAAGAAGACATAGATCTATAATATATATATATATATATATATATATATATATATATATATATATATATATATATATATATATATGTATGTATGTATGTATGTATGTATGTGTGTGTGTGTGTGTGTGTGTAATTTTTTTTTTTTTTCTTTAAACCCTGCCAGAGCAAGACCTCAAAAATTAGGTCACACTCATAATGTTCCTCTCCACGGAAATCTTTAGTAAAAGGCAAAAGATTTAAACGATCTCAAGAGAAACATGAGTGTACAGTACTCAATCTACTGATGTTTCTAAGTCGATCATTGGAGCAGATACTGAATTTTTTATTTATTTTTTTCTGTCAAATGATAACAAATGTCAGATAATGTTCTTTGCTTAAAATTGGAAAACAAAAATTGTGACAGTTAATCTGATAAAAATGACTACACCAAAGAAAAGAAAAGGTTTTTCAGTGTGAACTTAACCTGTCAGTAAATCCTGACGGGAGGGGGGGGGGGGGGGGGGGGGGGGGGGCACAGCATATCGACCAATGCAACAGGCGTATATATCAATACAAGAAACACATTTAAATGAATATATTGACTGGCTCATGTATTAGTGTATCATTATAATGTATTTAAGGGTGTGGTCTGTTCACCTATGGTAAAGCCTCCACTGGGCCAGACTGTGAGCAGCATGGACTCTACACATTCTCCATAGACATTTGAGGTTTAATAGTCCATACATTTATCACCAGACAACACCTTACATTGTGTGACATGATGTATGTGTCAGCCGAGTTCTGTGGTCATAACACTTTTATAACACAGTCAAAACCACCCGACTTCCAGACTTTATCTTCATCCTTCTTTCACTGGCCTCTGCTGCAATTGTGTTTTTCTATTTATTCCCCTTGGTGGTTGTTTCTGTTAATAAATCCGCTTTTTCCCTTCAACAACGTGCATTTGGGTCCCATCCATTTACACCTCTAGACAGAAGAAATGGCGCAAGTGAAACGTCAAATTCAGAGGTACTAGTATCTGAGGAGGCTCAACCAGTTATTTTATTTGAACCAAATAAAATGATTAGTCAGATTTTTTAATGGAAATATATAAGATTTCAATAGCTTACAATGACAAGCATTTTACAATTAGAAGCTAAAGTTTAAAAAATGCCACATCCTATGATATAGCTTTTATGCTGCAAATAAATACATCAATACTCCCTGTAATTATGTAATTATTACATACGCATGCCTTTTTAACTGTACTAATATTTAATGACACGATGTGCACAATACATCTGAAAAGTAGATCAGATGTCAAATTAAGGCTCATTAGTGTAAAATGGTCCTTAAATGCAACATTGTGAGTAAATGCACAAGAAGTGTGTGAACAACTACAACAGTTTTAGTCTAAAAAAAAAAAAGAAATAACACGCTACATACTGTATGATTTCCACCTCTTGTTTCCCTTGACTCCAAAATATCCTTTATGCTTTAAATGTATTTTTTTTATCATTTAATATCATATATCTGTGGAGCAATACTGGGGTTTTTTTTTCCCACAATGAAAGGTGACATTTCCAAATATCCTTAGTTTGTGAAGCTGTCTGAACCAAAGCTGTTCTAGGAAGGTTTGTGTAAATATATTGCACTATTGTTTATGTAATTTTCCATCTAAATCTGTAATTTAACATTTCAAAGGTAGCATGAACCCTACCTCTTTGCTCAACTCAATATTTGTTCACTCACCAGCATAATGCATCTTCTACCGTGTCCAGTTTTCCTTATTTTATATTACAGTGGCCCCTGAAGATCTAGGTTGAGCTATCATTACCAAGTAAAAGGCTATTTTTTTTCCTCCCCTTTTCTGCTAAAGGCACCTACTTAAAATTTATTGTGGTCAAAGAAAAAGAAAACATTAATATTTATCAGGCAGAAACATGAGGAGAAGAAGAAATGTAATAGTTGTTCTAATTCAGATCCTTTAAATTTGTATTGAGCGAGGTAAGGATGTGACCAGAAATCTCTTGGTGTGTGACCTGCATATTTTCTTGGTAAATGAGACTTGTTAAATGATGTGCCAGAGGGAAAATGGGTCTTTTCAAGCAGCACACACTGTTCCGATCATCACAGATAACCAAGCTGGAAGGCCAGGGACCTAATTTAAGGGCTATTTACCATACGCCAGATTTTCAATGGTGCATCACCCAGCTGCAGAAATAGGCAAAAATGGAGAAAACCTGCAAGAGGAGAAAAAAAAAAAAAATTAACCTGGCAGAGCTCACAAACATGATGATTTTATATTTTTCCTCACTTTGCAAAGACACTGGTAATTAATAATTCATCCATCTCATCTCAAGATCCTCGGTTTTGAATGTTTTGTGAGCCTCCTCCTTAGTGTCGGTACTCGGCACCGAAAATGAGGCAATACAGCAAAAGAGCACCACTTTTGTCAAAAACAAAGAGGTGGGATGTGATTAATTCTAGGGCACGTCCTCTGGCTCTATCACCCTTGACTGATTCATCAGACTGGTGCAACAAAAGGAACAGCGTTTTTTAATCAGAGCCTTAATCCTAGATCAGCACTAAAGCGGGATTTGTCTCTAAACGAGTGATTGTTGTCATTTCTCAGCATGTTTGGGAGGCTCAGCAGATGTATAATCATAAACGTTGAACAATGAGCTCTCCCTCCTCTGCCTTTTCACTGTCATCTGTTTGTCTTGTACTATTGTACACACCTCTTCTCCTCCTCAAATTGATATTCCTCCATGACTATCCAGGCATCTCACCTCCTCTGAGGAAGGAAAAGATCCTGAGGAGGTTGAAATTCATACACATTTGACCGCTCGCAGATCGTATCACCAGAAGAGTGTATATCATGGAGTGGAACCAATAAAATGAATGACGAGCTCTGAGATTTATTAAAATTTAAGCCGTATTGACTGAATTATGCATCAACTAATGCATTAAATGCCATCCAAGAAAACATTTGACCTAGAAGTTTTTTAAAATCTGATTGTGTCACCTGTTTTATATCCATCTGTAGCTGCTTTTTTTGTTGTCTGCAGTGAACGATTAATAATATATTAATATATTAATAATATATATATCTATTTTTTATATATATATATATATATATATATATATATATATATATATATATATATATATGGGGTGCATCAATCTGTCAGCCAGTATTATTGTTATGATAGAAGATGTCTTTTTACAGCTATTTATTGTGTTATGTTAATTTAGCTTAGCTGCACTATACCTATTCATTACCATACCTGCAAACTAGTCACCTTTCGGCGTTCGCCGTTTTGATCCCGAAATAGGTCACTTACGTGGATCGTGTAGATCCGAAGAGTTTTTTTTGGGGGGGGGGGGGCAGGCAGGCAGAGACAGACTACAGAGCTATATTCTATAATGTTGGTCTGTCTCACTCTGCCTGTCGTTCCCACTGAGATAGCCTACAGTACATACATCATACACTCTCAATGGTCATTCCATGACTGCCAGTTACAAAGTTAAAACCTAGTCGCGTGCGAGATCTCGTAACGTTAACGCGCGAGTATGAAACTTTCACATTCCAAACAAATGAAACTGTCACGTTCACTGTCGCGGCCTCGGATTTGGAGTACCTGAACAACTGCGCTGTGAAGATTTTTTTTTTTTTTGCTGTGCTGACTGCAACGTGTGCTGAGGTAAGTCCAGAAACATTGTTGGTTTTATGTCATAGCTGAGTGCGATAGATTGTATATCTGCCGACCTTTACGCATTTTGACACCAAACTACGCTGCTACGATTAATCACTGCAAAATACGCATAAAGTTTTTTATTTTATTTTTTTATTTATTTATTTAATCCGTCAAAAATGAAATTTCTGTTCCGTCAAATCTATCCGCTGACCGAATTTTTTTTCACGCTTTATTTTGGTTGAAAACCACCACAAAACCCTTTCCTTTTTCTGGTTTTTATTTATTTGGACCTGAAGAAGACCTATTTAGGTCGAAACGTCGTCCACTTTTTTATTTTTATTTGACTTTCACGGGAGTTTTCCGCCCGGCTTCGGCGGAGATTTCCGTGTTAGCTAGCTTCTTTTTCTTTTCATTTTGTTTCTCTTTTCTTTGTTACAATTAAAATACGCACGCGCACACACACTACAGAACACACACACAACACGGGACACACAGACACATACATATATAAAATAAAATGCAGAATTTTACGTACGGAGAGGGCTGGACGGTGGTCCGCAGGGGACGCCGGCCAGGTCGCTTCGCGCCCGGGGAGTGGGAAGCGGGACGCCGCGGTGGGGATGATTTTCTCCGGGGGACGGACAGTGCATTTAGGGCTCCGGGGTTTCACAACGCCGGGGTCCGCAACCACTATAACCCCAACCTTGAGCCAGTGCCACCCCGGAGGATTATCCCCACCGGTCGCCCCCAACCCCTCATCCGGACTTATGCACAGGCGGTGCGGGGAACACGGGGAGGATTTCGCCGTGCGCCCGGGCTGCAACGGGGGGAGATGCGGGGTCCAAAAAACATGGCGGACTGCATTAAACCTACGGCCCGGTTTAAACAAATTACACATACTTTTCATGATTTAATTAGAGCTGTTCACCACGACGCCAATGTGAGGGTTTCTGAGGATGAAAAAAGACCTAGAACAATCAATGAATTTATGTTCAGTTTCTGTGCAGTTTTGTTCATAGTTTGAGTAATGAAAGTAATTCTCTCAAAATTGCAAAAATAAAAAGTGCATGATTTATTAACTGAAATATTGTCTTTTGTTTGGTAGCACCCGCGGGGGGGGGGCAACGATTAGTTTGTCACCTTTTTTAACCCTCATGAGTTTGCAGGTATGATTACATGTATAGATCTAGTCATGGTTCATGGTCAGTGGAGGCGGGGCTAAATGGTTGTCTTTCAAATCCTCTGTATGCAATAGGATGGTACTACAACCAATCAGTGTCATTTTTAGATGACATACATTTAGTTAGACACTGAAAAGTTCACAGAAGAGTCTGGAGAAAGTTAGGAATAACTAAACAAAAATAGCGATTATGCAGCTTTAAGATTGTTGCCACTTCTGTAAAAATAATTTAAAGATTGCTGACGTTTTCCCACATTCTTCACTCATTTTTGATAAAAGGAAATCTCCACCCGCTGTTCTTCTTCTTCTATGGTTGTTTCTGGTTGTTTCTCTCTGAATCGTTGCAGTGTCACTTTGTTACCCCCGCCCTCTGACCCTATACTTCATATCATTCGTCAGCCAGGCTAGGCTTATATTAACCCATAAAGGTACTGTTGTGGCAGATCCAAATATTATTTTATATATAAAAAAAAGTTTGCTTAAGGAGCGCTACCTGGACTCAAAATAAGTAATAATAATTAGAGGTGCTCTATTGGATAGGAAAATAGCAAAAAAAATACTAAAAAATATTATTTTCTATATATTGAATTTTTCTTTTACTGTTTTAAATTGAATTATGGCTTTTTAAACATGTCCGTGGTCCACATAAACTATAAATGCTCTGCTTGGGTCTGATGAATTCTACATTAATTCAATTCCACAGGTCCATCTTCAACCCTATTTCTGAGTAATGTCAACAGAAATGTTGTTTTGAGCGCTGAACCTTTAAATGCAAATGAGCCACTTCATGCTCCGCTCCCTCCAAATTGTTGACCCTGAACATTTTAATTAATCAGCTCAAAGTTTGGACATATTGTTAGTGTGGATTATAGCTGCTACTTCTGGTAAACAAATACATATGTCATACTCAGAGAAATATTCATCAGAAGTCTTGATCTTATATGTACAAATGTCGTAATGTATCTAGTTATAGACATAACACATGGGTTGTAGAAATTCACTCCATTTTTGACAAGGTCAGGGGTGTCAAACTCATTTCAATTCAGCCCAATATGATCTGATATGGGCCAGATCCGTGAAAAATAACAGTGGGAAAAAAGTACACTTACAATAATGACAACGTTTACATCTATAATGTTTCCTTAAAAATCTGAATAACATGAACAACTTGAAATGTCTTAAGAAAAACAATAGCAATTTTAATGATATGTTGCCTCAGTTTGCCTCATTTACAACTAACATTTCAATTACAAATACATAAAATATTTAGTGACGGGCAGGATATTGGTAAAATTATACTCACTTTTCCTCAGACATTTTAGGTTGTTCATATTTGTTCAGGTTATTCACATTTTTTTTTTGTAAAAAGATAAGTTTGTCAATATCACCATTTTCATGTAAATTTCCCTTTTTACACTAAAACAAAGATAAAATCTACAGTTTTCATTATTTACAGGTAATATCATATTTTACTGCTCTGACCCAATTGACATCTAATTATTCTGTATTTAGCACCTGAATTGTGAATACAGTATATTCAGTGTAATTTATCCTATGGGCCAGATTGGACCCTTCGGCGGGCCGCATTTAGCCCCCGGGCCTTATGTTTGACACCTGTGGACAAGATGAATATAAAGACATCTTTGCACTACCTGGACGTTCAAATTCACAAATACACAAATAAACAAACCAAAGACTAATACAAGTGGGTTTAGTAAAATATGACCCCTTTTAAGTAATGTATCATTATTTATAATAATATGTGACCCACCACCACGAAACCAGGCATAAGTGTCTGGAAATCAAAATTGAGTTATCTGTGTAGATTGGTAGAGTGGAAACTAAGGTTTAAGATGGTGAAAAAATTACGTTTCTATCATAAGTAGAACCAAAGTTATGGTCATTTTAATATCCACAGTTGGACCTATTATGCAATTTGCATATTTTTAGATATTGTCCGTTAAAGTTTTGGATTGTTTTGGGGTAGGAAGTCCTTAGCAAGGCATAATAATTCGTATCCGATTGACAAAAAATATTCACAGATGTTAAAGGACACTCTGATGGACATGTCACAGAAGTTTTATATATTATAATAATAGGACAGAATTGCAACGTATTATAATCATTTGGCTTACGACATTGGACAAGAGCATTCATTATAAGCTTTTACCTCATACTGAAAACTTGGATGTTTACGCACGGAACGGAGTTCGGTTTGTTCGGCGAAAAGAGGTGGAAGTCGTCTTTGTCTTTGCTCCGCAATCCTTAAACTTTTGTCACCGCTTAAATAATTGACCCAATAAACACCTTTATTGATTGGATTTCAATGTAATGACCACAGGAACTGAACATAGAGGTGTTACGGTACCGTTTTTTGATATGGTGTAAACACAAATAAGGAATAACCTTCCAGCCTAAATTTGGCTGTAGCTCTGAACGGCTCAGCGCGACTTATGCCTGGTTTCGTGGTGGCGGGTCACATATCCTTTGTATTTTGCTTTTTTTCCCCCAATTTCACAACTCTATTTTCCCATATTTCATTCTTTGATCATGTAGATGTTCATAAAAGGTCTAATTAAAGTTGAAGGTTATTATATTAGAAACGGAGGGAACTGAGGAAAAAGTGACTTTTCAGTGACATAAAGTATGTCCATCCACTGTCATTGGTCCAACTCTATCGGTTTTACTGATGAACCAATGTTCTAGAAGATGAGGGTCTTTCCACAGTAACTACAGAGCCTCTGAACATCCTCATGGATCATATGTAATGACCATGAAAAGATGGCAAACTACATTTCACACCAATTATTTAAATATATTGATAGGATTAGTGGATCCAATGGTATAAATATTTTAGAACTGTATATGATTTTGGTATTTATGGGTTAAAAGCTTTTTTTTAATTTTAGATTTATTTATTTATTATATTAATGTTGGAAAGTGAGTTAAATAAAAAAAAAAGTAATTCAGTTACATACTTAAAATCAGTTACTATTTCTATGCTTAGAATATTTTTTTTCAAGAATAATTTAGCAAGAAAAACAATATAAAGGAAAATGTCAGATAAAATGTCAAGTCAATATCAGTATGAGCCAGCATTTTGTAATCCGTCCATCTTTAATATGTATTTAATTGTCCGATATTATTGTATTTCGTGTAGAGACAAGACTTTAATGGATCGCAGGGTAGTTGTGAGATATCTATGGAACACTTGTTATCATGAGGTTCTTATTGTACCTGCTGTCTTCCCTAAATTAAAACTCATCCATTCCTTTTTTTTAATCAGGTTAAATATCCTTGACAGGGTCTGCAGTTCATCTTTGTTGGATCATCATTTTCAGACACGACACAAGCAACACCACTGAATACTAGTTGAGGCGTTTCACGTCCCAAATGTGGCTGACTGCCAACTTCTATACTTATAATATGATAAAACTATCCAGAAAATCAGTCGTACATTTGCTCCAGTTGTGGACGATTGAAATGCACAACTCTGCCACAGTGGTTATACACTTTAATGTGCACATGGATCAACACTGGTACATGAAGGGGCTCTATGTAGTATTGATACTTTGAATTCTCAGCAGCAGAGAGAAGCTATACACAAGAACACACTTAGAACTACCAAACCCACCAACAGATCAATGCTATACAGTATATCCACAAACTGTATCACTCACTTTGTTAACAAACATCTATGTTACGGTATCATCCTTCAAAATTAAGATTGATACTGTCGCTCCTTATTTTGACAGTCGGTAAAAATACACTCTTTAATCATTATGTCTTGCATCAGCTGATAATTTTAATGATAGCTCTGTTTATAGATGGAAAAAAACAGTCACAGTAAAATTACAAATCACCTGTTTTCTGTCTAGTGTGTGTCATCAATAACTAAACTAAGATAAGATAAGACTTTATTGATCCCACCATGGGAAGATTCCACAGTTAACAGCAGCAACATACAGCACAGTAGTATACAGGTAGAAAGAGAAGAGCAAAATATTCATCTAAATAGACAATAGAGAGAAATATAATGAAATGTTATTAAATTAAATGTTAAATATAAAGTAAAAAAAAAATAACAGTGTTTGCACATGTATATTGTTGACATTATTTACATACATTTACACTATGGTTTCACATATACATGGTAGTGATACTGTGGTGTGAGGGAGGATTATACAGTCTAATGGCTGTGGGGAGGAATGACTGGCACGAGCGCTTCAGTATTTCAGCATCAATCTCTACTCTTGTCATTTAAAGCTGTGTCCAGTGGTGAAAACAATAGAGCTTCCAGTTATTATTGCGGCCTAAAAGTTGTTTCTTCGTGGTTCTCATCGCACCTGTTCCGTTTCTGATGCTTTGGTCAAAGATCCTGTTGTGTTAGTTTTCCTCACCATGGGAGGCCGGCACAGTGACTCACTCCTCCATCTAGTAGTCATAGAAATCTGACAGTCTGTCTGTCGGTGCAAATGGATGCATTTCTTATCTCTACCTTTCAATAGCTCGCTTTCACCACGTATGGTGAACGTTTGCTCTGTTTTTTTCTTAATCACCTTGTGCGTCAGTGGCTCTCAGGAGCTTGTGGAGAGCAGCTACTGTGGGTTGGCAGGGCGGTGGGATCTGTGGTGGACTTTTGAGTAGAGGATGGAGGTGGACTCTCCGGGTTTCAAGTTTCAAGTTTCCTTTATTTGTCATATGCATTAATTACACATGGTCAAGAATGCAATGAAATGCTTAGGGAGAGAAAGATCTGCTTTAGTTTGCTATAAGAGTACCACAGCTATTGCACATGAGTAGTATAAAATAAATAAATAAATATAAGTATTGCACATTGTTGTGTGGAGCAGTTGGTTATGATATGTTGAGGTAATGGAACATGTATTGTTAAATAGCATGAAGTTTTTATTGCAGAGTGAAGGTGGGGCCAGTGTCACAGGAACTGTAGTTTGATGAACATTTTATTTTCTCTATTTATTTGGAGAGAAAAAAATCAGCTACTGTATATAATTTTTTTTTTTTTTTTTTCCTGTCTCTTCATTTCTGTAGAAGCAGCCAGTGGTTTGGCAGGTGCCGACAGCCTTAGCTGAGGACGTTCATGGATGATGTGATGATAAGCAATTCATTTGATAGGTTCACCAATTCAAATCAATTCAAAGTTCCACCATGAATGCCCCTTTTAACCCCAGAAGTGTCTGTTGTAAGCGTTCTGAATGTATGATTTATTTTAAATATTCATAAACTTGTTGATAGCCTAGACCTTGTCATTTCTATAGACATCTGAGCATGCTCAGTACACACAAACAAAACAGAGCAATGGGTGAAATTGACTCACTTCTTCTTTTTTTTTCCTTTTTTTTTTGTTAACCACAGTCTTTCTTATTGTAATTTTTTGTATTTACAGTGTTGTCATGACACCCCCCCCTTTCCTTTTTTGACCATGTTGTTGCTTTTTGGTTGTGAGGTGTCAAAAATATTTTAGACAGAATTGGAAAAAAAAAAAAGGGCCACAAAACAAAACTAGACCAATATTCAAATACGTTCAGTCTGTTCCAGTTCATGTTAAACATCTTAAATCACTTATTCATGTACATCCTGAGTGTCTTATTTAGTAAAAATCTGTCAAACTTCCATGTCCTCTCTTTGTCTTTTTCTGTTATTTCATCTTATTTTGACCTAAAACACAAACAAAACCACTGAAAAAAAGAAACACAAACATACTCACAGCAGTTTTTATGACACACATTCACAGCGTGTTTACCTGGAATCATGTCTTAGGAGTTAACGGGTTAACTTGTTCACATCTTCTTGCACAATGCAGTGTGTTAACTTTTGAAATGATTGAGCTCTTCATTAACTATTGCTGTAGTAATTATCATTCCTAAGCACTTGTAACAGTGGAAATCCATAAAGGTATAAAGGAAGTCAGTGCTTCCTACTGTTCTTTCTCCAACAAAGTTGTTTTGTTACAGACTCAGATGAAGTCTTTATTTGCACTGTGTTGATTCAGGGTGATCTTGGAAGGCACAGAGAGATGATTTTCTCTTGAAAACACCATCAGTACCATTCTGGGCAGCAGTTTAAAGAAGCATTTTTGATGTTTATTTTGGCATCTTTGCCCATTTGCTTTTATTTGTTTTGGTGCTACAGGGGGTGATTGCTACTGACGTCAAACTTGATGCAAAAAATACTTTTAAAACCCGACACAGAGTGGACAGCTGTTAGTGCTTTTCAGAAAATGGCTTAGCGTGCACTGCATTTGTTCAAAGATGCTGTATTTTCCACAGTGCTTTAGGTAAGCAAAGACCTTAGCTAACACTCATGAGTCACCCCCTGGTTGAATACCATCAGCTTCAGGGAAAACTGTAAAAGACCTAATTAAAACATTCTAATGGATGCATTATCTGTTTCTGCATACATCACTTAGTGCATGCTGGAGTTGGTTTAACAATTATTGCTGGAATTAAAGTTTATTTGATGGCGATTGATGGCTTTGGGAACTGTCTTGATCAGGTGACTTTTCACTCCTCAACTTTTTTTCAGCCTCTCTTTGGAAAGAGTTATAGCATACTTGACTTAGAAGAGATTGCATACAAGTGAGAAATAAGCGTCTCCTTTCTTTTGTTTCCGTGCTCAAATATACGGCCTCAATTCATCGGCTTAATGACCTCATTTAAATGAGCCTAATGACTCTCACTAATGTCCGGGCATGGTCGAGAGATTGTGACTGTTCTCAGTAGCAATGTCCTCTGCATGCACATTGTATATCTCCATTATGAGGCCTGGTCTCTATGGAAAACACAACCTATTTATTGTCTTCTCTCACTGCTTAAGATTAATATTAATATAATACAGTTCCTGCTCTGTTATGTGGTTTAAAGGGTACAATTTCTGGGGCATTTTAAAATAATAATGTATACTACTTAGGACAGATTTAGTGAATACATTTGCAGAAGGTG
Source organism: Siphamia tubifer (assembly GCA_020466265.1). Classification (NCBI taxonomy): domain Eukaryota; kingdom Metazoa; phylum Chordata; class Actinopteri; order Kurtiformes; family Apogonidae; genus Siphamia; species Siphamia tubifer. Next base: position 30,446,069 of record CM035805.1, on the reverse strand, counting down.
CTGTTAGTCTGTCATAGGACTGATGTGTGTGTGTAGTAATTTTCATGAAAAGTGTATCCAGCTACTATATCAGTTGTTTGAAGTGATGTGTGTCCCATCATTTTTAGTTCACAGCTTCCCGACAGTATAGTTTCTGACAGCACAGTTGAGTTTGGGAAAGGTCACTTAAATGCTAATACCAAAATATAATTTCAAGTCGCGCTATTCAAAATTGACTAAGAATACGCTTCAAAAGGGAAATGTTAAATCTTTATGAGCTGTGTCAGTCCTTGTGATGACTCGACTGTGTTTTCTGTCTAATAGTTTCCATTAAAGATCAGAGTGTGAAACCCACACTTGGCAATTCTGTTATGGATCAATTTAAATAAAGAACTATGCCTAGCGTCAACACAGATCAATATGTAGACGGGCTCCCTGATGTGGTCATAACCACCAAAGACTGCCTATTATGCAATGTGTTCTTGCCAAAGATGAGTGTAAAAGCACATACAGCCAAATATGTGACGGGAAATCAATGCGCTCTGATAGGGACTGAAACCTGACAGCTCAATAAGCTTCAGACGGAAGGTGTTCCTACTTATTCTTTCTCTTCTTCCACTTCCCACCATATCCCATGTATCCCATTCCTACAAGCGACTTAACAGCTCAACCCTGCAGACTATTTCAGATTACAAGCTCCTGTCAACAAGTGCATGGGGAAGCAGTGTGCAGGTTTGTGTAAAAGAAATGGGAATCTGTGTACAGTACAGGTGCTGCCTCTGCCAGCGGAGGCGATTTTAAAGGCTGCCTCCAGTGGCATCATTACCTCATTCAGATACAGAGAAGGAACTGCACACACCCCTGGTTACAAGCAGAGACCTCAAGATAAAACTTTAAAAAAAAAAACTGCAGTAAAGCTGTGTCAACTTCTACAAAAGATGCGGAAGATTTGTTAGTTTGGGGAGCAGTTTTATAGCAATATGTTTTTGGTTTTTTTTCTAACACGCTTGTTTTATGAATATAAATGCAGCCTAGAGCAATTGCAGATGTCCAAAATTGTTATCAAAACAAGATTTTATGCACTAATGGTCTTTATTTTTCGTTTTATTGATCAATGACTGTGTGATACGACTTGTTACATAAGTAAAAACGACGGGGAGGGATAGAAAGAAGACACTTGGCTTATTAGGCTCTACATCTGTGCCAGTGCTGCGCTATGCTAGTTTTATATTTGGCAGCAGAGATGGTTTTTAGTAACATGATTCATCTATGTAAGTGATTAATCATGAAACTCATGAATGTTAATGCCGTCTGTCCACATCCAAGAAGCAGAAATACTCTCACATTATCGTATAACAAGTAAGTTCTATGAAAATGAGATCTTTTTATGAATGACAGAAGGAGTCAGAGGACTTTGTTTGGCTGAAGTCCTACTTGTCATTTGCTATATTTAAACCTGCAAATGTAATCCTAAATAAAAGAGATGTTGTGGTTCATGCGTGTTAAGGTAAATGGAGGAAAGGAGATGGATGCAAACTACAGTAGCCAGAGGGTGTTCATGCTGAAACATTTACTGGTTGTTTGATTCTCTGTAACACTGCTGTTAGACGACAGTGTAGCTGCAATAAAAAAAAAAAAAAAAGTCTTCTGAAAGACAGTTGGACACGATCCAAGCAGAAAACAAAGGAAATAGAGAATGTGTTTCAACCACAACACTGACGGGGACAGTGCATCATTTTCACACCTTGAAATTTGTACTTAACAGAACAATAGACAATAGAATTTTTCACTACTTCAAAAAAAGTTAGTGATAAACCTTCAAAACTTCTTACTCTCTCATTCAGTCGTCAGCTGGAATAAATTCAGACTAGTTTAATTATCCAATAGTGTTAACAGTTCTGAATCTATTAATATAAAACATATTTTTCAGTCACGTTTTATGCAGGGCCCAGTTTTTTTTTGTTTTTTTGTTTTTTTGTGAGTGAACGAAACAGGCATGGAGATATCAACTAATCTTCAAAAAACATCAAAACATTTTTTCATCAATTGTAACTTTTGACACAGAATGCAGACCTTGAAATTACTTTTGCCATCTGTATAGAGTAGCATTAGCATTTGAAAAACCAACAACATTCGACCAAAACAAGAGAGGCTCATTCACAAGCACTTTGAAAGGAGGCACCAGACAGACAGCAAAGCCTTTGCTTAAAAATCCTCCCATAATTCAACTGAAGTTCTGTTTATCCACCTGCCGCTGTGTAGTTCATGGCTATTTCTCAGTTTCTTTAGCAGTCTTGGGTCTCTAATGATCTCAGCATGTCTCTCCAGTGTATATCTTACCCCAAGCAGTGCACTATGTGGACTCCCTCCTGTGCTTGCAGGAGCACAGAACTACACTGACCACTTCATCTTGTGGGATAAAACCAGTCTTTCACTCTCTTCAAAAACCCTGGGGGAAGTAGTGTTGGAGCTCTAAGACGGGAAACCTCAAAGGCTGAAATGCCACCGTAGGTTACGCGTCTGGTTGATTGTGCAAAACTTTATATTGACTCAGACGGTAGATCATTCAACATTAATGTTAAAAATGTCAGCCATATCAGGTCGTTGTACATTTAGTTTGCACTGTTTTTTGTCAGTCTCATATATTGTGCAACATATGGGACAGATCAGTTGCTAACGTGGATACATTTCATGTTTAACACAGAGTAACTTATATGCATGTATTAAGTATATTTGAGGAGGGATTTAGAAGCACTTCAACATTATGTGTAACAAAATTTGGAGAGATAATAGTAAATGTTTAGGTAAAAAATGTCCAATTATTACTCTGTAACATGTAGATATCAACATTTTTTTAAGCTTTACACAAACATTAAAAAGATGGAGTTCTCAAGTAGAACAAACCATTTTAGATATTATGTTCAACTATGGTCAAAATACATTTCAGAGTAAAATATTTAAACGTCTGTTTTGTTGACATGACAATGTGGTACTGTATTACATGGACAGATTGGCATAGTAACACATCGATGACCCTTGTATGCATCACCCAAAATGTTAATTTATTAATTTTTTTAATTTAATTTTTTTGTAACACTTTAATTTGATTAGACCCATAGATTTAAAAAAAAAAAAAAAAGGCAAAAATAGTGGATTAACAAAACCTGACCAATAAGTTTTGACAGTGCTGTAATGTGGGTTCTGCCGTACCTCACTTAAAAATGCAATTCTTAGGACTCTGATGAAAGGTGCTGGGCACTGTGTGGCCAAGTGTTATATTCTTTTCAGTAACGAGAGTTCGTCTGAGTGCAGCTTATAAATTTGCCCATTGTGTGCTCATAGTGTTGCCATGCAATTAATTAGACACATTTAGACTAAATACTGGCCACTGGCTGTGCCTCTATTTTCACTTTAATTACTGACACTTGTGGTCTGATTAAAGATTTTCCCTTCCAGGTGCTGATGTAACTCTGTAAAATGCTTCACCATGTGCATTTTGGGTTAATTCCTCCGGACGCTAATGAGGAATTAAATGCAGTAGAGCATTGGTTATTTAACATGGAGTAGGTTGTTGTTCAGAAACATGATGTTCAATACCTGTGATCCCCTGAACCAAGGTTATTTCTATATCTGCTAGGGATCACAATGCTCATACTGTATGAAGTCGATAGGAGACCTCATTGGGGAGTAGTATATGTTCTAACAGTCTATGTTTTGAGTTACATTCTGTCAGTATATGTGTACATCCATACTTTCAAAGTCAAATTCCATGAAGTTATGTCAGCTCAATAACATCAAAACAGAACCTCCATAGCACAGTATTGACTGACTCGAATAAAGGAATTGTGCTTTAAAAGTCTGAACTTAAGGTTTAATGCTCGCCTTCTTTGTTAACACCATCTGCCACCATAACATTAGGAACCTAGTATCAGTAATGGAAATAAATTGTTCTTTTTGAAAGCCTGTGCATCCTCTGCTCCCTCAAAACAAAAGAGAAGAACAACATCAATCTATTCTGCATCATTATTATTAGGTTATTCCTCCATAAGTGTCACGATTTTCCAATTTAGATATTATACTGATGTAACCATTTTATTGTGACTACACTGTTACCAAAGTATTGTTCTGTAATTGATCTCAATTCTGTGTACAGAGACATAAATGGTGACAAATAATTCCACTGTTCATGCCCACATAAAGTGCTGCATGTCAAAGAGGGCTAGAATTATGCAAGCACATGGTGATAATACTATGCTTTTGTGTATTTAATGTACTACTTTGGAAGTGGATCCGATGCACAGTGTCACACAAGTGTTGAAGTTTGTGCGAAGCATTTTTCCTGCATTTTCTACTGATAACCAGCCCGGCCATATGGTTTTTCTGGTTTGTGGTCTATCTGCCAAAATAGAATATTTGGCTTGCGCACTGTGCATTGTGAAATATATTTAAAAAAATAAAAACCTTTGCTTCACAGTCTTGGCAAAGTAGATTGTTCCCCTTTATATTGTAATATCAATATAAATTCATTTTATTCTTAAGTGCTAAATGGCTATTTGCCCAGTTAACACTCATTTATTTCAGCATGATACACACATAAACACACGCACAAAGACCACACATAGTCATCATTTTTCCTCAATTTCAACCCCAGACATGAACTACACAGTCATCTCTGGGTCTCAGAGGCTGCTGCTGTGACAGGCAGTGGATGCTTTGCTCCCCAAACACTCACCACATATCAGGCAGGGTCATGGCCTGCTGGAGACCTATGTCTCTCACTGTTCCAGCCAGTGCCAATGGAGGGCAACATGGTCTATGACATGTTCCTGTGGGAGGTGTTACCGTGACATAAGGATGTCTCCACAGCCCGCATGTCCAAGCAGCAATCGGCCTTTCTAAGAAGCCACTCACTACCGCCGCTCAGTCCAACAGATAAAACATGTTCACGGTGCAGTAACAACTCAGCCACTTAGACTATCTGCAAGAGAACAGAAAACACAAGAAAGGGGTGGGTGGGGGTGGGGGGGGTGGGGTTTGGAGGGCAAGTGCAGCAACCTCAGAGCACTCATGGGATATTAGGCGGGGTTTCCATCCCTGCTTTTCCACTGAAGCTTGTCGGCCTCACCCCTGCGATCACGCTTCTCTTTTCTGGAACGTGTGCGTCGAGCCAGGAGCTCGCTGAGCTGTCGGAGTGTCTTAGCTGGAGTTTCAGTGGAAGTGAAGTCCGTTCCCCTTCAGTCGTTTGGCCCGGGGCTTGAAATTATAGAGTCTGTATCCGTAGCTTTGTGCTGTGCATCAATAGCATATATACCCGCCAGGCCCTTGTGTTGTGTGTTTTCATTATGTTTGTCTGTCTGCTGCTGGGGGTCAGTGTTAAGTGTAGTTGTCTGAAAGGAACCATTTTGTTTAAGTTTTCAACTTTTCACACACAAACTGTCGGCTATCATCAGCTAACACCAGTGGCTGACATATTTCACGTGAAAAGTGACGTATAACAAATATGAACAGTTTAAAAACCACTGTATCTTTAAGAAAGAGGCAGGTGCTTTAATGGATGGTAAGCTTTATTTCTGGTGGGTATGGCTATGACATGATGACATATGGCAAGACAGTAGAAATATCTGTCATTTAATGTTATGTTCTATCTTTTATATCACTCTGACACATATTAAATTCTTTATGGGAGTTTAGGTGCTTTGTGTTGTTTTACATGGCATGGATGTGGGTAGGAAATTTGCATGAAGGCTACACAAATAAAAATGGGGGAGACACATAATTCACAATGGCATACTTCCAAGCAGGATATGTTTGTATGGATGTTCCAAATGTTAGAACAAAATCATCAAACATCATGAAATATACTAGTTATTTTAAAGCAATTCTTTGAGTAAATAGTACTGTCTAAAATAGCATAAACTAAAGAATGTATTTGTATATCACATGCTTCCACTGTGCAAGCAAAAGTAAAATCAGTCGTGAAATATACTGAATATATTCAACTTGTGACTGCATCAGACAGAATATATGACCTGGTTCCAATTTTTGTGGATTTTTTACTGGGAAAAATAATTTAGCTGCCAATTTTCCCTCCACTCAGCTTGGAATAATCTGTCTGATTATGCATAATAATGGTGAGAAAACAAATGATACAGAGTTATTATGTAAGGCACATGGTCATCCAAAATAATTTTCAGCTGCACTGACGGGGATTTGAGAGCTGAATATCAGACTGCGTTTCTGTGTTTGTGTTGTCATCTATGTTGTCAGTATTAAGTGAGAAGTCCCTAATTTACTGTAAGGTCTTTAACATTGCACATGATTGAAAAGAATGCTACTTTTTCTAATCTAAGTATGCAAAAATATCCGTCTTTTATGTCGTAATAGATATAGTTGCGGCACCAATTCTTTCGTAAAATGCAATATACCATCTCGGTTAAGTTAAAATAAATGTTACCTCGATTTCTGATTCTTTTCGCTTCATCCGTCATGCTGAATACGCACCTTCACTGTTGGGCACCACACTGTTCAGCATACTGGAGCAAGACTTCATTTTAAGATGGCTGCCAAAAATGGCGCAGTAGTCTCTTTGTTTACTAGTGAGATGCTCTGCTATGTTCCAGTCTAATAGATTGGACACAGCCGCCCCATGGTTCGGCTCCAGCATTCAGCACCATTATGATGGAAGCCCAGAACAAATCCACTGCACATTTAGTCGCGTTGTCATGGAAAGGAGATACCTCTGTACAGTAAGTGAATACTGCTCGAAAGATAATGTATTGTACGCTTCGCACACTCCTTAGTGCTCATGGTCAGTTCTGGACCACACTGGGTTACAGCTTTTGGACTGAGAGGAGGCGGAAAGAGGGGGATTTTTTTTTTTTTCTCTCCATTTTAGAAGCTGAAAATGATCTGTCAAAGGCAATGATACAAGGCACTGTGATGGATGGGTTTGTCTTACTCTGCTTCTCAATCTTTCACTCCTTTCTTTGCTGCCATTCTCTCTGTTTCTTTTTGCAGAGAAAAGCCATTATTTCCATCACTCCCCACATTTCAACCAAATTCGCTGTCCGTGCTTGGCCAAAGGGAAGAAAAAGCCATTCTGTTGGAGTTGAATTTCATTTCCTTCCCGCACATACTGTTTTTTTGTGATTTGTTCATGGTGCAGAATTACAATGTGTGTGTGTGTGTTTTTAAACGTTGCACACAATATAGCAAGGCATAGCGGTGACTGCTGTTACAGTATTGAAATTTCGATTACGATTACAACTGTGTATATGCATCTGCCCAGAGATAGCTGCCTGACGGTGGTGGCATATTTAAATTAAACCACAATTCTAGCTTCAGCGCTGGACCAGCAGAACTCCAGGAAAAATCCCTAGTTTATACATTTATACTAGATTAACTGTTAACATATCAGGAAAACAAACATGTATTAACAGGCCTGTCTAGCTGTGTGATACTACACACACTACAAACCTATTCTTTTACTTTTGGCCTGTTATTTTCCTCTTGTAAAGAGCTTTGCCACCAAAGGAACACTGAACCTTAAAAGGTAGAACATAATCAACCAGTGTAGCGCTGGTCGGTAGCCTGCACATTGCTATCTCATTGCGCTTGGCAGTTGTGCTAATGACATTTCACGAGATTAGCTTTTCACTTCAGTATTGTTACTGACCTGTTCGGTGTGTGAGTGTGTGGTGTGTGTGTGTCTCCATTGAAGGCCAAAGCTTCCCCTTAAACATCCACTCTCTCTGTCTTCCTCTCTCTCTCTCTCTCTCTCTCTCCAGTTCTCTTGAACCACACTTTACCCGCACCACACCTTTTTTTTTTCTTCTTTTTTTGGTCCTCCCAAAGCCGTTATTAAATCTCATAGCAGTTAGTTGATTTGATCAGTGTGTGCTCGACCATTGTTTACCCCAGTGGGACCTGGGTGTTATAGACATGCCTTTTCTCTCGGAGTCAAGCAATAAAGTAATTTCTCTGGGGAAAGCAAAGCTATCTCTTAACTGGATGGGAGCACTATATGTTCAGGCTTTGGTATCGTGGCCTATACCATGGGTGCAAGAGGCACAAAGAGCTCATGCACAGTTTTCATGTTGGTATTTTTCTGTGGAAGGTGATGTCCTACCATGTGTTATAATAGGATTGAACTGGTGCAATAACTCACACAGATGAGGCCTGGCTCGAACAAAATGCAAAGGCAAACACAAAGCCATGAGCAAACTCTACTTGTTTATTTGGATCTCGATGCTATGGTTGACTCAAAGCAATCAGAGCCAGGGGCCCTGGATCACCACTAGGCCCCTCCTGTATGTACACACAGCAGATGGTGGCCAGTGGCGAGAGGTTGCAGGAGGCACAATAACTCTGTCTGCTTTTGAGAGACGCTAGAGCGCACATAGTGACAGATGTCAGAATTTGACATGTCCAAGAAAATAGCTGACAGGCCAGGCAGAAACACAACCATCTCCACTGGCTGTCTACTGGAAGACAAGTTTATATTTAAACCTGATGCTTGTTGATGTGATCTTCCTCTCTTCAAAACACCAGTAGTGACATGTCTGCCACATTTACATTTGAATGTTTAGAGGTAGAAATATCTGTCAAGTAGTTGGTGTACGTGCGTGCCTGCTGAAGTGAAACATGTCTACATTTGTGCTTGTGCAGGGTGAGCAGATGGACTGTAGTAAAAGGCCAATGATCAGCCATGATATACACATGTTGGCGATCAACAGTATATGATTTATTTTCTGATAATATAAATAGATGCCAACTGAATACACTTCTTTGACTGTAATATAGATGTCTCTCTTCATCACCTCCAATATATATAATCTCTTAATTTCCCACCCACCGCAGTAGCTGATTGGCTCTTGCCTCTGGTATGTAACCAATCAGCATTGGGATGAGGGGGGGGGGGTTGGGATAAGCAACAGAAGGCTACATGTTATTTGTATTCCTACTAAATCTGTGTCAAAACTCATTTCATGCATAAAAGGTTGACGCCCAGATTTTAACATTTGTTTGTAATTATTCATCAGTACCTTTAACTAAGTCTTGCAAATACGTATATAAGCCTCGCAGGGCTTCATAGATGGATACAGATGTACTTTGTTGTGCATTTTTTGCTAACTACTATTTTAGAAGCATATTTTCTAGTTAAATTAAAGACAATAACATCTATATTCCCTATGTAAATTAGTTATGTTTTGCACTATACCTGTAAATATTTGTTTGCTAATTTGTTGGTTAATGTACAAAAAAAAAAAAAGTAACCAGTAATCTCTGTAAATTGATGGACCATTCATTTGTCATGGAAAAAGTCTCAGAAATTAATTCCGCTGTTCTTGAATGTCTGAAATAACCCCTTTAGGTTGCCTTTGGCTCAAGGATCGTGTGTCAATCATCTTTGCCATTTAATGGCATGTTATAGAGAACAAATCAATTTATGAGGACTACATTTGACAGGTTAATCAAAATGAACTGTAGGGATTTATTTTAGTTCCATTCTGCAAATATGTGTTAAGCAATGTATTATTTATAGTGTCTTCTAGCTAGTACAGAAGAACAACTTGAATTTAGTTGCAGTTTGTGTCAAAAGTATGTAGGTGTACTCAAGCATGTTATTACACTTGTGTGTATGTGTGGAAGATTTAGTGCCGCATTCAGGAAATACAGTATACGCTCCATATGTAACAACCATGTGTATGCAGCCTTTTTTAAAAAAAATGTCCCTAGCCAGCTTGACAACAAACACAGAATGGCTTGGCACGACTCAAAATTATTTATCTGGCTCCCCTCGTTCTCTCCAGCATGGTTTTTGTCGAGTCAGAGGAAACCATCTGCTGCCCAGTGATAATGGGTGGCCAGGGAGGAGGGGACTAAAAATGGGAAGAGCAAATAAAATTGAGAGGAAATGGCAGGCACTGTCCCAGAACCTACAGTACCTTCCTGCCTGCCTGCAGCAGTCTACCATCTTAATAAACATCCCCTCTGATATCTTTTGGCTTCTGTGCATGCATGCGTGTGTGTGTATATATATATATATATATATATACGGTATATATATATATATATATATATATATATATATATATATATATATATATATATATATATATATATATATATATATATATGCATGTGTGTGCGCACGCATATGTATTTATTTTCACCTGCAGTGAGCACATACACATTTGTGTCGCAGCAGTGTGTATATTTTTGTGTGTGTTTCCTATCTAACCTTGATCATTTTCAAGTCAGGATTGTTCCCAAGCCTGGCTGATATGCTGTCAATGTGATGGTGCTGACTAAGAACCTTTTTTTTTCTCCCCTAGCGCACTAAAACTGGGACAGATGAATTGCTTTTCAGCAGAGAATTTTCCTGTTTTTTTTTTTCTTAAATATTTTTGGTAAATGGGTGGAAGTATTAATGAGAGTATATTATGAGGCAGGTGCAAGGCTAAAGGAAAGTAAGAGTCAGGGTTGTGAGTTAATGATGAGTTGGTGCATGTAGGGGAAGGTACAATAAAGTACAATACAGTACAATAAAGTACATGGAGTCGTGGAGGAGGAAAAACATACTAATTAAAACAAATAGTAGGCTCTAGAATGCAACTCTTCACCCAGGAAATGGTTGAGATTTTAGCTCCTAGAGTCTCCAGGGCTTTAAGGCGGAATTGATCGCTTTGGGCATTCTCTGAGTAAACCATTTCAGTTTTCTCTTGTCTGAAGTCGACAGGTTGAGCTGGACAAAAAAGACCTGACAGCCTGTCTCCCCCTAAACCCAGCTTCATTCTCTCACTCCATCACTCTGTTTTCTACTTTACCTCGAGATATTTGCTTTCACAGTTTTTTTCCTTCTTCTTTTGCCCCCAGCATTTACAAACTGTCAGATAACTTTCAGCATGGATTTATCCAGTAAGTGACACACATTGAACTTGTCTGCTATTGTGTAGCTGCACGTCTGCATTACATGGCAGATGTTGTGCAGCATCAGTGCTGTGTCATGTCTTAAAGCGTGGAAGCAAACTTTCCCAAAATGAGATCTGTGTTATATGTAAAACTGCAAATGAATGCTCTGTGATCCTAGTTGCCGGGGTTACATTTTGGTTAGAGTGCAGTGAAATAGGCTTACTTGGCACAGCTGTTGGAATGCATGATGCTATGCTTGATGAAGTGGACACCGGGTGGGGGTGGTAGGGGGGGTTAATGGAATTGAGGAATGGAGGGATCAGCCAAGAGGACACATGAGAGGCCCAGTGACCAGGTCTTTTCTATTAACTTGGGACGCTGGCTGGGGTTAGCAGGGGGGACTGGGGCTTGGCTCTGGCCTTTCCCTGCCTGATTGTTAGACCAAGCATCCAAACTGCAGATAGGCAGAGGCGAATATTGCTCCAGGGTCCAGTGGTGATTGACCCTGTGTTTTCATCAGCCTGGGGTTGCCTGATAACATTTCTTACTCCCATACTAGGGAAAAATATTAGAGATGTGGGTGCAAAGAAAGGCTTAGGGAGCTCTTAGTTGGGTTTGGTGAAAGTTGCATTTGATTTAACCCCATGTATTGTCGCCTAACTTTTCATTTTCTTTTGTGAAATGACATTCTGCTTTTTTTTTTTCATTTCTGAAAAAAACGTTTTCTTTCTGTTTACTCTGTCATATTTGTGTTCAGAATTCTGTTATCTCACTTGACTGAACACAATGTTTAATTCATTGCAAAATTAAAATGAACAAAATACCAAGGGGGAGGGTCGGCACTAGAAAGCTAATTGTATATAAACAATGCTGTACAGTATATAAAAAAATAAATGCTGTTTTTCTTTAAAGCGTTTTGAATTTGATTAAAGATTATCCCCTTTGCTCCTTTTTAATATAGTCTGTAATCAGCACTAATTCACTATCAAGTACCGCCTCACTTCGAGACCTTAAAGAACAGGTCACATCGCTCTGAATCATTAGCTTTTTTTTCCATTTAAAAATGAAAACATGTTTAGATATTGTTTTTAATCTTTAGCTTGGGTCTAAAGATCAGAATGCACCATCATTCTTGTATTGTATATTTGTTACTAATGAGTGGTTTTGCCTTTGCCTGTGTTTGCAGGTTTCTGGTCTGTCTCCTGGTGACAGTCAGACTCCAGGACTGCTGCTGGCCCCAGGGGTAAGGTGGGGACAGACGCCCATCAACCAGCTCACACCCTGGGATACAGATGAGCCCCCTGCCAAGCAACATCGAGACAGCGAGCCCACTGGTAATAAAAGCAGTCACCCATGCAGACATTTAACTAACATCCAAAGCAGTGAGGGTCTATATTCTGTCACTAATGTAAGTTTGCAATTATGTTACATCACCACTAAGTCTTCATACACCAAAATGAATGCATGCTCACGGACTATACAGATGCACACAAGCTTATGTACTACACCCCACACAGCACACAGCTCAGGGCAGCTACACTATCCAATGCTAATGAAGCATCTTGGCTGCCTTGCCCCACATAGAATACATGCTTGCCTCTGCAACATGCATAGTTTACATAAGCAATCATGCATAATGTACATCCACAAACACCAACTTTACATGATGCACCCAAATTATGCAGATCATTTGGAAAAGTCAGTGGGATATCAGGAAATTGAGTGAATATAAATACTTACAATGTCTCAGTAGGGTCTTTCCAGTTTCTACCAATATCATACTGCTCCCATTTTATTGTCCTTGTTAATGTTTTTGTGTCACTTACTGATGCCAATTCAGTTTAAAATCTCCAAGTCCTCCAAATGTTCTCCACTAGGTCTAATTTAGATGTCGACCTTATTCTATTCATGTAATTTTCCAAATGCGTACAAAGCAATAAGCGACCGAGCGCCAACCTGACATTAACGAGTTAAGCCGACGCTGAAGTTTTTACTCTTATTGTAATGAACTCACCCAGAATGGCTCTGCCCTAGAGCAGTTAATTTCCTTCCATTGCTCTGCTGGCCTCTGCCTTCTGCTCATCGCAAATGTGTCTCATTTAAGAATAATACTGGCACAGAGCTTGTTCCACTGGAAATTCTGTATCCAGATTGGAGACAGCTGCCACTCACTGCGAACACAGCTTTTTGCTCAGAGTGTGATTAGCTAGCACAGATTATACACTTCCAACCCCTGCCTACTTATAATTCAAATATCTTCCATATAGATTGATGATAAATTAATTATTAAAGCACATCCGTTGCTCAAGAGAAACCATTCCCAGTGCTCTCAGGGTGGAAGTATGCAGTTGTGCTTGGAGAGTACAGGGCCTGTGTTTGCCTCCTACTGTGGTGAGCCCACCTGCTGAGGGGCCACAGTCCCCTGCTGTGCACTGAGGGACCGTCTGAATTGGCCATGAAGTTGCAAAGTACTTATTATTGTGTGCAAGTGAAGAAGGACTCAGACCTTACCCTAGCCCACTGACCACCCAAGCTCCCACACCCACACCAGTTCCTACACCACAGCAACAGCGTGAAGCACAAAGAAAGTGAGATGTCACCGACCCAGAGTGTTGTCACATATGACACTCAAATCCGAGCATAGCGTTGCATATTGATTTGTGTGCGTGCGCTATTCCAAACTGTGACTGGCTTTCGCAAAGAAGTCAGCATCTCTCCACACTTCACTGAACTGTGTTGCCAGAAAGTTCTCTGCCAACTGTGCCAGAATTAATCAACAGTTTCTTTCAACGGAAGCTTCACTGTTGTCTGTTAAGGAAGTTTGCCTTTGAGGAAAAAAAAAACTTTTTCTTTTGCCTTTGTTTTATTTTGGTACAAAAACGATTCTTTAGAAATAGTTTGATGTTGTACGTCACACTTGGCAAACGTGAAATAAATACAAACTCTGAAAATGTAAGGTAACAATTTACTTTACCTACACCGAGCCATGATAATGAAATTCCATTCAATTCCTCACCAATAACAATATATTTTCCTCTCTTAATACTAAGAACATGTTAAAGACTGATGCATAGGACTGGAGGACAGTTATATCAAATTCTAATCAATACTGTCATTGTAGCAGAAAATATGAAAATATGTGGAATGATTATTACGAACCATTTCATTCCTTTATCAAGATCAACTATAAAGAGGACAAGCACAAAACAGCATTTGTGCCATTAGTTCAATGACATGTGAATTATGAACTGAACTGGCCTCTGGAGTCTTTTATTCCCACCTTCTCTCATTTTTTTCTTGCCATTTATCTTTATCACCCGTTTCCTCTCCATCTCTGCCCAGACTATTATATCAGAAGGTCTAGTACCATGAATAATGTGGCCTTCTTTTTTTTCTTTAGCTTTTTGCATGCTGTGATTTAGCCTTTGGCCCTCTGGCAGACTGGTTCGCTATTTTTAGAGTTTGGACCATAGCTGGAGGAACTATAGATGGGGATGGAAGAGAACAGGAGGGAGAGGGGAAGGCAGAATTCAGGTCCAATATGGTAGTATTTTCCCAGCACACCCTCAGCATCTAATGCCTCAGGCTAGAGAAATGATTGGCTCACACTAACTGTGTAAACACAGACTCCTACACAGATAATGGCACCGACTGTTGTATATATGGTTTCACATTCAGAATAACAGTTGTTCATGTTGCAAAATAAATCTCATAATCTCATTATGATGTTGATCTTGGCCATGGATCTGTACATCATTTCAAATATTTAGTGTTTGACATCATGTCTCAAGTCAAAAACAAACTTGGACCAGAGTGGAGTGACATACCACGAACAGTTGTAGAATAGAGAACTTAAGCTGAAGTCTGTCTTCTGTCCTCTCATGCTGTTTTCTGTCCCTTGTTTTTGTCTAACTCTGCCCATGGATCTATTCTTTGTTTACGGCTTATTTAAATACCCCAAACCGGTGTGCAGCAGGGCAGTAATATGAGCAAAAGCCACATCCTGATATATGTATCTGAATCTCTTATGACGATAACAACAAAGCACTTTTATGTAAATTCGGTGTGCAGTTGGTTTGAAATGACCACATCAAAAAGCTCTAAGCATCCAAATAAGGCTGACAATATGAATATATAAAATTTAACAAGAAAAATAAGATTTTATTTTTCATACCCTACCTAGGACAGATGGAGCCGCTACGTAAGCTATCTAAACTCCTAGGTGTGTATCCTTTGGTCCAAGAACTTATGTTTGTTCTGTGTCACATTCACTCCATTGAACATAAAGATTTATTTATGCATGTATTGTGTGCTAAAACATCCCCTTCATGTAAATTTCCTGCACAGTGTAGAAGAACACAAAGTATCATCAAAAACAATAAAATATATTGGTGTATAAATTATACGGGCCAATCTGCAAGCTAGTGAAATAAATGTTGATATGAAACCGTAAACATCCTCCTATTGTCAAAAAATATACAGTCATCTTGCATAATTTTGCAAGATTTTTTCCCAAATGGAGACCTAAAACTGAGGAACTACTGTACCCCAATTCCCAATCCATAAATAATCAATCCTGAACACTTTACTGCCATTTCCAATTGAAATTTTAGTTTTATCTTGAATAGGGAAACCAGTCTTTTAAATTTCAATTGAACATAAACATTTATTTTAGGCATCTATTCTATGTTAACCCATAAAGGTCCAGTGGTACTTGTTGCAGGAGTTCCAACATTTTTTCACCTCTCTTTAACTTTTCTTAAGTGATTTATCACCATTTATTATACGATCTGCCTTTTGTATTTCATCAGTAAAAATCAGGTATTTCCCTATATTTAATTTTGTGATCATGTAGATGTTCATGAAAGCTGATTAAAAATCAACTGCTCTACTAAAAATGAAAACAATGAAGGAAATAATTTTTCAACAAAACGTATTGATAACTGAACACAATCCCAATGTTTCCATCCACTGTGATGACGGGTCATATCTGATGACCATGAAAAGATGACAAACTGTATTTTACACCAATTATTTACATGGGATTAATGGATCACAAGTAATTAAATATTGTATATTGATATGGATATAATTTTTGGTTGTTTGGTATTCATAGGTTAAAATATTTTTGACCAAATTTGGGCATATATTTAGATACATTTAACATGTCCTCATGTTTTGTTGATCAGCATCTTGTTGAATTAGTTTTGAAAGGCTTGAAGTCCATAGTTTATTTGACACATGCTAAACTCTTGCAGTACATAACTACAATTGTCTTGACTCTGATATATCCTGCTGTATTGACTTGATGAGGTGTTCCCCATCTTTTTTCTCTTTCTTTCTGCTTGTCTAGGGGGTCCAACATGGGTAGCACCAGTAGCTGCAGTGAGCCAGCCCAGCCTCCTTCCCCACACCTACACCCTCCCCCAGCCACCCTCCTTCAATCACAGTGTGACGGCGCAGTCCCCCATCATAGGAGTAACCCCGTCCATCCAAGCACCAGTACCCCCACAGCACCCCCTCATGACTGCCCACTTCCAGCTGACACCACAGTCCACCCAGCAACCTCCCTCCATGGTTCTGAGCATGCCCAGTCAACCTCCGTACCCTTCTATTCCGCCTACGGTCACGCCGTCCCCCCTCACAGCCCAGGCCAACCAGGTGGTTCATCCAAACCCCCACAGTGTGATGGGAAACGGCCATTTAACCTCTCACCCTGGCCACGCCCTCATCCAGCCCCCTGCTCTCCCTCTGACCAATGGACAGGCAGCGGCAACACAGGCTCAGCTCACAGCTGCAGACAATCAGGATGGACCCAATGGGCTACAAATGCTCCGAACGGTCGGAATGGGGAAGTACGAGTTCAGTGATCCGGGACATCCGAAAGGTAAGAAGACACAGCTGATGTACCCTGCAGATTTGAGAAAAGTTTTTAGAATCAGTATGAGATAAGGAACCTGTCACCACTTACTGTTAAAGGCGAAATCAAAGCCTCTCTGTTCAGCTGGTAAACCAAATCTCAAAAGTCAACTCAAGCTGGGGTGTTGGAGAGGCGTTAGGTATTAAATCACTGTTCTCTAAGCCCTGTGTTGTGACCACCCCTTATGCGGACCAAGCTGGAATGCAACACACAGGCCCTTGCCCTCTGTCTGTATACCAGAGCAGTTTTCAGATGCCAGCAGTCATAAACAAGGCTGCGAACGCTCAAGCAAGGGGTTGTTAAAATACAACTTGCAACCTGAGCCAATTCACTTGAAAGCTGCTACAAGGTCACGGACAACAGAGGTGCACCTGAAACGACAGTGAGACAGCCTCTTCTAAAGCCATGTAACACTCCCTAGTGTGGATTTGTAGGAAATAAGAACATGTTGCCCTGATCTCAGACTGTTATTCAATACCATGATCTGTACGTTGTCACTCTGAAATGGGTCCGTCAGGTTGTCAGGTATATCATTTGACCATTCTTAGTTGCAGTACTCGCAAGACCTAGTGAACGTGAAAGAGGAAAAGGCTTTTCAGGTCTTACCATTGCATCTATTTCAAATCTTTTGAAGCCGTGTTGACTTGTGCTGTGTTTGCGAAGGTGCTGCATAGCGCTGCTTGATGCCGGAGTCTACGAACCATGAATTGGTGTTTGGTTTAACCTTGGAGTTTATGACGCAGGGTGCTAGAAACAGATGTTCACAATTCCCCAACCAATTTTCACATTTAATGAAGCTTTTAATTTAGGTTCAGATTGTTTTCTTTTTCCCGACTCATTTTGATCAATAAAATGTGTGCAAATGAACTTGTAGATTGCAGAAAGCAATTATTTTGGGGGCTGCCTGCAATACATTGAAATGAGGCTGCAGGTAGAATTGGAAATAGATAATTAGACAGACTCATCGGATTGGTCCTGTCTCTATCAAATTAGAGGCTTTTAGCTCCTGCCATGCTGCATAGATGATCTCAATTCATTAATCACATTCATGTCAAAATTTATTGACCTCCTTCTAACAGGCCAAGAAAAATGGAGTTTGAATGGAATTAACAGTGTTTATGAAGCTCTATTTTTCAAAGACGGATCACAATGGCATCTCTGTTATTAATGTAGAAATAACAGTTTATTTGTTCAGGATGGATCATACCAGTTTTTCAGTAGCTCTACTTTAAATGCCATGGGAAATGCATACCAGTGTCAGTTTCTATGAAAGCATTCAGCACTGAAATCTTATAAAGGTCTCCAAGAAGGTTAAACTAGAAATACAGGTACCTGAATTCCATGTCTCTTCAGCCATATTAGCTGTTTTTCATCCCTGCTTGACTTTAAAGAGACATTAGTAAGCATGACATTGGGTAATATCACAAGGACACTGGAAATGGGTAAAACACCAGTAAATTAGCAGTTCTGACGTCTCTCGGGCAGTGTGACAGACCTCGCTGCTGACAAGAGCACTTAGCTTCGCAGCCATAATCCCAACAATGCCACCACAAATGCCCCCAGACTCGGCCCACTGCCGTCCTTCACCCAGTACTTTTCTGTCCTTCTGATTATCTGTCACTTCCTGCCTTCTCTCATGTTGCCTCCCTCCCTTCATTCTACATTCTCGTTCACTCTAAGAACTCACAAATCCCAAGCTCCCACAAGTCTTATGTGCGCTGTTTTAAATCAATTAACGCTGCATACCAATGTGACAACCGTACCTACTGTCCTCCTGTAGTCATTTGGTGGTAAAATATGGACAGAGGATGGAAGCTTATGCTGTCAGCAATCTTGTTGGTTTATTTTAACATGAATTCCTCTTGCTTAGACACAAACATAGAAATATTCTTCTGTGAGGAATACATATCTTGAGTCCCAACTTATGTGGGTCAAAAACAAATATGATATTAGAGCAGAGACAAAGGGTTAGAGGACTGTCTTTTCATTGTCTGAACTTTATTAGTCACCTTTTCAGTAAATACAGTTTTTATTGACCATTTGTTGATGGTGTTAAATAAAACGTTTTTTTAATGTAACTGCTAAGTGGTAATATTTAAAAGGGATTTTAAGTCACCCTGTGTTATCCATGGAGGAGAACCAACAAAACAAATGGTAAGATTAAGGTATAATATAACATTTTAAGTGGTTCTATGTTGTATTGATATTCCAAACTTTCTATAGTAGGAGGTAGTCGTATGCAAAATCACACTTAAAGGAATAGTTCAATATTGTTCACATGGATTTATATGGGATCAGTGTCTTTACGCTGGTGCACCCATAGTGACTTACCCCTGACAGTGTCCTGTGAGTTGAGTTGTGATCCGGTTTTGGTCAAAGCGAAAGTAGTCCCAGCAGGTTTCCTGGGTTCAACAAAATAAAACGTGTTTCTTCTCAAAACTATATATGCTCAAATGAGTGATTTATTTGCATAATAAAACTGTCACAGAACAAAAACTCACACCTCGTAATTGCTTGGGGCTACTTTCTCTCAATAGTGATCACTGGGCGTTGTCACTGCTAACAGCTGTGCGCCTTAGAAAACTACTTTCATCAGTTGTTCAATGATGTTTGCGGCTGCTACGTACAGGTGTACAGCTGTTAGCAGTGACAACACGCATTTATTGC
Source organism: Siphamia tubifer (assembly GCA_020466265.1). Taxonomy (NCBI): domain Eukaryota; kingdom Metazoa; phylum Chordata; class Actinopteri; order Kurtiformes; family Apogonidae; genus Siphamia; species Siphamia tubifer. Next base: position 30,426,589 of record CM035805.1, on the reverse strand, counting down.
AATTGAGAGAAAGTAGTTCCAAGCAATTACGAGGTGTGAGTTTTTGTTTTGAGAAGAAACACGTTTTATTTTGTTGACCCCAAGAAACCTGCCAGGACTACTTTCGCTTTGACCAAAACCGGACCAAAACTCGACTCAGAGAACATTGTCGGAGGTAAGTCACTGTGGGCGCACCACAATAAAGACGCTGATCCCATACAAATTCATGTGAAAAATAGTAAACTATCCCTTTAAGGTTATCAAAACACCAGCCAATCAATGCGATATATCTACAGGCTATATCACTCACTGAATAAGGTATAAAGCTCAATACACATTTGTATTTTAGTGTCATCAAGTTCTGTTCTTAAAAATAATGTCACATCTATACTGTAGCTCCCTTAGCTTAGCCTTGTTTTCAAACTAAAATATGTCAACATGAAACCACAAATCATCTCTGTTTTCTGTATGATTTGTGCTGTTTGGGACTGTCTAAGCAAGGGCAGAAGTATCTTAAGTTTAGTCCAAACCATGGATCAATAAACAGCAAATGTAGCAAAGATTACATAATTTAACTTGAAAAGCACTTTGAGAGTGCAGAGTCAAGATCAGGCAGATCAACCCGCCCTTCACTTCTGCGAGCATCAGTCTGCCCCAACCGACTGAATGAAACACACACTTCTCAATGATATTCATTGATATGGAATTTCTAATCCAAGTATCAGTTATCACGTTATCAAGTTATCACTTAAACACAAAGATTATTTTTTTTTTGTTGCCATGAATCTCCAGCTAGTGGCAAAACTTAACATAACATACGCTTAGATCATCAACTTTCATTGCACTTAGTTTGAGATGGATTGAACAAGTACTTCAAAGGATATTGCTAAAATGATAACATTACAGTCATGAAGCTCCACCTAGTAGCAACATTTTGAACCAGACAGCTCTGATGTCATGTGAGGCATCTCCAGATCATGACCTTTCATTTGCACTTGATTTGAAGTGATTTTGACAAATAGTTCCAGATATATGAACAAAAGAGTGGTGAGTGATTTTTTAACATTTTTGTGCCCCCTTGTGGGCAATCTAGAAATAGTCAATTGTCCAAAATCAAATCAGTTCTTCCTCTCTATAATATCCATTGATATGGAAAATATGGAACTTCTAAACCCAATATTTTTCAAGTTATCCTGCTAAGATGGAGGAAACGATGTCAATGGATGGACCAGCAACATAATATCCCATAACTTTAATCATGATTTAATAACTTTATATCTTCAAACCCTCCGTATCAGACTCATATATGTAGAGGAAACACTGATTTCATCATCAAACTCCATTCTTTTAATTTATAGACATATCCAGTGGTGGAAACAACAACAGTACTCCTCACTATTATCACTTTATCATTTTCTTTGACTCAAAAAGTTATTTCTCAGTGACTTGTCAAAAGCGCTTAGTTGTCCTCACTATGGGAGCCTGAAAGAGTGACTTACTACTTCCCCTAGTGGCCACATAAATCATCTGATCAGTGTAAATAAGTTCAGTTCAGTGTGCATTGGCATCTTTGTGAGAACTTTACAGCTCTTCATCCTAAACACTCTAGTGACTCTATTAGTTTTTTGTAAATATTTTGGCTTAAAAAAATTACCCCTGTAATGAAAGCATTCATATTTTTAATACCACACTAGGTTACTTGGAACAGCTTAAACCATTATTTCTCTAAGAATCCCATGCAAATCTAAATGGAATTGATATTGCAGCTGAAATATCCCCAAATGAATCAAGTCTGAATTCAATCAATTAGGGAACTCGGTGCTCGTATCCAACCCTATAATTTGAATTTTGTATTTTTTTTTTTTTTTTCCAGATTTAAACATTGACAGACTAAACGACCAAATCCTGGTCTTTTGTGCACATATTGTCTGCTGAACCACAATGACGAAATACTGAAGCTGCGATAGAAGAGATTGTCTTGCTACATAAAAAGGTTTTGAGCCTCAAGACACAATGCTAGTAAGCACTGATGAGGAGAGGAGGTTTTTCGTGGCTTTTGATGGCAAAGGCCAGGATTTTGAAGGAGCTGACAGAGCTCTTCCTCCTTAATCCAGCCGCACAACAGGCCACTGCATATGTGCCGACGTGTGTATGAGGGTTGCACTGGTGCACAACTTCTTGGGTGTGACTGTGTTGATGTTTTGTCAGATGTCAGCCTCACAGCCTTAAAGCCAAACACCACAGTGACAGAAATCACACTCTGTGTTTGATTTGGCTTTGCCTTCAAAGGGAGCAATTTGTCTTCGCTCTGCATCAGTGGGCACATCAACAACTATGCTCCTCTCTGCGTGTGTGTGTACGTGTGTGTGTGTGTGTGTGTGTGTGTGTGTGTGTGTGTGTCTGAATGGGCGTCTATGTGTTTTTCTGTATTCCTCTTTACAGTATGGTAGGTTATATATCTGTGAATGCCTATGTTTATGCCATATGTGTGTCTGCCTGAGTATGTACAAAGATTCACAGCACAGGTTGGTGCAGCTTTAACCTAACCACCTGCTGTGGAATGCCAGTCACCAGGCTGTGATCTACCCTCCTGGTTTTTACATCCACAGCAGGGCTCATCACAATGCCTTCCTGTCATAGAGTACAATCAAACTCCACACCTTCACGCCAATTGATAATTGCCTTCCCACCGCCCACTCTCTGCTCGCTTTTAGTGCCTTCCTTTTGTTTTTCTATCCTGTGGATTTTTTTTTTTTATCACAATAAACACAGGATCTAACCAAGCCTCTACAATAATAAGCCCACAGATCTAACTCCGACACCAGGCACAGCAAACATAAACTGTACAGTTTTTGGACGATGACTGATATTGTTGTTAAAAAAGACACACACACACACACACACACACACACACACACACACACACACACACACAGAACCGGACACAGGGGGAACTGAGGTTAGAAGAGTGAGGGAAAAAAAAAACATGAGAGAAGGGGAGATGCTGAGAGCAGAGTCTGTGTGTGTCTATTGACCAACTCATTAAAATCGATGGCTGTCCTGATGAATATCAGCCAAGGGAAGCTAGTGCCGAGCTCAGCAGGGATGAACTTGCTCGCTGCAAACGTGATTGAGCACCATTTAAAAGCAGCTCATGACTGAAAAAAAAAAAAAAACAACACATTAATATCAAAAAGGAAGTCATTATTTTCATATATCTAAACCTGTTTTAAAGGTTACAGTTGTTACCCGAGCTTCTGAAATGATACTTGTGATGTTTTTCAAGCTCAGCGCAAACCAAGAAACAAGGCGACTGTCGGCAGCTACTGTTTGTTGTGACCGTGCAGCACACAGTGACACTGAAGGCGGTTCTAAAAATAAGGAGCCGGTGAAGTAGAGTCTCTGCATGTGTTGGAAGCCTCAGTTCAGATTGAAGTTTGGGGTCACAGAAGGATCTGTCAGGCCACCTGCTGCCACATTAAGAATGTACTGCAGCTCTGTGCCTCTCCTCTCATGTCAAACGTCATTTAAATGCTTATTTTCACCTCACTAGCCTCAACCAGTATGCTCTCTCTCTCCTGTTTACGTGGTTGAGTCGTGCATACTATATATGCAGGTGATGCATAAACAAATGCACATAAGGAGAAAGGATGGTATATGCAGAAAAGCAAGAGCATCGCACATATTCTTTATCTTTGTAGCACACACCCAGCAACACCCAGCCTCCTCTCAGCCTAGGAAGTTCATCTTCCAGTCAGCTCACATCAGCCATCATCTGGGGACCCAGCAGCTCTGGAGCAGCTAGTGTATGCAATTAAGATGCCTGGCTGAGTTAAGATCAGTGTTGTAGTTGGCTACCACAAGACTGGTGCAGCACATCCCCTCACCTTTTCCCAACTGCGACCATTTCATTTCCCTTATCTGCCCTCTATAAACTTTACTCTGTAAGATCTTAAATAAGTATTCTATGCTTTTAGATTCTGTCATATATTATTGAAATTATAACTCAGCAGTGAATAACTGATATAACTGTATATAGAGACAGGAGGTGCGTGATTCCCCTGCTGATTTGAGGATATTTAACACCCCTGCACATCGTCAAGGCTGTGTTTTTAGTTGAAAGATATTTTGGGGATTAGGGAAAGAACATACAATTATCAATGAGACATTAGGCATATTGGTTGTATATTGAGAACATGAATTGAAATTCAACCACATGAATTTACTGCTGGTGTGACAGGCTGTTGAAACCAGTTATTAAAAACACAGCCAGTTTGTGATAGCCACACTGAGACCATTAATCACAGCAAGCACATTAATTAAACCCTCCCCTTTCCTTTTCTGGCTCTTTCTCCATATCTACTGTATCTCTCTATTTTGTTTTCTAGAGTGCAAAGGACCTGCACTACATCCTCTTGGCATATATATCACTGAGACAAATATAATACTGTTTCTAGAGTTGTTTTTATATATATATATGCCACCTAGGATCAGCATCTGTGGAATAAGCAATTTCAAATTAATTAAAGTCACTGCGGTGTTGTGCTTGCCGATTATCTTAAAGCTATCCACATCAGGATTAGCTAAAGCAAAACTAGGGTTATTATGACTCCAAAATAGGCTTAACTTCCAATAAGAAATGCATGGATTTTCAAAGTTGTTTTTTTTTCCCCCTTGGTAGTATTTCTTAATTCCTAGTAGCTCTAGTGAAAAGCTAAAATGAAATTCCGAAGACCTAGGAATGTTACAAATTATTAATAAGGGTGAAATTTATTCCAATCATTGTGGACTCAGTATGTGCAGGTGATTATCTTAAATGAATACATGTGGTAGCTTGGTGATATGATTATGAGTAACCTTGGTGTATTGAGTCCATATGGGGCCTACATATTAATGATATTGACTCAAACATCTCATTTTAGAATCGCAGGAGTGGACTGGAGACTGCTGTGCTTCTGTGCACATGGATCATAGTAGCTACCTGACACTGTCTCTTTAACTTTGCTAAGGATGGCTTCCATTGAGATGTCTGACTGTTTCTAGTATGGCTCAGGCTCTCAGGAGAGCAAAACGAAAAAAAAAAAAAAAAAGAGGTGGGGTTGGGGGGGGGGGGGGGGGGGTGAGGTGAGCAGCAGCAGTGTATCATAAGCAGAGGAAAGAAAGCTGCTCACCCTCGTTCTTCCTCTCCCTCGTTATCGTATTTTAAAGGAGAGGAGCCCCGCTAGGAGCCCCATACATTATATCCCCCCACAGTTAATATAGGGACGGCGGATAGCTCATTAAGATTGATCATTCCTCGTCCACCTCCTCCGTGCACAACGCGGCACCGGCTTCATTAATCACCAGGATTTCAAGATAAAGCTCAGTGGCGGCACAGTCACAGGACAGAGTCTGACAGCCCGGCTGCTACATGCATAATCACAGATGCACCGCAGCCGAGGAGCAGCCGCACGTCTCCCCGCCACGCTGGAGGGGGCACCGTATCTACGTCTCCCTCCCTCCTCCTTCCTCCCTCTTCTCCTCAGCCCATACTCTCCACCACACCTGTCCTTGCCACTGCAATTGTCTGTCTGATCCTTTTGCTCACTTTCACTCTCACTTCTGACATGCTATTTGTCACCTCCTTCCTATATTCACATATAGGTTCCTTTCCTTTCCTTTCCTTTCCTTTCCTTTCCTTTTCTTTTCTTTTCTTTTCTTTTCTTTTCTTTTCTTTTCTTTTCTTTCCTTTCGTTTAGTTTCCTTTTCTTTCATTTCGTTTCGTTTCATTTCATTTCCTTTCTTTTCCTTCTCTTCTCTTCTCTTCCCCTCCTTTCCTTTCCTTTCCTTTCCTTTCATTTCCTTTCGTTTCGTTTCCTTTCTTTTCCTTCCCTTCCCTTCCCTTCTCTTCCCTTCCCTTCCCTTCCCTTCCCTTCCCTTTCCCTCTTTTCCTTTCCTTTCCTTTCCTTTCCTTTCCTTTCCTTTCCTTTCCTTTCCTTTCCTTTCCTTTCCTTTCCTTTCCTTTCCTTTCTTTTCCTTCCCATCCCTTCCCTGTCCTTTCCTTCCCTTCCTCTTCTATCAATCTACCTGCCACCTGTTCGATGCTTTTTAAAAAACTTTTCTTTTTGCCTACTTGCTTTTTTCTTTCTTTCTTTCTTTCTTTCTTTCTTTCTTTCTTTCTTTCTTTCTTTCTTTCTTTCTTTCTTTCTTTCTTTCTTTCTTTCTTTCTTTCTCTCTTTCTTTCTCTCTTTCTTTCTTTTTACTCCTCTGACGTGAGGTTTGTTAGCACTTTCTTCAACAGTCTTTTTCAGTAGTTAATGCCTCAGTGGAACTTTTAAATCAGACATATGTAAAGCAAAGGATTAAAGAGGAAAAGTGTGGTCATGCCAGACAGCTCATTTGGTTTTGACAGTTGGTCTAAGTGTCGAATGGCTTTTTTTTTCTACCTGTAACATACAATCAGACCGACTCCTCTCCTTTCATGAAAACCCTACTTTGTCTTCCTTCATGTCGACCAGTAAGTCCCTGTTTGGGAAGTTAAATATTTCATTTCAAATATTGATTTCCCTTCATTTAAATCAACAGTATTTGCAATACAACTCCGACTAGGGTGTGATTTTCACTACACACAAACACTAACGGCTTCAGTCGTTTAGGTTTACTGACCAGGCTCTCAATGTTTTTTTTCATAGAAATATATCAAAGCGCTTCATTAATAAATGGACGTTCATCTATAGCCTGTCCATAAATGTCTCCTTCAGTCTGGTTCTTCTCAAGAGTTCTTGTTTTTCCCACTGGGTTTTGAAGTTTTTTTCTTGTTGAGAAAGAGGGTCTAAGGACAGGGGATGCTTGGGACTTTTTATCCATTTCTGTAGTTGATTGTGTTTCTGTAAAGCCCTGTGAGGCAACTTTGTTGTGATTTGGGGCTTTATAAATAAAATTGAATTGAATTGAATTGAATGAAATTTAGTTGAGAGTTTAGTTTTCATTGCTTACAGCTATTAAAATGGTACGTATGGGTTGCAAAGGACGGACAGTATCTTTGAACTACTTCTGATAAAAATAGATTTCATCTTTCAGTCTGTGTAGAAATGCTCTCAAATACTCATTCAGAAAATACACATGTTTGCACAACTTTAACAAATCAGGAAAAGTCTTAAACTCTGTTCTTTCAAAATAAAAAAAAACAATCCTCAAAAAGCCTATAATTTTGTATTCTTAGAGATGTAGTGTGTAAGAAGAGGCTTTGATGGGGATCCAATTTCAGAAGATTAATATAATGATATATAATTAGTGTATAATCACCTGAAAATGAGAATTTTTTTTTTTGTTGGCCTAGAATTAAGTTTTTGTGGAGGAAAATAGGTTAGCTTTGAAGAAGTAGTACATGTTTGTGGCTTAGTTAGAGTTATTCTTGGTGTTTTTTAAAATTTTTATTCTTATTTATTTATTTATTTTTTTAATGAAAGATGGTATCCAGCATTGATGTGCATCACCATTATTATCTCTGCTTAAATGTGGAGCAAATGGGTATTCAGTTGTAATCTCTATCACAAATTTAGCATTTAAATTGCTGTTATGCAAGTATGGTTTTAAAGAGCAGAACTCTTTTTCTTTTTCGATGAATCAAAGTTCATAGTTAGACTTGCTGTATAATACTTTTGGGTATGTCAAGTCTTTCTGGATTTTGATGAAGTGAGACACAGTTGCTTAGAGCTGGAATATTGTGTATTGAGTATTCAGCAGAGGTCTTGGGTTGGAAGAGTGCCATTTGCATACATGAAAAGTCCACTGCCCTCAGTTATGTGGGAGCAAATTGATTTATGTGTAAAGTAATGTGTGTCGGAGAACGGAGGTTACACCTCAAATGGGCCCCAATCTCAGACACGTTGTGTCACAGACTATCTAATATGATGAGATTAATTGCTAAGAGTCAAATGTCGATGTGTTATTCCACACATCAGCCATGAAATGGATGTTAATGCATTATCAATGAGGCCGTGTGTAAACACAGCAGATGTTACCAGGAAGCCAGTCAATAGCGGATGTTTCTCTCTAATGAGAAGGCATAATTGCAATAGGGAGCAAAGTCAGTATCCAAAACAGCAGCAGATGTGCATCAACATCTAAGCAAAAAAATCCAGAAGTTCAGCGGTATTAACTTGCTAATGTTCACGGTGTGTACACTTATCTGAGTGGGTAGTCAAACTTTTTCCTTACCCAGAAACTTTTAAATGGCTTTGATAATGCATGCAGGGCATGTAATAAATACTAATGACAAGACCAGACATTAGCAAGAATGGCTTCTCTCCTCCAACTCATTATTCCAGAGTTAGCAACAGGCTTAACATGTGAAGTATAATTCTTCTGTGACTTAGACGAATGATAATGGTCTGAATTGCAATCATGAGGCCTTTGTAGGGTAGTAGTGCACTCTGTAAGCTCAGTCATCTCCCTTAAGACTAAGATAAAGCATGAAACTGTACAGAAACTGTAATATGCCAATGCCCTATTAAGTTTATACTATGTTTTTTGTAGCTAAAGGCTGCAGCTCTGAATTATGGTGTTGATTAAATTCTTTATTCTGCTGCAGTATTCACTGTACCCATTAGTCTTTCCCAAAATGCTAGTTACAAACTGTTCCTCATTTGCCAAATATTCATTAAAAGAAATCTCCTTTTAAAACCCACCGACACACTATCATCACTTTAAAATGTTTTCATGGAAAGTTGCTGTATTAACAAGAGAGGATAAGGATAACAACTTACATATTAATAATATTAGAGAGTCTACAGACTATTTGGGACGTTGGGAGACATGCTGTATCTTATAACATTTGTTATTTTTCAGTCTCATCTTTGGAAAATTTCAATAGATTATTTTTTTTTTCCCTGAGATCTGAAATTCATCATCACATCATCAGGGGTACTCTTCTATTCAGCACTCACTGAACAAATAATAGCATCCATGTATCTTTCTTTTTTTCCTCTGATGCTTTTGTATGACTGGTCATTTGCTGTTCATTTTCTGCACCCACTTCTTCCATTTCACAACCACTGATTTAATTTTTTTTTCTTATGTTGTATGTACAGTGCTCATAACATTACATTTTCATTTAGACTTTATTTTAATGTACTCTTACTGAGCTTTTGTTTGTAAGTTGCAGTTGTTTTCCTCACATTCTCCATTTTCTCTGTAGATTTAGAGCCTCATCACATGAAGGTGTGACAAGTTATTGGCGACTTTAAAGTTATAATTGTGTGACTAGAGGGAGAGAGAGAGAGATAGAGGGAGGGGGTAGACAGAGAGAGAGGAGGGGAGAGAGAGAGAGAGAGAGAGGGAGGGAGGGGGTAGACAGGGGGGGGGGGGGCGATTGGTGAGGAGGAAAGGTTGAGTGGGGACAAAAAAAAAAAAAGATAGAATGCAAAGATTACTCGCCTGACTCCATGCGAGGTTGGGGAGCTCATCTCAGGTGTGCAGTCTACTGAGAAGACTCCCACATACAACCTCACCCCAACACTAACCTTTCTGCTTGGGCTGTTGTGACTTTCACAAAGTTATCCCGTAAACACACATTGTCTTCAGGGGGAGATATGACATTTATCTTAAGCTGCACTTGTGACATAGTAGGGTATTATTTTTTATTTCATTGTTTGTTTCTCTGAGTGTGGCGGCGGCGGCGGCGGCGGCGGCGGTGGGGTGCCCTGCAGTGTCGGGGTCAAAGTTGAGGGGTGACAGTTGAACCACAGAGGCTTGTTCTGCCGATGTGCAAAGCTTGTAAAGAATTCATGCAAACCAAACTCATAAACACAGTTGAGGTGTAAGACAAGCCGGGCGGCATAACGACATTCTCTCACACACATACACTGGCATCTGTGCTCGCCCACCAGTATGTTACTCGCTCCCTATGTGAAGGGTAGATGAGTGTTTGGCACGGCTCAGCCTGTTGGTTCCAAACTGCAACCGAGGGCAATAGAGTAACTTTAAACTTTTAATTAGTACTTAAGTGGACTTTGCACTTGGTCTGTTTTATGATTATTTCCTCGTCAGATATTGACCATGGGACATTTTCAACATCTTTTCATGAGAACCAGCTCTACTTGAACCTCCAGTTTTTCTAGTCCCAGGAAGTTGACATTGGTGATTATGAGTGCAGCGTTGACAGCTACTGGATGGAGTGGATGTTTCATCTAATGTCATTACACTACTGTGTATTTTAGAGCTCAGCCAGAAGCTTCCAGTGTCATCAAATGGCAGACAGAGCACATGACGCTGTTTTCCTCCACAACTATAGCGGTGATGGAAGACTTACAATCTTTGGAAATGTATTGAATCAGGACCCAGTGTTGCTTTTGTGGTAGAACTTTGCTTAAAAAGGGTATTGTTTTTGTTTGTTTTACTAGCAACTTTAGACAAAAAACTATTGGACCAATTTCCTTTAAAAGCTCAGAAAAAGGTACAAGGTGAAATTTTGGATACATTTTGGTGAATGTAGGTGTTACAACTAAAAAAGTAATAACTGCCAATAATATAATAATCTGGGCCCATTTGAAACATACTTAATGAAGCCAATAATGTAATAACATTTTGCCAATAACATTATTAGCAGCTTATTACAATACCTTATTGACCTTACACTATAAAACACAAACTTTGATAATGTAATAATTATGCCAATAATTATGTAACTTTCCTTTATTTTTACATTCATGTTAGAAAACATCTAAATATTTCCTCTTAAATTTGTAGTCTGCTTATATTATTCGCTGGTTATTGAGAGGGATATGTAGCACAGATGACTTCAATAGAGTAGTATTTGCAATGTTTTACTATTTTACTGTTCAGGTTTCTTCTCACCCCTGTCCATTAATGTAGCAACACATAACAATGACTGGATATATTTTAATTTCTAGCATGATCTATGTTGGCAAAATATTATTTCGTTATTGGCTTTATTACATTTCAAATGGGCCAAAATTATGAAGTTATTGATAGTTATTACGTTTTGGGTTGTAACAGTAGGTTTAGGTCAGCAAAAATGGGGTAAATCAGATGAAATGTTTGCAAGAGGGGAATATTTGTTGTGAAAAAAAATCTAATTCTGCATTTAAAAACATTTCCCTGTGGTCTTCATAAAGTGTAAATGCTCTGCTTGGATCTGAAATCTTCATTAATTGAATACCACAGGTCCATCTTTAACCCTATTTCTGAGTATTGACACCAGAAAGGTCATTTTGAATCCCCCGTTCCCACCCCCCTCTAGATTATTGACTGATAGTATAGACATGAAATAGATTAAAACAAACAAAAAACAAACCATACCTATATACAACAGATAAACAAATAAAAAGTTGAAAAGAGTGTGCAGATCTAAACTGAGGAATAATTTATTCAAATGCAGTTGAGAACAGATGGGTCTTTAACCTGGATATAAATAAGTAGTGTTTGAATGTTTAGAAAACTGAAACATTCAGTCGCATAATTAATAATTTACTGTAGAGAGTGTCGACAACCAGGTTATGTACCAGAATATTGGTTTATGATGTATTTTAAATAATAATAATAATAATAATAATAATAACAATAACAATAACAATAACAATAATAATAATAAGGCAAGGCAAGGCAAGTTTATTTGTATAGCACATTTCATGTACAGGACAACTCAAGGTGCTTTACACAAAAACAGAAACAGAAGAAAATTAAAATCATAAAGATGCATTAAAAGACAATTAAAATCAAGACATAAAAACATTTTAAAGCAAATAATAATCTAAGTAAAAGCTCCAGTGAACAATAATGTTTTCAGGCCTGATTTAAATGAACTGACAGTTTGAGCAGACCTCAGGTATCCAGGTAGTTTGTTCCACAGGTGAGGAGCAGAGTAACTGAATGATGCCTCACTTTGTTTCGTCCTTATCTTTGGAACACACAGTAAACCTGTTCCTGATGACCTCAGGGCTCTGGATGCTTCATAAGGAACCAGTAGGTCTAGGATGTATTTGGGTCCAAGGCCATTTAGTGCTTTATAGACTAGGAGTAAGATTTTGAATTCTATCCTTTGACCCACAGGAAGCCAATGTAAGGATTTGAGGATGGGTGTGATGTGGTCCAGTTTCCTGGTACTGGTCAGGACTCTGGCAGCAGCGTTTTGGATCAGCTGTAGCTGCCTGATTGATTTTTTGTTTAGACCAGTGAAGACACCATTGCAATAATCTAATTTACTGAAAATGAATGAATGAATTAGTTTTTCTGTGTCTGGTTTGGACAGAAGACCCTTGATTTTAGCAATGTTCTTTAGATGGTAATAGGCAGATTTGGTAATGGCTTTTAAATGTTTGTTAAGTTTCAGGTCAGAGTCAATAATTACACCCAGATTTCTGGCTTGGTTTGTGGGGTTTAGTGACATGGACTCAAGGTGTGCACTGACCTTTGACCTTTCTTTTTTGGGGCCAAAAACAATCACTTCTGTTTTGTCCGCATTAAGCTGGAGGAAGTTCTGGCACATCCACTCAGTGATTTGATGAATGCATTTACTCAGTGTCAGTAAGGGACTGTAATCGAGTGTTGACACGGAAATATAAAGTTGTGTGTCATCTGCGTATGTGTGGTAAGAAATGTTGAAATGCTCTATGATCTGAGCCAGGGGCAGCATATAGATGTTGAACAGAAGCGGTCCCAAAATTGACCCTTGGGGAACCCCACACAACATATTTGTACTCACTGACCTATGATTGCCAACTGAAACGAAGTAGTTCCTATCTTGTAAATAAGATTTGAACCAGTTTAACACAGTGCCCGTAAGCCCCACCCACTTTTCCAGTCTGTCAAGCAGTATGTTGTGGTCAACTGTATCAAATGCAGCACTGAGGTCCAATAGTACTAGGACAGAGGTTCTGGATGAATCATTATTCAGATGAATGTCATTTAACACTTTGATCAGTGCAGTCTCAGTGCTGTGGTGTGCTCGGAATCCAGACTGAAAGTCACTATAAAGACTGTTTTGCACCAAGAAGGCATGAATTTGCTGAAAAACAACTCTTTCAATTATTTTTCCCAAAAATGGTGTGTTTGATATGGGCCTGTAGTTACCTATTACTGAAGCATCCAGATTAGGCTTTTTTAGAAGAGGTTTAATTACTGCAGTTTTCAAGGCCTGAGGAAACTGTCCTGACTGAAGAGAACTGTTTACTATCTGCACTATATCTGAAGCTATACAGTTAAAAACACTTTTAAAAAATTTGGTAGGCAGATGGTCAAGGCAGCAGGTTGATGACTTTAACTGTTTAAGAATTTCCGTCAGTGATGTGTAATCGACAAGGACAAAGTGTTCCAGATGACAAGAAGGTACACGTGATAAAAACATCTTTCCTGAGCTGGAGCTACAGACTGTCTGTCTTATCTTTAATATTTTATCTGTAAAGAAAACAGCAAAGTCATTGCATGACTTTTCGGACACCAGGTCAGATGGAATTGAAGCTATTGGATTTGTTAGTCTGTCCACAACACAAAACAATGTGCGTGCATTATTACTGTGTCTGTTGATCATCTCAGAGAAAAAGGACTGCCTTGAATGTTTGACTTCCTGGTTATAGGCCTGCAGACTTTCTTTATAGGTGTCATAGTTAACCTGTAGTTTGTTTTTTCGCCACTTTCGTTCTGCCTGTCTGCACAGCCTTTTTTTTAGCTTCACTGAAGTAGCACGCAACCAGGTTGGCCTTGGTTTTCGTGAAAGGACTTTGGTCTTTATTGGGGCGATGGAATCAATGACCGTTTGAACTTTGGAGCTAAAACTATTGACTAGGTCATCGACAGGAGCTGAAGGCAGTAGTGGTGATGGTATGAACGCTTCGGTGAATAACGTACAGGTGTTGTCATTAATATAACGTTTTCTGATCATCTCACTCTCCTTTTTGTCAGGATTAGTGGGGGCAGTAGCTTTAAAGAGGACACAATAGTGATCAGAGAGAGCCACATCAGTCACCATTACCTCAGAAATATTAATACCTTTGGTAACAATTAAATCTAATATGTGCCCTTTGTTATGTGTTGGATCCTTTACATGCTGAGAAAGCCCAAAATTATCCAGAATATTCAAAAATTCTTTAACACTTCCATCATTACAGTTGTCAACATGAATGTTAAAATCACCTGCTAAAACAATACAGTCAAAGTCGATGCATAACATAGACAGACATTTGGCAAACTCATCAAAAAACTTTGCATTGTATTTCGGAGGTCTGTAGATAGTTGCAAAGGTTGATCTACAGGAAGATTTTAGTTGGAGAGCTACATATTCAAAAGAGTCGAACTGTCCATATGTTACCTTCTTAACTTGGAAGGTATCCTTAAGTAGAATGGCAACGCCCCCTCCTTTCTTGTGTAATCTGGATTCACTAATGAAAGTGTAGTTAGGGGGGGTTGATTCAATAAGAACTGCTGCACTGTTATCTTGTCCCAGCCATGTTTCATTTAAAAACATAAAATCAAGGTTATGGTTTTCAATAAAATCATTGATTAAGAAGGATTTACCTATCAAAGATCTAATATTTAAGAGAGCTAAATTTAACATGCTAAAATCCATATTTTTCCCAGGTTGTGGTGTAGACTGTGGCTGACATGGAATGTAGATTAGATTTGTCACTAACCTATTTCTTTCTTTGTGCTGCACATTGTTTTTCCTGATGCTAGTCAAAACAGGAATATCAGGTCTTAAAAATGACTTTGGTTTTTGTTTAGTTACCTTACCCCTATGTGTAGGTTCCTGGTCTGTACTAGGTACACAAATAGTGGTGATTTCAGCCCAGGTTGTACATGCGTTAAACGTCCGACTGAGGAGACAAAAGAAGGAAGGAGTTCAGGGCTGATTGCCCTATCTCTGGTGGAACTAGTAGATTTGGATTTGGTGTGACCTGAATATTTGCTGGTGGCCTTCGTTTGTAGATATGAGGGGGAGGTGGAGGGGTGGCCTGAGTGTAGGTTGGGGGCAGGGGTGACCGGGGTGCGGGATGATGTAACGAAGGGAGATCTTCTCTGACGGAGGTGGCTGGCTGTGGTGTTATCTGTTGTTTTAGTCTCTCTTGTCTGGTGTCCTTGGTCGAGAGAGCAGTCTGTCTGTTTATGAAATAAAACAAATTTGAGGCGAACAGCTGCATTCCTGATTTGTTCAAACTCAATCCATTTGCCTTAAAGAAGTGTCTTCTGTCATAAAAATAGTTAAAGTTGTCAATGAAAGTGACTGGGTGTTTGTCACACGTAGCTGACAGCCAGGCATTTAGATTGAACAGTCTGCTGAACCTCTCCACTCCCCATATTGGTGGGAGGGGGCCACTGATGAATATGTGGGCATCCAAACAGCTGATTATGTCCAACAGTTCAGTAAAGTCCAGTTTCAACACCTCGGATTGCTGTTTCACGACATCATTTGACCCCACATGCAATATGAGGTTTTCCACAGTTGGGTGTGCGTCCATAATTTGTATGATCCTGTCTTTCATGTCTGGTATCACAATGTTTTCAAAGCACAAGACCTTTGTGCGTTTAGTATACATGTCTCTCATATCTCTTACAGCGCTGTCACCAACAATCAGAGTCTGAGGCCCAGTTATTGGCTTTCCTGGTCGCCTTTGATTTTTTGAGTTTTTCTCTGATCTTACCGTGTTGTCATCCAAATCGTCAGATGTAGATCCACAGTCCCGCAGTAGTGGAGCAAATCTGTTCTGTAGTTTTATTTGTGGTTGTTGAGGAGGTGTCTTGTTGGTCCTTTTTCTTTTTATAGCTGGCCATGGCTGCTCCTCGCTGGGCCGGGGGGTCGAAGTGTTTGTGTTGAGTCTGGACGGTAAAGGGGGCCAGCCAGTTGCGTCGCTGATATCAGCCGGCTTCGCTCTCCCTGTTAACCGTCCTCCCTTTTCCTTTTGTGGTGATTTATGCTTTGGTCTAGCACCAAGAGTGTTCCAGGGATTTTTCTCAGTGGGAAAATTATTGTTGTTCTGTGCGCTGTCATCCTGTCCCTTCTCAGTGATGTCTGTGCTAGTTAGCTGCAGATTAGCAGTTTCTTGTCCGCTGGGTTTTGTCACTGGAAGAGTTGTATCATTTCCACACAATCCATTCACTTCCACATTTACCTCCAGTCGTTGAATCTTCATTTCCAGTGTGGTGATCTTCTCCAGAAGTTTGTGGTAGTCATTTATGGACAGGGGAGGCATCTTGCTGTTGGTAGTAGGCAGCAAATCCAGGAAAAGTAAAAAAAAAGTACTCTTAAAAATTGTTAGAAATAATAAGTAACTAAAAATAAGATAATAATAAAAGCAGTAGGATTAAAGTCCCAAGGTTGCAGCAACCGGAATTAAAAACAAAGTGACATAAAGTAGAGCAGAAGCAGGAGCAAGAGGAAAAAGCGTCTACACTCTACAGAAGCAGGAAGTAATATATTATATATATAATAATAATAATAATAACAACAACAACAACAACGACAACGACAACGACAACAACAACAACAACAACAACAACAACAACAACAATAATAATAATAATAATAATAATAATATGGGCTATCAAAACTAATATAATTTATTGGAACAGTTATTTACAGTTGATTTGTTTCAAGTTGCTTTGATGAAACTGTCAAAGATGTTGAATAAACATGTTGATTGCATATGTATTCATACTTGTGCATATGTTTTGGATATTCTATTATTATTAGTTTTTCTGTATGTTTTCATCACTTTTACTTGTTAGGTTTTTTTTTTAGAGAGTTTTAGTTAGAATTTTCAATGCAAAAAAAGTTTGAGATTTTTTGCCTTGCGGATTTTGTGTTAAATTTGAGTACCCCTCCCCCCATTGATTGACATAAAGTATTTTGCACAATCCTTAAGACTTTTCACCGAAGCACTTCCAGTTTAAAATCCCACATTAACACAAACTATACGTTCGTCAGAGATTCTGCTAACACTTTGGCTAAAGTGTTAGCCAGCATGGATAAATGTGTTAAGTGTAGATATATTCACTTATTTGAGTCTGTTTACTCATGAACATGAATTCAAAAAGAAATATTTAACCATGATTAATTAAAATGAATTCAAAACAACCCTGTGATTAATCTGATTAATTAATCTGAAATTATAATTGTGTGAGGAGAGAGAGAGAGAGAGAGAGAGAGAGAGAGAGAGAGAGAGAGAGAGAGAGATGGACATGAGAAACATTTTTTATTGAAAGTTTCATCTTTAGATTTTTCTTACTTTTCTTGAGCCTTTTTTTTTTTTTTAAATGTATATGGAACATTTCAAAGCACTTATATTTCTCCACCACTCTTGAAACATTTCTAATTCAAACAATTATTTCCAAAGCATCTGTAGATTTATGCAAGGACTCATAAACTTTGTTGAAGTCTTCACATTCAATTTTCCAAGAGAATTCATGATAGAAAATGGGAAAAGTTTAGATTTTCTATGAAATACTCAACTGAGTATTAACAGAAAAACTTAAATTATGATAAACACAATAACATATATGTTTCTGGACACTGTCGTATGGCTTTAAAGCTTTTCAATTATTGTAAGAATGTTGGTAACTTGCTCTGCTGCCCCATAGTAGACTGCACCACCTAATACCGTGGCATGTTAGTAATGCTTCTCTAATCACTGGCTGAGCTCCTGCAAAAACAAGGGTGCGGAAATACTTAATCACTTTATAAATATTTTGTGTGGGCTATACAATTTAAAATCTCACTGTCACAATTCACACGTGGACATGTCGACATCCATGTCACATCATATTTAAAGTAGGAAAAGTTGCAGTGTAAGTTTAAATTTGGTTTATTTGAAACTGGATAATGCAAATTCATAAACCACATGATTACACATGGTTAAAAAAAAGCCATAATTAACTAGTTTTCATCTGTACTCCCCTGGCCATAATGTAAAAAAAAAAGCAGTCAAATAAATCTATGTACAAGAGAAAAACATGCTTAGACACTCGATAGGGCACTAATGTAACAAATAAAAGATAATACAGAAACAATATAATACAAGATACATATTCAACCACAATTAAGTTAGAAGACATCACAATAATGTTGTCAAATTATCTTTTAGTGTAGGCATTTTGAAAATTGTGTTGTTTTAATTCAAGTAAGTTCGGAGTTGGAAAAAAAAGCTTTAAAATAAAAAAATATATATATATTTATTTTATATATAGACAAACTATATTTACAAAACAGAAACGCTGTTTATATTTATTTTTGGAGGGTTTTAATAGGAATTTTCAATGCAAAAAAAGTTTTGGATTTTTTCCCTCTACATTTTTTTTTTTTTGTGCTGCCTCGCGTATTTTGTGGTAAATTTGAGCACCCCTCCCGTTCTTGACTGGCATAAAGTGTTTTGCTTCCGGCTTAACACAAACTATAAGTTAAAAATTCAAAATTGTCATAAAAAAAGTAAATTATGTGATAAGACACTTGATAGGGCACTAATATAACAAATAAAATGCAATACACAAACAATATAATACAATATACATATTCAACCACTGAGTACAGAGTCACAGGCATTTTGTCATATTATCTTTTAGTGTTGGCAGCCTTGTATATTTTGAAAATAGTGTTGTTTCAATTCAAGCAAGCTTAAAATTAAAAAAAAAAACTGTTTTTTTTTAATAGAGCATAGTCCAGCTCTGTGCTCAGCATCACTAAATCCAAACTATCTTTACAAAACAGAAACTGTGTTCATATTTTTCTTCTATTTCTGCAATCAGATCAAAGCAAATCCTCCTAAACCTGGTTCTTTCACACAGTACATTGTGATTTGATTAGCTCTGCAGCATTAATGTAAAGTAGCTGCGTTTCTCCTTCAGACCATAAATGTGGGCTTTTTTTTTGTTGAATGTACGTCTCTATCCCCGTCTTGAAACTGTTGGCTGTATTCCACTTACTCTGAATGTGCTGCATAAATGTCCAAGGAATGCTCTGAAAGCATGAATATAAGCATATCTCACATATTTTAATATGAAAATACTCCATTTAGAATAATTCAGACAGAATATGCTTATAGTTGACATGGATGTTGTCATAGGGAGAATGGTGTACACGTGACGACTGAATCCTGACGTGATTATTATTATTAAAACTTGAGATTAAAGTTGGTTACGTGTGTTCATTTGACTGCCTGAGGATATCCTTATTGTGTTCAGGTTGAAAATGAGTCTTCTGTTGATGAAATGTCAGAATGGACAGGCTATCTGACAGCAAGCCTGAAGACAACTGTGGTATTTGTAGCAATCATGATGTTGTGTTTTAAGGTCAAACCTGTGAGCGTTCAGAATAAACGGCAGTAAAACCCACTAACAGAAACCTACCTTTGTTTCTGTGGTGTGTTGCTCTGCACGTGAGTCCGTCTGACACGCTCTTACTCACATATGCATCTGCATTCTGGAAAGCAACTTGATGCTCCGTCGACCTTTCCAAGGTGAAACGTGTGAACAGATGCTCGTTGGAAGGTTACATTTACACTTATACACAAGACCTGTGTACGGATGAGTCATTTCACTCAATTAAGCTCATTTTCCCACTAGGGTTTGTAGTATAACTTACACCAAACTCTGGCCCTGGCAGTAATTTATATGAAATTGTAACGTAGCATCTTAATTAAAATAGAAGATGGAGAAATGTTCCACACCCACAGAGTTCTAATCAAATCCCCTCAAAGCATACAGTGTTTTATCAACAGCAGCCAGTAACTTCATATAAACACATAGTTATTAGGATTAGTCTGTGATGACATTGTCTTTCCGAAAGTCAAGTGTGTGTGTGTTCATATTTAGAGTTGCAAACAACTTTCAGAGTCCTGCATATGCATGGCTGCATGCGTGCCTTAGCTACTGTATGTGTCAATGTCGTCTGTTGTCGTGTGGGTGAATTAGTCAACCCCTGCACTGGCTTTGACAATGACGTCCTCCATAATGGTTAAGAAGAATGTTTGCTAATCTAGAATTGGGCTAAGTCTGCTTTTAGGATTTCCTGTGGCGTATTGTTAAAAAAAAAAAGAAAAAAAAAAAAGGAAAATCCACATTGGCACCTTGCCTCTTTGGCACGACCTACAAGGCGATGTACACGTTCAGGACTTAACTTGGCTTTAGCGTTTAAAAAGAGGATTTTTATTTTTTTTTTTAAAGAAAAGCCTCCAGGACTGTTTTTTTTTTTTTTTTTTTTTTAAAGTGTTTTATCTTTGTCCTCAAAAGCAATTCTTAATTGAAGTTAGGTGTTTTGTTTTTTTTTATTTTCTGCTCATAAACCTCATTGAACTTTGAACATGGATCCTTGGGCAGAAGAATTAAACACTAAGGAATTAATAAGTAAATGTGAACAATCAGTAACTGCTAAATACACAGTGGTTATCAGCCCATTCATCAAAATCTATTGTTACTTTTGGAGGGGAGAAACAAAAATCCACAAGTTGACAGAGGCAGAGTAAACCGCCCAATCAGCTGCTGTTGCTATGGAGCGGTTACTAAGGTTTGATGTAGCTTTGTGTATATGGAGTAAAAGTGTGCTGCCATTTACAAACACTGTGCTCTGACAGACGGATTCAATCCTTTTTAGCATATAACTGACGTAGTTTGTATGTGGGTCATGGGTTGTGGTGCATGTGATTGGGTCTCAGTGAGAAGCGTGGCTATTGGCGACGGGTTTGGCCAATCACAGCCCATGCTCACACTGTACACCTGAGTCCGCCTCCACTGGGAAAACGAGTATAGCGGAGCCCTCTCGTGATCATCAAAGCAGTTAATTTCAATAATTAGTTCATAATTACTAAGTAATTCAGTGTTCATCACATCTAATTATTTCGTGAACTCCTACTTTGCAGGAATGGTACTCTATGCGTTTTCTTTTTTGTCTTTTTGTGAATACTGAGCTTCCATTAACAAATCTGACTGCATCAGCCAACAAATTAACATTGAGCTGCTTTTAAGCTACACACAGAAAAGAAGACATCCTTATGTTTAGTTATGAATGCATGAAGCATATGAGTGAGACGTTAAATGTCAGAGAAGTTCCACTGGAGATGTGACATTTATGAGTATATAAAGTCTGTCGTCAAATCATCTAATTTCTTTCTTTTTTCTTTTTTTTTTTTTTAATTATTGACAGCGCTTTCTACATTCTATGTGTACACATTTTATGACGCATTTAATTTCTTAAATTCATACAGTAGTTCAAAATTGCACATCAAAACTCCTTTAATATTACATTTTAGTTTGACTGCCAATGTCACATAAGCTTGAAATGAGAACTAAATAGTGATGGAAACTGTGTATGTGTGGAATTGTACGCTAAAGTAAAGTGTGTGGATGTCAAGTACATCAAACATTACCCACTCAGAATAAAATCATAATTGTAAGCAGGTCGCCTTGTACCTTCTTTATGATGAGTTTCCAATAGCTCTTTTTTCTGTCTGTTTGAGATCATAAGTGATTCTAGATACTATAACCTAGTGAAGATGCATGAGGGCTACAGTAATAGTCACCTTTATAGACACAGCAAAAGGAATGGATTGCTATTTTCAACTTGTAAAAGAGGGAAACATGAATACCCGTCTCCTCCTCTGTGTCTGTGAATGCTTCAGTGGACATTTTATTTCAGTGATGTTTGACTGGAAAAAATGCATGCATGGGAAAGTATTTCTGTCAGTCACAATAGTCACATTAACAGTTTGGCACGAGATTGATTTTCACATTTTGAGCAGGTTGAATAAGAACAAAGAGGAGGAGGAAGAGGAGGAAGAGGAGGAGGACGAGGAGGGTAATGATGTATTAGGAAATAACAATGTTTCCATTATCTTTATATTTTTTTTTCTGCTTGGTTCCCAGCAGTAGCTTCAGCCTTGTAATACATATTTATGCTTTTGCGCTGGTTTTAAATCAACTTGTTTTATGATTTGACCCGGTGTGTTGTCGGTACAAGCAGTATTTCCTCTGTATGCTCTAATTAAGGCCTGCTTTTAACTCGGTACACAGTTCTGGACATGTTGTATCATTGCCTCAGATTCTCCTGGAACATTTTAATTGGGAGTGAAGACATGTATCCTGACTGGATATGTATTTATTTATTTTTTTTCTTATTGGAATTATTATTTTTCTTCACATTTTGAAACTCTTTCAGGTTTTTGTACTCTTATTTAGAACATAAGTCTTCCTTATAGAGGAGTTATTTCTGTGGTGTACTGGATTATTATTATTATTATTATTATTATTATTATTATTATTATTATTATTATTATTATTATTATTATTATTATTATTATTATTATTATTATTATTATTATTATTATTATTATTATTATTATTATTATTATTATTATTATTATTATTATTATTATTATTATGTTCCTAAAATGTATTTCATAGTTTTTTTCAGAACAGATTTAATTGTTTTGACATCATGATATTGCAAAAAAAAAAAAAACAGCAAGGGGGAAAAAATGATATTCCTATTTGATATATGCATCACTTTGAACCATATTTGTGTTTTTTTATGAGCATATGTGCTCTTAGATCAATAGCAAATGCATGTCATATCTCTGCAGGCAGAAAGCGACCATAAAAGACATAAATACAACAGTCGATTGTGCATTTGGATTCATAACTTATATTTATTGGTTTTTAATAGCAGCACCATACGGTTTTTGCTGGAATGTGTTTTTTGTTTGTTTGTTTGTTGTTTTTTTTTACTTTTTTAATTTCAGTGAATCTACAGCACACTAGAAGCAGGTTAAGATTAGCTGCAGAGTTTCTAAGGCAACCATTTTCCAAAAATCCTCCACACCCCCTTCCCAAATTTTGGTGTTTTTTTTTTTTTTTTTTTTTGGAGCAGTGACTCTGCTACTGTGCATCTTTTTTCATATGAGCAAAGGTTTAAAATAGCTGAGACTCCTGCATCAGCCAAGAGGGAGATTCTTTGAGCTGTAATGTCATAACTGCAGCGCTGAATGTAAACCTTAGCCTAATGTGAACTGGAACCAGCCTGCATTGTAACTCAATACACACACACAAATATATATATATATATATATATATATATATATATATATATATATATATATATATATATATATATATATATATACTGGTACTGGCTTTTCTTTAACAGGCAGAGGCAACTTTTACAAATTCAGTTTATATTTTGGAGTCTGCTACATGTTGTGTCTTTCAAACATAGATCTAGACAAAAGCCAGGGCACTGCTTGAGCCATGGGAGTATCCTCTTGTTAAAATCCGTTTGAGGGAGTATGACCACTCGTCACCTGCTGTCCCTCCTGCTTGGCTAATGAGGAGGCCTCTGCACCAGTCTGGACTGGGTTCTTATTTTTTTGTCCTTTTCTTGCTACGCACAAACAAAGAAGAGAGAATTGCATGACATCCTGTCATGCTGTAGCAGGAGGCCAGCAGATGCTCCCAGGGCTCTTTGTGTTTATGTTTCTTGGGTCCTCTGTGCCTGCTCTTGGATTTGCCTGAACTTTGCTCCACTGATACCAATTGTTTCCTTGCTAGTGCATTGTTGTGTATGTGTGTGTAGCCGGCCAAAACTCGGCTTGGCCCGGAGGTTATGTGGTGGTTTGATTGTGCAGTGCAGCTCAGAGTATCTCTGTGCTTTTTGCTACTTAAGGTCTTTTCTCAGATACCCATTGGACAGGGCAACAAAGGCCCTACTGCGTCTTTGAGGGGCACAAGTTCCTTACTTTCCTCCCCCCCACCCCTTATTTCTCCGTGCTGTCACAGTGGCTCCCCCCTGGCTCAGTCCGGCCTCACTGACAGCAGCGCTGAGGCTCAAGCAGCTCAGCTCAGCAGATTCGAGCAGGAAAAATAAAACGTCCTCATCATGGACTATTCTCTAAGGCTATGTGGTGCCAGTGCTCTCTTACACACTGAAATCAGGACAACCAAGAGACTCAAGGGGTCTCAAGGATTTCTGACACTTTGCATGAGCTGATTTGCTGGGAGTAGGCACGAAGTGTGGAGAATGTGGCCGTGATCGTCAGAGGTATGTTTACAAAGAGGCCGAGGCTAGATTGGAGAGCATGTGACCTGACGGCTTTTATCTGTGTAAAGCATCACTTGTTCAATGTTTGACATCCAGATGAGTGGCCTGATAGTGTTCATGACATTTAGCACCTGTTAAAGACTGACATTTAGCTCGTATGGCTTTTGAACTGCACTGACCTGAGCTAAAAATAATGGCTCACTGTATGAAAAATGTATTTTGGATGTTGCTCGCCTCCTTTGTTTTAGTTGTGAGGTCTTTTGGATTTTATTCAGTTAATTAATTTTAGTTTTGTGTTTCTGCTCTAAAAAATACTTTTAAAAAAATTTATCAAATATGATGTAAGTCTTATTAATAACCACCTGAAATAATTTTTTTTTAGCAATTTTATGTGATGTTTTGCATTTAATATTTGATATATTTAAGATTTAGCAAAAAATAAATGAATGAACCCCTTTTTTTAATCTGTTTTGTGATTTCAGAGGGTTTTGATTTTTTTTTAATCTGATGAAATACAACCAACATTTTTGATTTATTTTATTTGTTTATTTAACAGGGACAGCACACATTAATGAACATTGCTGTAAATGTGTCGGCATTAGAAAAAAAAGATGCTATTTTTTAACTGAT
This sequence comes from Siphamia tubifer, assembly GCA_020466265.1. Classification (NCBI taxonomy): domain Eukaryota; kingdom Metazoa; phylum Chordata; class Actinopteri; order Kurtiformes; family Apogonidae; genus Siphamia; species Siphamia tubifer. The sequence continues at coordinate 30,401,967 of CM035805.1, read as the reverse complement.
TAAGTCTCTGTTTAATAAATGAATACAATGAATAAAACAAAAAGCTACAAATGTACTCTAATTTGCAGATTTCAAACAGACAACCTTTTCTCTCTAATTTTTTTTTCCCCAAGTCATACTAAATTCAATAAAACCTTTTTAAATATGTTTGGTATTTTTCAGTTAATACTAACAAGTTGACCTTATGACTGTGTTCTTGGCTTCATTTAAGCAAGATGAGATGTACTACAATGACTCTAAGCACATACAAAGGCCTCAATATAAAGAAAAATATGCAATATTTCATGTTTTTGTCAATGAACTTTCAGCAAGATTGATAAAAAAAAAAATCTTTACATATAAATTAAATATCATTAATCTCATTTTGCATTTCAGATGTAGTTAATCGAGATGCATAAACTCTTCCTCTTCATAAATTCACTTACTGAAATAATTGTACCTATCTACAGAATGGTTAAATGTTTGTTAATAGCATTTTCCCCCACAATTATTATATTTTTATAATGAACTGCATATCAGCTTGAAGCTCTGCAAGTAAATATTTTATTAATAGGTTTTGTATAAAAGATTAATTTTAATTTGTGTAGCCCTATTCTACAGGAATGGTGTTCTTTTAGCTGCTCATCTTGATTCTAAGTATAGCATAAAGGCATATGCTGTGACCTCCCTAAATCTGTTACATTTAATAGCTTTAATAGTATTAAATGATTAACATTCACAATGCAAAGAAATAAATATAAAAATAATCAAATGCTCCAAGAGGGGATGCAAACCCTGCACTTCTTTTCAATGTGCTGTTTGAATAATTGTACCAAATTGAGTCTTTTCTGGATATTCTCCCAGTCAGTTTCATAAAAAATCAGTGTATTTGTTCATGAGTCATGCTGGTTACAGACAGACAGACAGACAGACAAGAGTGAAAACAATGCCCTGCGCCTCTGTCACCAAGGGTAGAATATATTAGTATGTCATAATTTAAGGGTTTTGTGACAATTGCCCTTCGCTTTCAGTCTTTTTTTTTTCCCAGTCTTTTTTTGCTGTGAGCTTCTAAGATAGAGACATTATTCATTGGCTTGTGCTGATGGTGATCTTTTGACCATCTCTCTGCCTGTAAATGCTGCATGTGGGTGTAGTAAATGTGTACAGTCAGAAACAAGGATAGCATTTAAAGTATTTGTCTTATCAGAGACAGGAGAGGAGAGGAAGCTGTTCCAATGGGACACACTGCTGTGATCTAAAAAAACAAAAAACAAACAAAAAACACACAAACCATGGGATATTTTTTGGTATAAATATCATCATCTTTAACTAATATAATTTATTCACTTTCAGTCTGCTTAAACATGGCTCTTTTGATTCTAAATCCTTTTGGCATTATGTTTTGTTTTGTTTTTTTTTAACTGCTTTCTTGGACTTTTTTTTCTGTTCTCTGAAAGGTAAAGACCCAAAGCCCAATACTTTGAAGGCTTTTTTTTTTTTTTTTTTTACGTGGGAAGAGTTCTTTTGTGTGCCCTTATTATGAACCATGCTCTTGGCCTGCTCATCTTATTCTGTTGTAAGTTCTTCTTTGAAATGAAATTCCTCAAACGTCCCTATTTATGAAAAGGTTTTTGTACAAGGAAATCTACTTTGATCAGGCTCGCTGAGTCCAGACCTGTAAATATTCCCTTTTATTTAATTCAATTTTAATTACATTTAATTACATAAAAAAAAAAAAAAAAAAAATTTATTTAATCTCTTTTGTCTTAATTTTTTTTTTCATTCAGTCTGTGTAGTTAAAAAATAGTCATGATAAGCATCAAATACCTATTGGGTTTTCACATAAACACTGCTTTTCATTTATTTGGGGAAAAAAATGCTTCTGGGAAAGTCACAATAATGTTACTATTGATTATGTAATTTTTTTTAATTAATTTTGAAATACTTTTTGATTAATTCCAGAAAAAAAATCATTTAATTAAGTATAATGTGGTCTTATTTTTTTTCTTATTTAAAATTTACTTTCATATTTTTCTTCTCTGTATTAATTGGCTCATTAAAAACAGAAATACATATTATTTTTATATTTGAGCAGCATATGTTGAAGAAAGCTAATTTCTCAGCGGCAAATTAAAAAAATCTGTTCCCTAATTCAATTATTATTATTTATTTAGTTATCATTTTTCTTTTATTTTTTTCTGCTAAAAGATCAAAAATATATTTTAAATATATTTTTTAATTGGCTAAAATGCCTTCAGTTTTTTTTTTGTTTGTTTGTTTCGTGGTTGTTATTGTCTGGCATTATCCAAGCTTAAATACTATGGCAGTGTTTTACATTGAATTATTGATCACCCAGCATGGCTAGTATTGAGTTATTAAGCTGTATGTGTTGTACAGATTGATTGTACAGAGTTTTAAAGGGAACAAAAAAGGTCACAGTGAACACATTAGCGCCCTTTCACCATCACATCTACATCGTAGTGTTTTGTATTACTCGTGATTTCTGTGGTGTGGTGACAAAGTTTTTATTTTGATTTTATTTTGTCAATTGCAATTTGCATTTCAAACCTATTCAAGCATTGGAAAGAAGTATTTCAGATCTAAGATTATTTATTTATTTATTATTTTTCAGACTGAAAATTTGAAATTTGAAGCCCGTTGATCTACACAGTTACTTTGATTATTTAGATGTGTTAATAGATATTGTCTGCTTTGATTGACTTATATATAGGATAATATAGTTATTCTATTTAATGGTGACGTACAGTAGTGTTTGTTTCTTGTCCATTTTGCTCTTTGTTGCGTGTCTTATTCTATTTTTATACATCAATGTCACCTATGTTATTGTCTTTATATCCTTGTGTATATGTGACGCATTGCATAATCTGGAACTGAAAAACTAAATAGAATAAGTTGGGGGGGAAACATTTTTTTAGAGATATTTCCCAGCTTGTTTTTGCTTGTTTGAGCTTTTAATCTGTTTATTCTCAACAGCTCATCAAAATTGACAAAAAAAAATTATAAAATAAAAAATAAGCAAGTAAAATAAAATAAATTAGACTAAAAAGAGAAAGAGAAATTCTGTATCAAAATATGTTCATGGGAAGAACATAAAATGGTGGATGTACAGATGCACACATACTTTACACGTAGAATCCCTAAAATGGCTCCAGGTCAAACAACCAATAGTGTGCCATCTTGGCCTTTTACAGCAGCCTATCGTAGCCCAGCAGCTGACGTACTACACCTTTACAGTAGGGAGACAAAAGGCACCCCTGATAGGTTACTATAATCCTACTCCAGCATCCCTATTGGCCACAGTTTTCACCGATGTTTGACATTTGGGTAGAGTTACTAGGCTGAGCAGCAGAATTGGCACAGTTTTCTTCAGTCAGTGTGTCGACCAATCACAACGAGTCGGTGCGGTGAATGCGCTCATGGGCAGGAAACTACGTTAGCACATTTCATCACCATGTGCAACCCGTAATGAAGCCATATGAGAATTGTTTGTGTACAGTATTGTCCAAAACACTTCATACTGCATGTTGCAGGTTCTGACCTCCGCCTCTCAGATATTTCCCCTTAACAATATTGAGACGTTTGGTGGTTCAAAGGCGCCATGGCCCCATTGAACATGGCTTTGCCTCACCACACTCCAAGCCAAACTGCAGAATAGCGATGCCATGTGCAGTTTCATGGTGTCGAGTAGTGATGAGTTGTTCTGGGGTAGGCACAGATCCACCCCCAAGAAGCCACAATTAGCTTTTCTATCGGGCATTCAGGTATGTCTGCAAGGCTCTGAGGGAGGCAGCCATTGTTTGATGACATGTGGAGTTCTCCGTCTCCCGCCTCGGTTCTCCAGGCAAATGGATGGTATGCGGTGTGGCTGATTGGAGGTGAGAGCCATATCGGTCGCTGGAGATTCACTAATGCAAACTCAAAACTACTGTGTATTCACTATTCACAGTCAATGCTCACAAAGTAATCAGATAGCTGGCCAACTGACAAGCAGCAGTGGAGTGGAATGTAGAGAGTGGAGAGAGATGGATGAAAGACAAGGCAAATGCCAGCCTTTGTGTTGGTGAGCGAAGTGTGTATAGCTCACTCAAATGATGCAGCTACACATCCACTCAAAATACAGAAGACATTTTGTCAGAAAAATTGCATTTGTTTTTCTGTTACCCCCCCCTCCCATGTATTTTTGAACATCTATTAACTAGGTCATTTTCTCTCTGGCCATTAATTTCATGATGCGTCACTCCAAAAAAAAAAAAAAAAAAAAAGTCTGTTACCAAATTGTGCTATCGAATCATTCTTTTTTTTTTTTTTTTTTGTCATGTGTCTGTATACTGTATAATTTCAGCTACTGAATTAATTCTGTGCGGAGCTCCCGGTGTCAGTCAGAAGAATGGAAGGAGCTAAATGAGTGGGCATTCCAGCCAAATACAGGAGCAAGAGTCATCTCAGGTTAATTAAATCCCTGCTTTGAGTCTGACACGAACACGGACCTCTTTCAGGGTGATAACGAAAAACTCCTTTATTTCAACTTGGGTGTCGCCAATACAATCACCAGTCTGATCAGGTTTCCATGTAATAAATGGCCGGGTATTTTTTTGTTAAAGCACATTCTCATCCACACACACACACACACACACAGACTGTCGCACTCTGAACAAATGACTAAACATTGTCACAGTTAATTTTCCCAGCTGGATTGTGAAAAACCAGGAAAATTAACCCTTTTCTGCTAACTTAGCAGGCCTTAGCCACTTTTCTTGTCTGAATGACCCCATACTGTGGCTACATCTGATCTTTGTCAAGCCCCGAATACGTGCCTTTCTACAAAAAGAGGCTGCGCTTTGTGCCAAATAAATGTTTTCAATGCCTCCCAGCTTGCACCATCTATGAAATGATCTGTTAATGCAAAGGCAGCATCATTCTTTGGCTTCCTCTATAATTATGATTCACATTATGGTATCTGTGTCTCGCCGTTTACATTTCCTATGTTCTGCTTTAGTTCTGTTCTCAGTAGAGATTAACAAGACTGTGTTGTTGGTTATCTCTCCTAAGCCTGTAGAATAAGTTGCTAGTCTCCTGCTGACTTTCACTCTCAGCGTCCCCTCATGGTGCCTCATTAAGACGCCGAGAAACAAGCGCCTTCGACCCAACACGACTGTAGGGCCAAGCTTAACATGATGCTACTACAACACATTATACAACCCACTGTGTACTGTGGCCTTGGTTTGCTCCAAGCATTTTTTCTTACATTTTGTTTTGTCCCTGTTTTTCTCATCTTTTTTTGGGGTGGCGATGGGGAATTCCCAGAGAGGAAGACAAGCGGGCAGAGATGGGCACAGGGAGACGGGTTTTTTTCATTTATTTATTTTCTTCTAAGAACAAAAAAAAAAAAAAAAAAAAAAAGTGGGTGGTGGGATTTTGGGATAAGCAGTTGTTTTCTCATTGAGCGACATTTGGAGGTCATCTCTTCCCTGCGTAGGGCGCTAGTGAGAAGCCAAAGAATTTTATTTCAATATGAATAATGCATTGACAGTGTCTCTGTTTTCACCCCACATCTCTCTCTCTTTCTCTCTTTCTTTTTTAATTGATTTATTTTTTACTCATTTTTTTTTTTTATCTAATTCAGCTCCCTTCATTGAAATGCTTTAAATTTACAGAAGTCAAATACAGTCAATAATACAGTGTCTTTTCCCATAATTATTCTAGTTTCTGCTTGACTTGTTAATATCCCTAGTTCTTCGACCAAATAGCATGATTTGGTTATTGCATATTCTTAACTAAATTATAGCACATGTAAGCTTTTTATTCTCCAGTACATGAATCATCCTTCTACTATCTACCTTTGATGTAATGTGTGATGAAATATATACATGTTCTTCCTTCTCTATCATATAATGAACATTGTTTCTTACAACTGGGCAGGATTTATTTTGTTCTGCAAAATCTGCACCTTTCAATGGTTGGTTTGTTCTGGTTTGGTTTTTTTTTTGTTTTGTTTTGTTTTTGTTCTTGTCATGCTTTTTTATTGCACTTATATGTATAGCACAGAGCAAGTTCTAAACCCAAATGTGGCGTTGTCTGTTTCTTTTTCTTGTTCTACAGAGATGTTGAAGGAGTTGAACCAACAGCGCAGAGCGAAAGAGTTTACAGACCTGAAAATTATTGTTGAAGGCAAAGAGTTTGAAGTCCACCAAAATGTTCTAGCTTCCTGCAGCTTGTATTTCAAGGACCTGGTGAAAAGGTTTGCCTTCGCTTCCCTCCCACCAGCTGTTGATCCAATCTGTTCTTTTCATAGGGCGCATTTGTGTCGCTTTTTTCCCTTCCCCTCTCTCTCTTGCAGGTGTGTGAAGACTTTGGTTCCTAGCACAGGGCCAGCAGCCATTCCTTCCTCCTTCTGCTCAAATGAATGTATCTGAAACTGGAGAAAAAGGTCAACCCTCGTCATTACCTTTCCTCCCCATGTAGGGCAATTTAACCACATTTCCATTTTAATGAGCAGTGAAAATGTTCCATGACTGGGGATGTTTTATAAAACTCAAGGGCCAAAACAAAAGAATCATACATTGTTACACGGCTGGTAATTTGCCAAAGACACACTGTCTTCTGTGGGCAGAGGCATTTTTGTCTCCCAAACCACCATATATTTCTCTTGCTAATTCTTGAGTTTTTGCTCAAAAACACCCTTTTCATATGCTAATAATTGTTGGTTAGTGCAATATAAAGACATTTCAGAGTCATAAACAAAGGACAAAACAAAAGAACATCTAAGACAGCTCACTGAACAATCACTTTCACAGGTTAATACCACCCTTCACTAATGTATTCGTTTGATGTAGATCTAAGTGTTCCCCTACTATTCTGCCCTTCATTCTCCATATTTTTTGTCTCCATGAGCTGTTTCGTTTCAATGAGTGCCTGCCTGAATACATGTGTGTATGTGTGTGTCAGCTTTGAACCTTTTTAAGTCTCTCTAGATGCACTAGCACATGTGTGTATAAAGTATGATAGCGCAAGTATGTCTTTTTTATCTGCTTTGTTTCCCAGTTTGGGAATACCACCATTCCCTAATGTCCTCATCCTTACTTCACATCCTTGCAGGTGTTTTCGGCTTGATTGAAAGTCCCCTGGACCCAAACTTGTTTTGCCACCTTGGTGTATTTGTGTGTCTGTGTGTGTGTGTGTGTGTGTCTGGTATTTTTTTTTTTTTTATGGCTAGAGATGAAGTGCTGAGCAAAGACAAAGGCAAACAGCAAGGCACACAGTCGCTAGTAGTAGCCGGTGTGCCTTAGGGAAGCTTGCCACTCTCGCCCTGCAGCCATGCAGCCTCCACAGCGAACTCATCAGAGAGCAATGAGCTGCTTATCAGCCACCGCGCCCTCCTCAGTCCTAACCGATACATTTGTTCCTTCAGAATAGAGACAGACTTAAGAAGATCAGAGGTAGAGTCACCACCACACTACGTCTGAGTCCACTCATCTCCATGGCAGTTACACACTTTTATACACCCCATGAATAAAAAAGAGAAACAGTCTTTGTTTAACCTTGACAATAGCAAAGAAGCCTCCTGAGTGACTGAAGTGACACTGGAGAGAACTGAAGCCCACATGCTGGTCAACCTGTCGATCAGATGCTCTCATATCTGCCTCTTATCCAGGACGTAGCCGGTTCATTTATGCATAAACACAGGACCCCTGAAAGACACTCAAGCTCCCAGAGGAGCTTTATGAATTTCATCAAGCTCATCTTCATGCCTGCTGCTGCCTACATTGACGGATTCTTCTTGTTTAATTTGACAGTTTAATAGAGCAAACTCTCATTAATTGGTTAATTAATTGTAAAACTACTTTGATTTATTGTCGTAACACTGTCATTTTTCACGAGATTATGTCTAAAATAGAAATATTCTCATTTGACTTCACACTGGAGAATTTCTAATGAATTTGTTATACTAATTGTTAATTTTGTGAGACATCTTTGGTTTGGTGTAATGAAGTCATGATCATTAGAATTATGCCAACGCGACATCATTGCTGTTGGGTTTACAAGGCTTGTAACACCTTGACTTTATGGAAATGAGAGTTGATTTTGTGTGAAAAGGCTGACAAGCGAAGGTCAGAGAGGCAGCAAAAACAAGAGTATAAGGTGGATCAGGCATAAGTATGAAAACGGAGAAGACATAGTTTTGGCGGCTGCTCTGAGGCCTTTGCAGCCAGTGAGTGTCACAAGCTCAGTCAGCAGGAGGCGAACCGAGCCAGGAGCCTGTCTGTCATTGAGTTACGGCCTCCAACATGCAGCTTAGGTCACTTTTCCATTGCAGCTGAAATTGTGCTGATGCTATTCATGGTTGAATATTGTCCACAACATTATGAGGCCTGATAAAAGGTAGACAGACAGACAGACAGACAGATAACAGGCGGAGAAAGAAATTCAGAGCTAACCATCTCCAACCGCGATCATTCAGGAGGTTTTTCACCACAGTGCAGTCGTGTGTGTGTGTGTGTGTGTGTGTGTGTGTGTGTGTGTGTGTGTGTGTGTGTGTGTGTGTGTGTGCGTGTGTTTGTGTGTGTGTTATCCTGCCCCAACAAATTTTGGAGATTCGGAAAATGTGTGTGCTTGTAAGTGTTGTTGACATAAAGCCTGTGCTAGTGTGTAAGTGCATGTCTATTTTACTGTGTGTGTGTGTGTGTGTGTGTGTGTGTGTGTGTGTGTGTGTAGGATGCAAGGACATAATTCTTATGTGTTATCCAGGCAGGATGCCATTAGCACGAAAGAAGTGGAGATGTAATGCTGGAGGGTTAGGGAGTGCGCGTCAAGCTCATTTTCACCGGCCTACCCACACATGCCATATGCGTACACACACACACACACACACACACACACAGGCCAGTGACTCACTTAAGAAATGAAATGTTTAATTGGCAGTGAGCCTAACCGTAGCAGCTTGCAATTGCAGAGTAATTATAAAAATTCATTTCTAATATTAAAATCCTCCTTTTTGAGGTACTATATATGTGCTACTTGGTAGTCATGAGTTTAAGCAGAAAAGGTAAAGTAGTTTCTCTGCAACAATAGGTGATGCCCCCCCCCCCCCCCCCAAAAAAAAAAAAACTGCACAAAGATGTAAAAATTACTGCCACATTCTATCAAGTCTTTTATTAAATCTTTTTAACAAACTCAGGCTCCGTTTTTGCCCAGTGCCCCTCCACTGCTCAACCTGACTTAAAGTATTCAGTCCTCTTCTTTGATATGTGTCCATTCACCTGCCATCTCACCCCACGCTACCTGAAGGATGTAATACTGCTCCGAAATATGCACACACGTCCACCCTTGCCCCCACCCAAAAACCTATTACCCTACTCTTTAAAGGGCCATTGCGTAGAGCACAGAGACAGATCATCTCCGGTAATTCCATTTTACCCCTTGGGATTTTGCAATAAGTGTGCTCTGCAGGCATTCAATTTATGGTCACTATATCTCCGCACCACAGTAATGTAAAAAAAAAAAAAAAGAAAACGCAAACTATTTGAGCAGTCCTGACACAGGCTTTCATACCATTTGTTTCTGGCTGCTTCCCTTCTCTGTCAATCTACGCTAGTCTATGCCTGTGAGTCAAAGAGGTGGGACGATAAGCCCAGATGCTTCAGCTGAGGCACAAGGGAATAACCTTCAACCATGCAGATGCGTTCGCTCGTCCCTCAGTTTTTGTAAGTCTGTTTCGTGCGTTGCAGAAATTACAAATAACATTCCAAAGTCATAATTAAAGTTTGTGTCAAAGTGTTTCACTGGATAATTAACAGACCACCGTCGCTTTTCATATGGACTACAAAATGGCTCCACTAAAAACTCATTACAGAAAAATATGCCGATTATCCAGGGTGGCAAGGACATCACAAAGACCACTGTGGAATTTTAAGGTCACTTCTAAAGCTGCGAGCGTGGCATTAAAATTTTCCATTTGGATCTGTTCTGTTATTGCAAATGGGCAAATAAAATGATTTGTGTAGATTCTGCAAGAAATAAATCATGCTTATTTTAGGTTTTGTATTGTATAAGGTTTAATATGTATGATTTTTGCTGCTCATGTTGCATGTATGTAACAGTACCTAATGGCATCTCTAACAGACGTTATACTGATATTTTGGAAAGTAGTAAGGAGGGTACTGCTACTGATTACAGTCCGTTCCACTACGTTTAGGCTGCAGACAATATGTGGCCCATACTGGGGGTGCCCCCCCACCCCCACCCCCCAACCCCCCACCTGTGACGTGTATCTGATCTGATAGATAGATAGACGTTTATTTGCCATTTGTGCAGAACACATAGGAAATTTTTGTGCAGTCGCTCCCAGAGTCAAATTACATAAATTTAAGAACACAGACAAACGTAAAACTACACATATATGAAAACAGCTAAAAGATAATAAATACAATAGATAAAAATAGTAATAAATACAATCAAGTAAATTAAAATCAAGTAAATTTAAAATCCACAGCAAGGATAAAAAGGTAGACATTTCCACATTAGTACATACACAATGGTAATGACAATTTGCACAAAACAGATTTTTTCAAATCTGATCCAGCCCACTTTCACCTAAATCCAATATGCTTCATATTTTCTAATGTGACTTTAGTTAAGTCACATTTATCTGACCTTTAAGGCTTTGAGATGAGACGAACATCAGGATTTTGTGTCTGAGGAAGAGTGGTGGGAAAGCATATTTACTTCCATAAACACAATGTGTGGCTTCGTGATCATATATTAATGTCAGGACTTATTTTATCCATATGGGGTCACTTCAGAGTCACATTCAGTTCATAGTCAAAACTGATAGAAGTCGTATTTCACGTTTAATATGAAAATCGGATTTGACCAAAAAATATGCATTACCATTCTTATATCCCGGTCCCTGCATGTACAAAACATTATTTCAATAATATCTATATATACAGCTCCCACATTCTTTTCCAGAAAAAAAACTAATTTGACTTCTCTTCATTATGAAGGCTTTCATCTGATCAATCATCTATCAATATGGACAAATGTGATTATCGGTTTCATACAAACATAATCCAGTAAACTATTTAGGTCCAAAACACATGTCAGATCCACAAAGACACAGAAACTGCAGGAATATTTGTCCAACCTCTGATCTATTTATCTACATCTGCTTATATACTGGTTTTCACAACTTGAGGTGAGGGGGGAAAAGAATTCAAATTTATTAGTGTTTCTAAATTTACATCTTTTTAGCTTGTCAAGTAAACAACAAAGTGAGTGTTATAGTCAAAACTACATTTACAAAGAGTCCATTGTTTTATCTGTACTCCAAGCTCTTATTTAAATTCAGAGAGATATTTTTCAGATGTTTTTAAGAAGGGTAAAATCCTCCAGCCAGGTGATTCTGAACATTACCCTGGCTGTACAGCTGGAGATAGGTACCTGAGCGCCGCACATGGCTGCCCACTGCTCCTTACAGGTGCCCCAACGGCATGAAGGATGGGTTAAATGCAGAGGACAAACTTCATTGTACCATGTATAATGATAAATAAAATACTTTTTTTTTTACTTGCAAAATCACTCCATAATAGTAAGGGGTTAAGATGTGCTGTGTGGCTGTAACCTTTTAACCATCTAAGTGCAGAAACCGTGCACATAAGGTACCATTAGCTTAGAAATAAAAATAACATCACCTATGCAGAAGGCACTGGCACAACATATAGAAAAAAAATCTAATCTAAAAAATCATCATGTACTGTAGAAGTGCTTTGTTTTGTTGTAAATATAGACTAAAGCTAGTGGCCTTCATCAATATATAATAATAAAAATATTGACGAACAACCAGCTTCCATCACAAACTTTATGTAAGCACACACACATACACCAACCTTACATTCTGAGTTTTTCTACGTAAATCTCAATGGAGGTCATGAAAGTAAATGTCATGACCTTCACCAAAGTCTGACAGATCGCCACTTGTAACGTCCTTTGTCCATTTTCTGTCGTCTTTACTCAAGAAAACTTTCCCATATACTTCTTTTTATCAAGAGTTCCGTCAATCCAATGTCCACAATCCAATTTTTTTTTCTTCCCCCCACTCAACACTGATGGCTTTGTGTTCACACTTGGACGGAGGTTTGGGCTTTTAACTCTCCACCTGTCACCCTGTCCTTTTGTCCTTTAGAGCGTCTGACTCCATCTGGACACATTCCAGCCTCATAGCCTTTAAGTCTTAGCGTTACAGATGAAATATTGCATCCTCAATACCCAACCGCAAACGCATGAGAAACTCCCAAAAGTCCAAACAATGATGAAGCTAGCACATTATCTTTGTTTATTTATCACAGGTTCTATGCTTTAAAAAAAAAAAAAAAAAAAAGTTATTTCCTGATTTATGTTATGGCGGAACATGTAAACGTAAGCCATTTTTAGCTCTGACGGTGCGGGCCTTGCATCCGAATGAAGCCTCTATCATTTAACATGTTTTTGGTGGTGTATGTACTTCCATATAATAAATGGTTTTCTAAGAACAAGCTAAATGTATTCCCTGTAAAATGGGCTTTTTTTTTTTTTTTTTTTTTTTTTTAGGTTAAAGGATGTGTTAGAATGGGTGTGAGTGTGGGCGAGTGTGTATTGCTGCTCCCCTCCTTTCCTCCCTGTCTCTACTCACCACCATCTTGACAGTCTCTGCTGATTTTAAGACTTCCTCTTGAATAAGTGGTGCATTTTTCACAAACAAATTTCTTTGCCTCAGTGTGCCCATCTCCCCCCGTCCCTCGCCTTGTCTCTCCTCCACTACCTCCTCCTCTTCCTCCTCCTCCTTTTCTGTCTCTCCTGTCCTTCCTGCTTCCATCTTTCACTATTTAAATTCAAGTCTGCAATCAGACGCAGCATAAATATCCACCTCTTTTAGAAGCTCAGGAAAGTCATTTCCATAACATAAGTGCTCAGACAAAACAAACTGCCACTTGAGCTGGTTCCTATTGCACTAATTGACCAGGTTGATGAGCATGCTCTTCTTTTATTTTTAGCTCTTTACCCCCCGCCCTCCCCCTTTTTCCTTCCCCCCACCTCCTTCCATCACTTTAACCCTGAACGACACTCCCCTTCCCCTTCTTTCTGTCCTACTACCTGCCCCCACTGCAGGGCTTTGTGCGGAAAAAGGGCAATAACACTATGTGGCTTTTTGCTTTGCAGGAGGAAAAAGAGTAACTACCTTGGTTTTCCAGCCAATGTCCATCCAGAGACAAATGCCATTGTCTTTTTATTATTATTTATTTATTTATTTTAATTTTTTTTTTTTTTTTTTTGGATGTCCTTCTCCCCTCTCACCTCCTGAGTGCGCTTTAAATGACGACTAATGTCTCAGTTCATACACTACAGGCTACTGATGATTATTGCAGCGGGGACAGAGGCTCTGTTTAGGTGTGATGGTGGCTTTTTTTGGGGGTGGGCAGGGATATCTCTTATTTAAAAGACCAAGGCACAGTCATGGAACAACCCAACCCCTCCCTCAGAAGGATGGCTGCTGGCTCCCTGTGGAAGAACTGTCTCGCCCTGCCTCCCTCCTCTGCTTCGTCCTCATCAGCTCCTCTTCCTCTTCCTCCTCCTCCTCCTCCTCTTCTCTCGTCTTCACTTTAACCATTCTGTCTACCTGTCTCATCTTGTTTGTTTTGCTGTCTGTGTCTCACTAAATGCTGACTGTTTGTCATGATTTCTAATCCAACAAACTGGCTCCAACAGAAAAGGAAAGGAGACAAACGCACAAACACACACACACACACACACAGAAACAGACAGAGCTTTATCATTGTGCTACCATGAGTGACAGAACCAAACAACCTCCATCCATCTTAATGTAGGCTACTTTTCATATTGTTGATGTCCGTACCCGAAGGAAGAATGACACAGTAGTGGGGGCTATGGGTTCTGCGTAGTTTTGATTCCATTTATTTTGCCCTTGAGTGGATTATTGTTTCACATGGGGCATTAAACATGGGTGGCGAGGTGTTATTTAACGCTCTCATACCTCCCCGGGGGGACCCTGCATGCGAACTAATCTCGGCCATTTGATCCCGGTGAAGTCACAACGCGGCCCAGTTCTGACAGCAGTCTCCACTCTCCGAACATCTCAGGCTCAGCATTACGAAGGGATATCATATTCTATTTAATTTGCTCATTCAAGCACTCCCTGGAACCTCTTACACCATACCAGAAGCAGGGGGTACACGTCTCTGATATCCAACATGCACACGCCAGCAATGTAGACTCACACACAGAGAGAGAGATACTATGACCAGCACCTCATACGTCAGTCATGTGAGCAGGGCAGTCGCTTTCCTTCTCTCTGTGTTATGTCTGTTAGCTCATATGTACTCTGCCATGTATGCATGTCCACCTCTTAAACTATGCATACATGAAAACATGTGATAAGCATGCCTGTTGATACAAAGCAATAACTTTTTTTTTGCCTAATCTTTGTTCAGAGAGTACATTTTGTTTCAGATGCAGCACTATAGTTGCAAATCTGCTAGTCCCATAGAAAAGTATAAACCATCCAAAGTTCTGTTTCTGTCCTTTTTCACTTTGCGTTGATATTTTATTGTGTAATGATTCTCTTATTTTCTCCCCACTCTCGTACGAGCCCAGGTGTTTGTTATAGGTGTTGTGTGTAGTATACACGTATCTGTGTCCCTATCTTTTTTTTTTCTTTCTTTCTTTTTCTATTTTCTTTGCTTTTTTTCTCTCACAAAATCCCTCTAATTCACCTTTCTCTGCCCTGGTTGGTTGATCAGGTCATCTGGCGAGGCGAGGAGCGGGGAAATGCTGCAGCTGGAAATGAGCAACATCAACGCTGACGTACTGGAACAGCTGCTGGAGTTTGTCTACACAGGATCGCTGGTCATTGACTCGGCCAACGCCAAGACGCTGCTGGAGGCCGCCAACAAGTTTCAGTTCAACACCTTCTGCAAAGTCTGTGTCTCCTTCCTAGGTAGGAACAGCACAGGAAACAGTAGGGGGGCAGTGTGTGTGCATGTGTGTTTTAACATTCATATATTTCAGTAAAAATTCAGTATCACTATCCAACCTTATGTGTATCATCATATCTACAACCATATATGCTTTCACATACTGATCATCACTCACACATAGGTGTCAAACATATGGCCTGTGGGCCAGAACCAGCTCGCCAAAGGGTCAAAGCCGGTCGTGGGATGAATTTTTTATACCCAAAAATGACTGTGATATTAAAAATTGAAGATGTTTCCACATATATCACTATGATCTAAAGTGAATCAGACCAGAAAATAACAACCTATAAATAATGACAAGTCCATTTTTTTGTGTAAAATGCACAATTCCATAAAAACAATTGGCATTTACAAACTATTGCTTCACAAAAATGTGAATGACCTGAACAAAATATGAACAACCTTAAAATTTGTTAAGATAAGTAAGTGTAATTTGAACAATCTTCTGCCTTTTAGTGAACGTGTTGTGTGTTTATGTATGGGTGCTCTGAAAACAGGAGATGGAGCTAAAAATACAAATGTAGACTAATGTTGGGTGTATTTTAAAAATAAATATTTACTGAGATAAAATACTTTGTCAGATGAAACATTTTTATATCATTTTTATACACATGCAAGATGATAAAAAGGAAACAAAAATGATGTGCTACTATTTTTTTCAATTATCTTTTTATTCTCTCACAGCTTCATTTTGGGATTCAAAGTAAACAGTGTTTTGAAAAAATTACCACTGTTGCAAAATCACTTGTAATTTATTGGTGTTTAAATGGGCAGGTTGTACATGTAATGTAGTTTGAATGAACACAATGGGTTACATACAATACTTGGAACGGGGCTGCAGATTAATGAAAAACCCACATCTGGATTATAAACACCATTAGGATTGTCAAATTTAGCAGTGTCTTTATTTACAATATTTTCCAGTTCAAATACACTGACACCTAGGTAGTTTTTCTTGCCCCAGTTTTCATCCTATTTGTGGCCCTAATCTTTGATTAAAAATTCATTAATTTTAGGATTGCTCAAAGCAAGAGTGTAATTTTTTAGTTTTATTTTTTGCATTTGTCTGACGTCATCATTAAATACATCCTGGGGGAAAATATACTTGATGCTATTAAAATCGCACAGGTCAGAATAAAATGTTTATTTGAAGATGTATTAAGTGAATTGCTTTGGGGGTAACTTCATATTAATGAGGGTAGAGAATGAACTGTGGACAAATTGCGATCAACTCAACATATTTGTCCAGTCACTGAATACGGGTCCTCAGAAATTCAAAGTGTCATCATTCAGTATGGGGTGTGTCCACCTCTGGTAGTGAAGCGACAGTGGATGGAACTAAGTCTGACGATCATGTCCTGAGGGTCCGATCACTGAGACAACTTATCATACTGTGATAACAGTGCAGACAGTGAGCGACTTAACCACGGCTCAGACCTGGACATAATACTGTTGTATGGTTAAAAACACAATGAATGAATAGCCTTTATTGTCTATCGGCATATCACAAGGACACATCAAATGAGAATGTGTTTGTTTCACATCAACATTTGAAAACATCACATACTGTAATGTCATGCAATGGGCTTTTGTTTTCTTTTTTAAAAATGTTTTATTTTATTTTGCAGTATTCTTTTCTGCCTTTATATTGGCAGAAAGTTACCAAGCCAGTGTGATTTTGTACAAGAGATGTGATTAGTCTAAACACTGGCATCACATGCATCGAGAATGGGGGGGAAATAAAATTACAGCTATTAACTGTTACTCATCTTGTGAGCAACACATTCAAAATAGGCACCTGAGCAAATATTTTTCTGGAAATTACACCACGTTTGGACCAAGCAGGAATAGAATAGAATAGAATAGAATAGAATAGAATAGAACAGAACAGAACAGAACAGAACAGAACAGAACACAACACAATAGAATAGAATAGAATAGAATAGAATACAAAACAATACAAAACAATACAAAACAATACAATACAATACAATACAATACAATACAATACAATACAATACAATACAATAGAATAGAATAGAATAGAATAGAATAGAATAGAATAGAATCGAATCCAATACAATACAATACAATACAATACAATACAATACAATACAATACAATACAATACAATACAATACAATACAATACAATACAATACAATACAATACAATACAATACAATACAATACAATACTCTATGTTCATAAGGGTGACAGAAATTTGTTTTTGACATGTCTCACTCTCATTTTACACATTTTAAGAACATGATAAAAGTGAATAATTCTATATATATATATATTTTAGTGGCGCTAAGAATATATCTAATTGGCTGTAAAAAAAAAAAAAGATGAACCCAGTTTCGCAGAAGCACACTGTGATCACTGTGACCTGTAAGTTGTGTGTAAATTATAAATTCTGGCATAATATTGTTAAAATTCCATAGATTTTTCTGAAGAAATTTCAGGTGGTTCATGTTATTCACAAAGTTGTTGATGTAAACATGTTCATATGTTTTCCTCCTGGTTTGGCCCACTTCAGATCATATTGGGCTGAATGTGACCCCTGACCTAAAATGACCTAACACAATATCCAAAGTGTTGTGGTTGACTCTGATGCATCATGGTTCTTTTTTGTCATGTTACCAAAACTTGCAGCCATGCCTGAATTCGTCCCATTAAAGCTCAGTCGGCCACAGTGCCTCTGATCTTGTCCCGGCAGGCGGAACGAAGCACAGGGGTAGATTTGTAAAAAGGTCAAGGAACAATTGTCACTTAAATGTCAAATCCTCTGGCCTGAACCGTGATTGAATCGAAAAATAGCAAAACAGATTGATACTTAGACAAGGTAGGAAAAGTGGAGCAAAGGAGGGGGAGAGGACCCTCTTTTGAAATCCAATGGGTCACATGAAAAGCAAATGGCATGTTCCAGATTTTAATGGGTCAGACAAACAAATAGCTGCAAATGTCAGGTTTTGCATTCCGTTTAATACAGTGTTTTGGATATCCATAACACAAGGGAAGTACATGTTTGCAAAAAGGTCAGAAGAAGGAAAGGACTGAAAAGAAAGTAAAGGGAACCAGCGGCCACATTATTGATTTGTTTTTCTCTATTTTGGGCAAAAAAAGCAGGGAAAACAGGGAAACCATTTGTAGACTTCATTTCCAGTGAGACGTCAATCCATTCTTCCTTGACAAGATTCATGACATTTTGGCACATTAGAAGGTGGAAATATACAGGCACAAGCGTTGTGTCCTTGAGCACAGAGAAATTGATAATGTGTCAGATGTTATTGAAGTGTGTAAAAAATATACTGAGGAGAAATGGCAAACATCTCCTCGACCTACTTATGCTACTTTGACTTTTATTCACAGACGTTCATATTCAGCCAAATAATAAATAAATAAATGAAAAAAAACCCACTTATTTGGTGTTTTTCTCTCAATGAGATAGCAGAGGTTATATTTAATTATTGGGTAATTTAAAGTTTTTAACAGCATGATATTGGCCTCAGGGGGTGTGGTTTTCATATACTTCATATATTTACACCCTTCGATGCAGAAAATTAAACTGCAAACCTGGCTTTCAGCACACCAAAGAAAAGGGGGTTTTAAACACAGTGTAATGAGTATGTGTGCATCTGTTGTCAAAAAAACAAAACAAATCTGCTCAGAGGGTATAACACAGCACACACTTTGATACAGCATGAAGCCTGCTTTTATTTAGTCTTGCTTTGGCTTTTGTTTAGCAGGGATTTAACAGATGTTAGGTGACCTTTTAGTGGTTCGTGTTAGCTTAGGAAAGACTGTCAGACTCTGTCTTCAGTGATAAAAGGTCTGCTGTTGCTTCGGTTTGATGGCTATTGTTTAATCAGGCCTCTTTCTGGGGCTAGTGCCCCGGCTGTGTATGTGTGCACTCCCATCCCAATACATTTTCCTACAGTTTGATGAATGGCAATGTGTGTTAAAAAACTCAAATTTCCACTGTAAATGGTTCCACTTTACAACAGACCTCAGACAGTAGCATAAACCCTTTCCCCACTGGCCTGACCAATGGGTTACTTTCATATATTCTCTCCTGTGTGTGACAGGCCTTCTTTAAAGTGGCCCAGCTAATCCCAAATCCCACTCCCTGCCATCCACCACCTCCTGCCAGGGCTGTGAGCGATCGATTCCCCTCGTTGTTTGTCCCCAGAGCTGTTTTGAGTTATTATACTTGTTCTCTCTTAGTGTCAGGCAGATACACACTGATACACACCCCAAAAGGCTGTAGGTCTGTGCTACCTGAATCCCCTTCTGTTTGTGAAACTCTACATCTGTGATTCTTTTTTTTTATGCTTTTCTGAATGATACCCCCCCCCTCTGTCTCAATCAATCTGCCCTTGTCTTTGTTTCTCTCCTGATGTTATTTCTCCCACTCTTTCTCTCTGCCTCTCCATCTCTGCAAACTTCTTTTATCGACTCCAGAGAAACAGTTGACTGCAGCTAACTGTCTGGGAGTGCTGGCTATGGCTGAGGCCATGAGTTGTACTGAGCTCCACAACATGGCCAAGGCTTATGCTCTGCAGAACTTCCCTGAGGTAGGTTGAGATTTACGGTCTTCATGATGAGTCCATTAACTGAGTCCTGACGAGTAACAGGTTAAAAGTCTTTACTACTGAGGAAATAAAAGCAAATGAATCTAAACTGTGACTGTAATTGTCATAGATGCCTTCACTGATCACTAAATGTTTTAAATTGAGCATTAACATTTCATACACCCCCTCACATCTTTACACCATGGAGGGTAAAGCAGTTTTTTTATTGCCTACGTCAAGGTCTTAAGACACAAATACATTTTAATAAATGTATTACCAAGGAAAAAGCATATGGATGAATTAGACCTCCATTAAAATGCTTTTTACAAATACAGGTTTAACTACATAAGATACAATTTGCACCTGACATAACACCTTTGTGATATAATGCTATATAAATGTGTGATTACCACTGCAAGTCTTGTTTAGAGATTTCAGCTTGTTTGAAGCAGGAGAATAGGATTATCTCCCAACACTGTATTTCTTAAAGATTTGAAGGAAATTCCTTTGCAATTTTAGGTTTAAAGCTCACAAGTTTTCACATGAGTTGGTGATGCCACATCACAAGTTTCCATTAGCTGTGAAAGAAAAAGACAATTTGCTTTTCTGTTATTTTTCCAGATGGAAGCTGCAGAAAACTGGGAAGCCTTGATTGGCAGACACCATCTTGTCATGTGTACTTGAAAGCAGAATTCTGGAAACACAGGAGATAATGGGCTGAATAGTTAAACACAATATTATGATTAATACAGTTCATGAAAGCTAGCAGTGAAAACAATTTTTCTTGGTTGTAATAAAAATGAACTTTCAAAAAGCACAATGAACAATGGAAATACAATAAACAATGAAGGAAAGTAAGAAAGTTGCATCGCAGGTAAACTGGCCTTGTTTTTCTCAGGGTTAATGTTTCATGATGCGCAGTAATAAAATGGCTTTCCGCAACATAAGGACTTTTCAATAAATAATGATTTTATAAATCATTTTTAGTCATGCATTCTTTCATCCTACCCTTTTCAGCTTCTGTAATACTTTACCCTTTAACTCTAAGTAAAAATTAAACTACTAAATACATGAAAAAGACAAACTACATATGCACTCAACTAATAAAAACAAGCTATAAGACCCAATAAAAAGTCAATGAAGGTCTCAAAACCTTATTTACTCTGCATATTATAACAGGTGGCAGGACAGGAGGAGATTCTGAACGTGTCCAAAGAGGACCTGGTGGCTTATTTGTCCAACGACAGTCTCAACACGAAGGCCGAGGAGCTGGTGTACGAGACGGTCATCAAATGGATCAAACAAGACGCCAACTCCAGAGTGCAGGTAATACAACACGGCTAATGAGCATGTTTGTGCAGCCTGTGTCCTTTTGGCTCCAACACCATGGCGTACTTTTGGAAAATGAGCACATATTGAATGTGTATCATGAGACAAAAAAGCCAGATAAAGCCCTTGTTACTCCTGACAGTACAGATAGTGTATGTCTGCAGAAGCGTATTAGTGTAGCTGTTCTATCGACCCTCCCTGTCTGCTCCAAGTGGTGCACAGCATGAAAAACCAGACAAGTGACTTCTCATTCCCTCCTGGTATTGCTCATCAACTTTGTGCTTCAGATGCAGCCTAACACAGCAGTTGTTCATAATCCCAGGAGTGCTTTGCCCCCAGAATAAGCTCTATTCTTAGTTGCACTTCATTTGTTTGTGAGACACTGCACTGCATAGAGAACCAACAAAAACACACACGGACGCCATCCTTTTTCCTCGATGCCTAACAGGTGTTTGATTCATTCCTAGAGGCCCATAGTCTTAATCAAAAGCTATATCCTCCTGATGGCTATTGACAGTGAGGAAGAGCAGGTAAAATTTAGACAAACACGGAATCGATCAGGCTCAAGGTCAGAGCATCAACCATGGCCCACATTCGTGAAAGGTAAATGGAGCAGGCAGGAGACGGACTATCCATCCACCAGGTAAAATCTCAGGTCATGAGACTTTTATGGATCGAGTTGCGAAAAAAACCCCATGAATTTAAAACTGACGATTTTAACATACTTTATAGCTGCTTAAAAATGAAGGTGAGATTATGATCAAATAAATTACACGAGTCCATCACTGTTGAGTCATCTGTTCAAAGTAATGTCTTCCCATCATCCTCCAAATGGGGAATGGCTTTATATCAACTGGTTCAGACCGGGTGCAGACCTCTGCAATCACTTTTATGAGGCACATACGCCAATATTTGAATTTTTCACTTTTTGGATTCAACATTTAGCATTTATCCTGTGATATATGGCACTGCAAGATTACGGTAAAATCCATCAGGTCCTACGGAGGGCTTTTATAATGGAGGACTCGTATCGAGTGCAGTACAAAGCATTAGTTCGAATAACAAACAACTGTTCCACTGAATCATTCAAAAGAGATGATGATGAAGCTTTGTCAATAAGAAGAAGGGGAGAAGTTGTGCACATGGGAGTGAAATGAAAGGCAGTGTATAGAAAACAGTTTTATAGCACTAGAATCAAACACTCTTAGTGATAAATCCAGTGAAAATGGAATTTCTGGGGTGGCTGATGGGAAATTTCACATGGTGGTATTGCAAAGTCGCAGGGAGCCACAACAAGAATGATGCACAGTTTTTAGGTGAACATGTGATCCCTGTCATCTGCGTGGAAAACCCAGAGCCAGCTCAGTACGGCGGAGTCCTGCAATCTCACACTCTAATGGAGAGGTGCAGAGGTGACTTACTCAGATGAAGTAGAAGAAAAAAAAAAGAAAAAAGAAATGGAACATTTTCCCGGTTGTCTGAACAACCCACCGCACTGGTTCCTAAGACGAGAGACCCAGCTCACCCTAGAGAAGACGGGAGAAAAGAAGGGAGGGGTGAGAAGAACTGGAGTGAGAGGAACGAAGCAGAGCGAAACAGAGAGATAGAAACAGCGAGGAGTGACCGAGAGAAGAGAAAGAGATGAAAACGAAAGAAAGGGAGTAGAAAAGAGCCTTGTGTTCTAATCTGATATCCAGTGGTTTGTGCCACCGTGCACAACCATGACATCCAGGGAGCGCAGATGCGATTGAGCTCGTGGTCAACCGCAAATCTCCTGTCCATGTGTGACCGAAAAAGAGAAAAAAAAAGAAAAAGTCCAACACCTGAGGAGAGTACAGAGAGTATGATACTTCCATCATACAGGATGATGGTTTTGTGACCCCAAGGGCTGAGTTTACATGCATGGTCCACCAATGTGGCCCCCTCATTTCCCTTCCCTTCCTCACTGTTTGGAGGATGAGCAAAGTGGAAATCACTCCTGCAGAACGTGTGACACTTTTTAATGACGTGTCAGGGCAAAAATGTCACAGTACTACAAATAAATTCAGGCAAGGAGGAGGAACGCTTTAAGCCAGGAGCTGTATGCGTTTGCATTCATTTGAGCATGCAAATACATGTTTCTTTGTACTGTATGTTTGTGTGTCCGTGCATGTGCTGTGGGTTGTAAGCTGCTGGCTACAGAGTGGAAAAGTGGCATATTGAACGCGCTGGGTAAATAATATGCAATTTTCTCTCTCCACTTTGCTGTCACTAACATCCGATGGCACCAGGAAACAGGGCCCGGACATTGCTTAGAGACTGAGGGAAAGCATTTGAGCGTTAATAATGGTTTTGCTCTGAGACACAAAAGGGACTGAATGAAATGAAGAGAACTGTTTCAGTTTTCTTTGATTGAGTATCACTGAAGGTGTGCCACCCTAGCGAGACAATATGAGTGTCTGTGTGTTGCATTTTAGAAAGTAAGACGATTACAAAGACATGCAAACAAAGAAGCACCCACACAGAGGCACACCCACAGATTTTTAGACATTCAAATTAATTACAGTTTCATCTTAAAAGGAATAGTAATGAGCATATTTCTTATGCTTATTTTCTTTTTTTTCTTTTTTTTTTTTTCGCAGATAGATGAACAGATCGATACCATGCTCACATGTGCCTCCTGGCTAATCCTGCGGCTAAGCACCAAGCTTAGGTTAGGCTAAAATCAGAGAGTGGAAACAGTTAGCCAAGTAGTGACTGAAGGTTACAGCAGCCTCTCGATGCTCTTTGATTTGTACATTTTTATTGCATAAATACAACAGACTGTGGAGGGGCTTTATCTTGCCTCAGAGCAGCAACTTCCTGGTGTCTTCTTGTTACTCTAACGCTGTCAGGCAGTCGGCTCAGACTGTTTCAATAACTGCAGCCACTGAAGAAAAAGAGTCGCAAACCAAGGACAGTAAACAGACTGACTCATAGAAAGTAGGCATGTGGAAGACACAGTTGGCAATTATTTTAAGCACCATTCTCCTCCCTTTCTGCAATCTGCATATTATTATTCTTAGAACGAGATCCCCTCACTACTTACAGTATTGACAACCTCCAACCTTGCACCTACACCAGGGTTATTTTCCCATGGGCCATATTGTGGGAATGCTACAGACTGTGTGCTGAACCCCTGTAGCATTGCTTTAATATTGAATGTACAATTGACACATATCTGCATCACATTTTCCCTATTGTGTTCAATTTTAACACAACACATACCATTACCACCACAGCTTTTAGTGTAAGGCAGAAATGTAAATGTAACATTTGAAGCAGTTTATTACATTTGATGGCAGGTTTTTCTATTTTCAACATCTCTTCTTTATTGAATGTTCTATGTTTTCATATTGAAACCAATCTCTCTGGCCATCTGTAAATGGTGGCAATGCTGCAGAATGATGCAAAATGGCATAAAGTGCCTCAAGTAGCCTTATGTACAATTTAGTACCTGTTAAACTATTTATATACAGTACTATTAGTAGGCAGAGTGCCAGTCCAATTTTCCTGTTGAATCACCCTGACATATATGATGAAAGTTAATTGAGTAGTATAGCAGATCTGTACGGTTCTTCATGACATTGCTTTTTGCACAGATCTGGGCTGTGTTCATCTGTCCACATGCATACATTTTAACCAAACAAGTGATGTTAAATGGAAAGCTCCAGATGGCAGTTTGTCATTTTCTTGCTTCCAAACCTTATCAAACACTTAATTTGGTACCTCCAGATTCTTGGTTCAGGCCTTATTGACAGATGTAACATGGGTAGAAAGTGATCTTATTTTTCCTCCTGTATGTGTTTTTTCATTCATTATCTGAACCCACCCTCTACTGAGGCTGCTGGAGTCTGTTTTGACCCAGCATTTGATATCTGCACATTTCTATTATCCTCAAGTGTCCACTATCCCTTAAACGAGTCATTCCATCATTATTTCATTTCTGTCTTCTCCATTGTTACTGAATGCATTGCGTGTTGGTTCTATTTAAAAAATGTCTGGATTGCTTTTTTTCAAGTTGTTTTTGGAGGGTAGAAAAATGAGTTGAGGTCAAACAACAGAGTTTTCCTCATACATGTTCATGACGCAGTGATGAAACATCTCTGATTGGCTCATAATGCATGAAGGAACAATCCCTCCCCTCTCGCTTGGTGTGTGTGTTTACCTTTACCAGAGTAGCATCCAGCTAGGTTTCAGGCCGTCGCTTGTTTTGAAAATGTGCAAGGAAAAAAAACTATGCTTTATTTCCACAGAGAGCACATGAACCAGTTTGATCCGCCAGTTTTTCAAGTTTGTACAGCAGCTACTGTCTCTTGTAGATGCTAATGCTAATGCTACTTCAGATTCGCTGAATTCGCTGTTATTTTAGCTTAACCCCACATGGGTGATGCCAATGTCCTTGTGATGTGTAGTTGACATGCTTTTCTGAGTCACTCGTTTCTTTGTGTTGTTTTCGATGAATGGTAAATACAGCCAGTTGAGGTGACACACCACGCAGCAAATGCAGCATGTTTTGGTAACTCGGGGTAACCCATGGGATTCCAAAAGGAGCGTGGAAAAGTGGTTTTCAGCAGAATGACACCTTTAAGTGTCACTATGTTCACTAGGGGGCTCATATTCCACATGTCCCACCGGGGCTGATGGCAAGCTTATTACACATGTGCTATAAGGATATGATTGTTCATGAATGAGGCCAAGGAATATTTAGTCTCCTCATAGGCACATACCACCTGTCGTACCAGACGCTATTTCACACTTGATCAGAATATCTGGGAAAACGCAAATGTGTCTCCTTTTCCATAGTGTGTATTTACACCTGTGTGGACAAGATCAGCAACTGTCACCACAAAGAAACACATTTGTCTGCAAAATTCATGTTGTATTCTGCAATATTTTCCTCTGTGAAATTCCAAAGTGCAAATGACATCAACTGAATTTCAAAAGTGATTCATTTTCAAGTAAAAAAAAAAAAAAAAAAAAAAAAATAGTAATGACTTGAAAAAATATGTGCTGCCCTTGAATTTCCTCCGTGGGCATTTCTAAATCAACCTAGTTTGGTTTAAGCTTTTCACTGTGAATGAAGATTTCAAGTGTGAAACTTCACCTGGATCATTTGTGGATCAAATGGTTGAACCTTAGAATATTTTATCAAGGTTCATGTGGCAAAAACATAAACCTTGGTTGAGACTTTTAGGTAAGAAAGGCCCTTTGTCTACACTATTGACACTTTATGAAACACATCCAAAAACTGAATCCACCTCCACACTCAACTCGCAACACATTGGTTCCATAAGTCACACAAACAAGAAAGTGGAAAAATGGTGTCCTGTGTTTTCTCTCTGAAGGTGCTGACAGAGAGAGACCTGTCCTTCCTTTCACCCAGTCGTCTTTTGTGGGATGTCCACAGACACATGGCTCCAATTATAACAGGCCAGTCTGTGCCAAATCACTGAATAGGACCTCCATTACGTCTAACTTCAACATATTTCATAAAGGATCCTATCTTGCCAGGTGACTCAACCTGACAAAAGAGGCTGATTAATTGGCTCTTTGGAAAGTGGCCAACTAATGTAACAGCTAAAAAGGACAGTTAATGGTGTATTTTTTTGATAAAAAGGCCAGTCGTGCCATTAGCAAGGACCTGCTGTCCACTCATTAGAAATAACAATGGCCTGGCCTGATATTTGCAGCTCCCAAGCCAAATTAATAGAGTTACAGATATTAGTCCATATGGTTGTAAGTTTACTAGTTATTATTTGAGGGATGTAATACAATTGGTTCTGATAATGTAGTTGTTGTTTTTTTTCTTTCTTCCCTTCAGCTCTCATTAAAAAGAAAAAACAATTTCCCTGAACAAATGATGCTATCATTATGTAGTTAGAGTTTGAAATTATCAAAGCAGAGAAATGCTTTGAGGCTGTTTAAGGATATAAACTGTTTCTTCCACTGATTCACGATTCATTTACCTTCAAAACTACAAATGACCCCCCCCCCCCCCCTCCCCCCGTCCATAAACATCACTTTCAATTTAGTGATTCTCTCTTAAGCTCCAGGTTCAAAATGGAAACTTTTCATCATCGTGCTCCCTTAGGAAAAAGGTTAATTGTGTTTTTGAGATGAGAGGCTTTATGTCATGACGACCATCCTTGAAGACAAAACTGAAACGCCCACAGAGTAAAGCGAAATGAACGTGACACAGGCCACCGGCGCTATAATCTGTTACAAATACGCACTCTTGAGGAAACGTAGCCAGGCAATGGAGATTGATGCAGTGACCTGTCTGTGCGTTTTCTCTTTTGCTGCTCTGCTTCCTCTCCTCTTTGTCTCTGACTTTGTATGCACATGCACACACACGTGCATTTACTAGAAATGCGCAGAACATAAAACCTCGCTCCTGTAGTCCAGCATTCACCGAAGGCTGAAAATCACTCGGATATTCAGAGTATGGCTTACGTATTAGAGAGTGGACGGGATCTGATGCAAGCCAGTGAACTCTGGACCCTCATCTGTGTCCTTTGTCGTCCCAGAGCTCACTCAGTCCTGATGTGTGCAGCCAGTTGAACGCAACCACTCAACCACACCGGCCGCTTATCCAGAGCAAGTCAAAGGTGTCTCATTTCTACTAGGCTTTCTTATAAACACATAAGAGCTGTCTGCTGCACAGCACAGTGTGTGTGTGTGTGTGTGTGTGTGTGTGTGTGTGTATATATATATATATATACACACACACACACAGTTGTGGGGTGGGAAATGAGCGACTAGTGCAACATTATCACTTTCTCTTATTTTACCACTTACATAGTCAAAATAACCAAAAATTGCAAGTGTTTTTACACAAATTACGCAAAGAAAACCAGTTCATATTGTCTAAACAACACAATACTTATTCTGTATCTTGGGACACGTTCAGAAACACACACACACACTATATGCATCTTTAAAATTACACATAAAGATAAAGTAGAGTTGCTGTTTTTTTACACTGAAAATTAATTTGCAGCTGCAGTGACCTAACCTACGGTCCTATCCCTATTTATTACATGGATAGCTACGGTAGCACATTAAATATGCTGCTACTACCAGGGTCTAGCGTGGCTAGGCTACCAATGACCTCCTCAGTCCTGAAGAAAAAAAAAGGTAAAGAGGAGAGGACAACGCATTCACGCACACAAACGCATACTTTTTCTTTTTAACGAGGTTCCGAGTTAAATTTCAACACCAGCTGAGGGATGGGTCCTTTCTCCGCATGTTTTCTCTGTTTTTGCGTAGGTTGTCTCTGGGTTATATTTCCTCCCACCGTCCATGCAGCATCATCTAAATTACCCATATGTTGGTTGCTCATCTCTATATATCACCCGCCCGACCCTCTCGAGAATAAAGTGATTCTGAAAATGAATGAATGTTTACAGTACTGTGCAAGAGTCTAAGTCTGTTGTCTTTTCTTCACATAAAACAATAAAATACACAAATAATGAACACAGCGTTACAACTGAATTAAATGCATTTTTAGGCTGGGGTTTCATGTGAGCGATGAATGTATTGAATGAAAGCTGCTATAAAAAATTAATCCAACAAATCTCATGTTGCCTTTACACTTAAATGCACTCTAAGTGTAAAGGGAGATCACACTAAATGCTACCACTTGGGTTTTTAGAAACTGTTTCACACCTTGAAACCTTTGTTGTGTATACTTTACCTGGGACTTTTGCACTGTATGTTTCCAAGGATCATCAAAGATTAATATTGCAGGTATTTTGAGGCTATTAAGACTATTCAGTATATCTTCTAGGTGTTCTAATGGGAGATGTTCGATCACATTAAGATCAGAATCGATCTGCAGCTTTTTTCTTTATTATCTTTATTTAAAGTCATGTAGGACTTTTTTCTGTAAAAGCCCAATGATAGCTTAATTATCTCTACTCTGTGCTTATCCACACAAATCTTCGAACATGACTCCATCATAAACACAGTCCACGTGTTTACATAATAAACCAAAACATTACATTACATGCCTTTTTAGAACTTTTGGCACTAATTGCATTGTGGGAATGGGACTTCCATACACCGCAGTTTTTGCCATCTTGGTGAGAGCTGAACCCAAATATCACCTTTACCTCCATCCCCCAACTATAGGCCTTCTTTAAACCATCCCTGTTGGACTGTACAGTACAGTATCATTTGACATTGTAGCACTGTGGTTCGTTTCTTTGCTGAATCAGAAGAACCATTTTCACTTTCAAAATTTTGGGAAAGGCCTGTGTAAACAAGCGTATTGTGTTTATGACGGTCATATTCGAAGTCATTCCCTGTGAAATAGAGATTCACATGCATAAATACAGAAAGACTAATGGATTAGAGACTATTATGGATTGGGGTATCACTCGGGTTTTACACATGTAAAACAAAAAATGTGATGAAAGTCACTTTAACCTGGTAATTTAATTGAAAACCATTTCTCATTTACAACATTGACCTGGCAAAGAGGCAGTGGTCGCATACAAGACCATTACTTCCTTATTTAGTATAAATAGGAGGTTATGCAGAGAAATCTGTTGGTTAATGGCCCAGTAGTTGATGAATATTAAGTAAAAAGTGAAGAAGTACTTCATGCCACGGCTTCAGTATTACAGTATGTATATTAATAAGCAGCTATTTAATACATGTACCTTAATATGAAGTTTTAATGGAAATTCACTGAGCTAAGAAATGAGGCAGAATGTTTAATGTGCAGCAAAAACCTCTTTCTTACATTTCAGATTAAATGAGCAGAAGAGAGCTTTTTGTTTTTTTTGTTTTACTTTATTTTTTGCTTTGAATGTAGTCATGCTGAAAGAGAGCTCAAAGGAGAACACATTGCACCTGTCAGTTGTTGCCCATGGCAGCAGTCAGCGTCTGTCGTCCGCTACATCTCTTCTCCATCCCCCATCTATCCTTCTGGCTGATGTGCCCAGAGTCAGGCACTTACAAAACCACACACAAACATGCTCAGCTAAGCACGGATATCTCTCCAGCTCAAATGAAGGACCATTTGCATGGTCATATTTTACTCACTCCTACTGTGTTAGCACAAAAAAAACCACATGCATGTGTCATAGAAACCTGCACACACTCGAAAGGACACTGAGATGTGGTCTTTTCAGCTGAGTGGGTTTGTTAGCGCTGTGAGGCTAAACATGGTTGTGCGCTCTATTGAACACATACTTGTGAGTCAGTGAGTGAGTATCTACATGTTCTTTTCCCTGTTATTTTAGGGGTTTTTTTTGTTTTGTTTTTCCATCCGGGCCTTGTTTTAAGCAGTCCTGGTGAGTTGTCCATTTTTCACTCTAAATCAGACGCATGCACCTATCTGCTCAGAGCAAAGCAAATAGATATGGCCATTCATGTGTCATTTATTTCATGTCATAGTAGCACTGAATCATTTTACACACCTACAGTATGAGGCGTTAGTCCTCGCTGACAGTAGTGGAATGGGAAATGCTCAGTGGACATTTGTCATCTATGTTAGGCGATGGTGGCCTCCTGGCTGCCTCTGACAGATCTGAGAGCCTCCCTGTTAGACACATTATCCACCGCTTTTCATCAGGCTTAGTCCAGGCACAACCTATGGATCTCTCTCTCACCCACTTTTTCTCTCTCTCTCTCTCTCTCTACATACATACATACACACACACATATATATATATATATATATATATACATATATATATATACACTATATATGACACACACACACACACATTAGAGACATTCAAAAACGAAAAAGGAAACAAATGACTGTTGGTAATGAGGGAATTGAAAGCACTCTGTTGCCCTCCACCTTTTGTTGCTTCTTTAAAAAAAAAAAAAAAATGGACTGCACTTATATAGCGCTTTTCCACCTTCATGGTGCTCAAAGGGCTTTACATTGGCTTCTCATTCACCCATTCACACACACACACACACTCATACACCAGTAGGTTTCTAAGGTTCTGTCAGTCCTACTGGGGGCCTAAGTCAGGGTTCAGTGTCTTGCCCATGGACACTTCGACATGTGGACAGCCAGAGCTGGGACGCGAACCACCAACCTCTCAGCCATTAGGCGACCCACTCTACCAACTGAGCCACAGCTGCAGCTTTACAAAAGCATTATCCAGCCGGTCCTCCTCTACTGCTCCACATGTTTCTTTTTGATAATCTCTGTCACCAACCAAACAAAACTAACACACATCACACACCTTGCTGCCAAAATCATGGGTCTTCCCACACCTAAACTCACAGAACTCAACACCAGCTCCATAAGACGCTTTTGCAGATTCAATAAAACAGCACAGTACACACCTACTCAACAGATACTTCATCCCACTACCTTTAGGCCGTAGATACTGGACACTTTCTTTCAGAAGGGCTCGACTGAGAAGGCGCTTAATCCCAGCAGCCATAGTCACTTTAAACAGAAGACCCCGCTGACATTCTGCTCATCCTCAGAACTGTCACCATGCCCAACACAACTAAGTGTACTTGTAATATGTTCACCTCCTCTGTATGTCTTTATGTATGTCCTATTTGATGTTGATGCGTGTTTGTGACAACTCTATGTACAGTGATGTGGAAATGAATCTCTTATTCGGGACCAATGAAGTTTATATATATATATATATATATATATATATATATATATATATATATACATGTATATATGCAAGGGATGTGCAGCACTATTTTCTTAGCAATTTTTGTTTCGAAGTTGACTCTTTCCATTGGCGCCACAGGGCATATGCACCTGCTGGGACAGAAAATGTTGACCCAGTGTGTTTGTGCACTGCATTAGTGTGTGCAAGACACCCATGGGGGAAGTTGAAATGTGTTATCTAGGTTGCATATCAGAATAAAAGTAGATAAGCATATGCACCTTGTCCAGGGAGAATGGAAGTGGGAGAAGTGAATGTGGGAGGACATGGCAAAAGTGGCGTCTCCGTATGTCCACTGACTCCTGTGAATATTTCCCATATGCTCTTTATGTTAAGACAACACTGTACCCCTCATTAAGGTGCCGAAGACTGTGTGCCATGTCTTCATTTACAGCGGGGTGGGCTAAGTGTCTTTGAATTGGCTCAGTCGCTGTTACAATTTGCACCCATTAGATGCCATCTCAGTTTAAAAGTATACAAGAGCTGCTTGCATGAGTAGGCGAGAAGATGAAAATGACAGGTCACACTATTCGTCTGGAGGGACAGTGCTTGCATTCACTCTGCGTGCCTGTGCATGAGAGAGTGATTGCTGGAGAGCTTGTTGTGGATGGAGAGAAATGGAGTTGGATCCGTGCCTCCCGCTCTTGTCTCCTGAGTGCAGGCAGGCAGGCATGTCACTCATTGGCCTGAGTGTCACGAGTGTTCTCATTTACCTGGTTCAGGATGCACGAAGCTACATATCTAGATAAATAAAAATCTAACCCTTTTAGCACACAGATCATATGGCATGCATCCACTGTGTGCACTGTTCACTTGCTTCTGAAGAGGCCCATAAAAGCCTGCATGCATTACTCCCCATCAATATTTACCAGAGTTAACACCCAAAGAAGCTTTCAGTCAGTGTGAATATCAGAGTTTTTACTCATCTCTTGGTTTATCTCTTTGCATACTGTTAAAGTCTACTATAAAGGTGTGGTAAATGTTGTCTCATCCATGTATACATTGCACAGCAACAGGGAAATATAATTTTCACGCTCATGATTTAAGCTTCGATTTCATCAGGAATGTGCACAGTAGCAAATTTGTAATCCACTCTGTCATAAATAGAGTTCATGCACAAATATACGACTCAGTGTAGTATGTGAACCTGTAGGAAATTACACTAGCTTTTGTGTTTTTTCCTAGTTTTTGTGTTCTTGTTTTTGTTTTTTTTTAAGAAAAACAGAGATATGGGGGGATTTTAACTTTATTCAGATGGCTTTTTGTTAATCCAGTTAAAATGTTATTTTTAGGTTGTTTTTTTTTTATATATATATAAAACCAGGGCTGTCAGATGATTAAAATTTTTAATCAAATGAATCACACGTTTGCTTTGGATTAAATTTGATTAATCATGATTAAATATATTAATTGCATTTAATTTTCCAAACACATTCAAAAAAGAGGTAAATATATTGGGACTAAACGTGTTTGTCGTAGGCCAGGTGACACAGTAGCCGAAGTGCCAGCAGAATCCCATATTGATCGTATGGTTCATGCTAATGTGAAAATACAGTGTACAAAGAACTTTGTCACTTGACTGTTCTATCTGGATTTTTTGTTCTTTAAACTAAAATGTCCAACAAAATACACAACAATACACTAAGAAACATAACAAAAAATGCAGAGAAAACTAATTCAAAACATGTTAAAATTGACAAAATTAAAGAAAACACAGAAAAGTGATGAACAATTCAAAACACATTCACCAACTTTTCTAAAATACAGGGAAAAAAACACCAAAAAAGGAAGACGATATCCAAAACATTTGCAAAATATATGCAAGTAGCATGTTTATCCAACACCTTTGATGGTTTCAACAAGACAACTTGAAAGAAATCAACTGTAAAAACTGCTCCATTTTATTTGAAACCAAACCGAAACACATACTGACTTGTAAATCTCATAATCCTATATTTTATGTAAGTAAGTAATTTTATCACACAATGCTTTACAATGCAAAATACAATTAAAATACATGTAGAATACAGTCGACTTCGAGTTAATGTACAATACATGCATGACAGAATTGAGAACGCAATCTCAAACCTGGGGTAAAAAAGTGCTGTTTTAAGAAAAAAAAATGTAATGGCAGCAGCATGTTTCCATATGTAAAGATGTTTTTCTTCCCATCTTTACCTTTGGAAAGCTGCCTCCCTTTCTATATTTTTTCAGAAGGTATTTTTGTCATCAAATTAAAAATGATCTTATCTCTTCTCACTTTTAACAGTTGTTTTCTTCATTCTATTGTGAATATAATAAGGGTTTATGAGATTTACAAATCAATGTGCTCTGTTTTAAATTACATTTCACACAGCATGCAAAGTTTTAATGAAATTGAGGTTATAAAAGCTCAGCAAAGTAGTCAAGCGAAAAAAAAAAACTTTACACAAATAAAGTGTTAAGTGATTTTAAAAAAGACTGTTAAACTAAATTAAGGGGAAAACATGTCATTAAAGAGGAAGCTGATTTATCAGTTTGAGCTACTTTCATTACCAAAAGTTTGTGACCACTCCTGAGGGTCACTTAAAATAAATTAAAAGCCAATGCAGATTTGCTGTTGTCAGTATGTTGACTTGTACTTCCTTTTGTTTCTCCTCAGAAATCCTTCATTTTGAAAGATGAACAATGACCATTTGTGAACAGCAATCTGCAATAGTTTCTGCTCGAGGAGTTTCAATGGCTGGCATGAAGCAGGACCGCTTTTTAATGTAGGGTCTGACAGTTTGGATTTGAATATTAGCACCAAATGTGCAACTCTCCCTCATTTCCATGTCGATATATGCATGTGTGGGAGGAAGAGCGAGGAGCTGGAATGGAGGTAGAGAAACGGAAAGTGAAAAAGAAGTGGCAGAGAAGGGAAGTTAGAATTAGAGATGTTGAAAATTTAGTTTTTCCACAAATGGAAGCTGGAGGGAGTAATAGTCGGAGGGTGGATTAGACTGAGGAAAAAAAAAAACCACAAACACATCCTGAGGCATGCTCACACACACAAGAACATGTACCATTGTACTTGGAACATAATAAGATCAGTTTTTGTTAATCTGTGGTCGATGATTTTTATGTCCTCTTAATCTCATCAACAAGCTTTACAACCAGCTCCGTCTCGGTCCAAATCCACTCAAAAACAGTGACCACAGACATCTAGTACAGTCCAATCCATGTGTGTCCCTGTGCGCATCTGTTTTTTAGGTGGGTATTTATGTGGTAGTAGTCCTTACCTTTTGCAGAGACCAGATGCTGTCTCTTTCAGGGGAGTTTTACTGCCATTTTAGAGCTTTTTTGGCAAGTGAAAAGAGGCTGTAACAGATGTGGGGTTTGTGTGCTGCTAAGATTTGCAGATGGTTCAGTGTAGATGCTTTTGTTTTTCCTTATTTCGTTTTACATAAGTTAAAGGAAATCATGTGTGTTGAATCGGGTGTGGTTTCACAGAACACCACAGTATTACTGGTAATGAATGCACAGTGTTGAGAAGTGGAATAGACATTTAGAAATATTACTAAATCCTTGGCAAGGAAAATAAAGCTGCATACTTACTTTAACTAGAATATTTAAAGGTATTTGTTTGTTGAAGTTGCTGTTAAAGTCATCACTGATTTCCCAGAACAAAACAGAATATAAAAGTGTACATGGAGCACAGGAGACTTTGCACGACCCTGTATGCAGCGTAGCCTGTTTTTACACTGTGGGAAAACAGAAGGTAAAAAGATTTTTTTTTTTTTTTCTGGCATTCATTCTGGTACCATTTTTATTTTAAGAGGATTAGCTGCAAGGCAACAAAGTGCACGTCAAGATACTAAACAAAAACAACATTTTCAGCTTTGACACAGGAAATTCACATAGTTTTGTATCTACCCTTATTCAGATTTGATGCTGTGAGAAAAAAAAAATGGTCAAGGATAATATAGAGCTTTTATCTGCTTTTACCAGACAAAACATCTCAGTGCTTTTAGTTTTTGTTATGGTTCATGTCTCTTATCAGAAATGTTAATATATATTCAGAGTGACTTCTAGACTCAGGCAACCTTAAGTAGAAGCCAGTATTGTCTGAATACCATATTCATTCACAAAAGAACACTTTTGTAGATGTGATTTAAGAGACAGGTGAGTAGGAGAGGAAATGATTGAAATATTGCAACAAAGGAACAGGCCAATTTAGGCTTAGTACAGAAAAATAGTAATATATATACAGCTGTGAGTTGAAGAGGAGTCTTTTGCAACATGTAGCCTACTAATAATGGCAGGCAGTTAATCCAGAGTACTTAAGATATGTTGCTCTCTTTGCTGACTGGTAGAAATTATTTTCATGGACATGTATTCTGGCGTATATGCCTTGAACGTCACCATGTCCCTTCTTGAATTGCTGCCTATTTATATTTAGTTTAATACTCCCAACTTTAAAAAAGTGCTCTTCACACCCTGTGATATTTCTGTCTCTTACATGAGATGTACTATATATATATATATATGCAATAGACACATCAGCAGTCTATTGCATAACCACTTGCACCTTTAGTGAGTTTGCAACTGCATATTTTTAGCCCATAGGAAGAGACCAGATATTTGGATGGGTTGCACATAAAATTCCACATCCACACCAGCGAGGACCTAATGCAAAATTTAAGCCCAGGGTCTCATTCCTGATCCACCTGCTATTTCAAATGGGAGCACAATTTCCAAATGCACCCACAGACACTGGAGTACTTTTTTTTTTTCTTCCTGTGACACTAAGGGCACCACCTGGCTGAAACTGCCCCATATACAGCTTTAATTTAGCTCTCAGGGTCAGAACAGACAGTAGTGGACCTAATTCAACTGACCTGCAGATGCACAAATATGAGCTCATGAGCCCAGTCTGACTTAAGTACCATAGAGTACAGCTCCTTCTTAGCTGGGTTGTTGAAATATGTTTGTCCAGGGAAAGGATATACTCTTAAACTTGTGTGTTTTTGTTACGCTTCCATATTCAATTACTGGCATAAATCATAAGTCTTAAAGTCCAAAGTGGGTGAGGCTGTGTCAGACCTGAGGAAAAGTAGCTTGTAATAGAAAAGCCTGAAGCTTAAGTCACCTCCATTTGAGTGTGACATGACTCGCTAACTACTGGGGCACATCTCCCACTATGGGGGCACTTTAATTGGAAGTATTTGCTTCTCCAGAGCGAGTGACTCTTCCCTTAAGAGTATCTCAGTATGCTAAATAGCTTGCTTTGACTTTACTTTTTTTTTTGCTGTGTTTGAGCCGAGACACTGTGAGCGAGTGCCAGTGTTTATGTGTGTATTGAGCTGTTTGTTTGATAAACTGTTGGGTAAGCTGTGTGCGTCCATGAAGCACGGAAGCAGACAGTCCCATCTGCAAGAAGGCGTTGCGCTCGGAGCGTGCTCGCGGAAAGGAAATGTCGTCAGCAGAATTAGCTTTTCGTGCTGTAGAAACCGTCACATACTCTTTCTTGTTTTCTCATCTTTTTTACTCCTCTCTCTCTCTATCACTCTCTCTCTCTCTCTCTCTTTCTGCTGGGTTGTCACGTTGTCCCATCTTTGTGTTGTCATGCCATCCTTTTGTCCCTTTCCTGTTATGTTCCACTGTCGTATCTCTTCCTCTCTGGTCAGATGCGCCCAGGACTTTGGTGGAAACAAATGGGCCACATGCCAGAACACAGAGTCCTCAGGTGGGAGAGCGGTGACGCTGAGACAGTGTGTCAGCTTATTATTTGTTCTCCCCTGAATGATGTTGGAGTCTGTTGTTTTTGTCGCTCTCCCTCCTCGGCTCGGTCACAGCACTCTGAGCCACAGGGGTCACCGGGGTCACCCTCCACCCAACTCAGTGTCACTCTTTTCCACGCTTGTTTACAGCTTTTACTGTAGACATAGATGAGAGTCTCATGAGGGCAGAGACCGTTACACACATACACTTACACACACATAGGAGGGAAAAAAAAAGAACACTGCAGCCAGAGCTATAGACAAGGTTGCCATGGAAACAGTCTGTCCTGCCTATTTTTCTGAACACCTATACAGTCTAAGCACATGAAAATGTATGCACAACCTGCAATGAAACAAACAGGCGGTATTAGGTTTCACTGCCTGTTTCTATAAACTTCGATGTGGGTTTCTTGTAATAATTTTGTAAAAGCAGTATTTTTTTCTCCTTTTAATGGTAAAAACGGAAACAAACCAAAAAAAAAACTACTTTGAGATTGTGCTTTGCTTTGCCTCTTGGATTGAATGCCCTCATTTAGCTGCAGAGAACATTAGGTTTCAGTTGAATGATACGATTTTGACACAGAAAATTCAGAAGCAGAAGGTGGAAGTAAGATACCTCCTGCTGTTTTATTTCATAGCGTAAGCAAATGCACATTTGATGGTGAGAGGGTGAGAACTTGGTGACTCCCCACTTCTTCTTCAGCGGCGACTGAAAGGGAAGTTTCTGGAATTGCTTCATACATGTTTCTAGCCTACTGAAAAAATGTGTGCATTTTATTAGATATACTGTTTTTTTGTTTGTTTGTTTTTTTAATTTCCATCTATGCCAAGGCATTTTGCCCTGCACAAGTATAGAAATAAAAACTGACATGTGCCAGGTGTTAAACTGAAACACACTTCCACAGTGGTTTTGTTTGGAGGGCCTGACATTGGCAGCAGCTGATCTAATGGTCTTGCTGCTACCAGATGTCCTCACTCTGACAGCACAGGGTTTTATGAAACACTGTAGCCGCTTTCCCTATCTGCTGTTATTCATTTTTAAGTCATTTACAACAAAAAACATTTATGAGGTCTTTGTTTCTGCTTCCCGTCTCTGACCCAGTGTTTTAACTGTGTGTGTGTGTGTGTGTGAATGTATATATATATATATATATATATATATATATATATAATTTATTTATTTATTTTTTTTTTTAAACCCTGCTTTGATCAACCGTGACAGTTGAGCTCAGATTATGTTAATTTAGATGTCTCCAAAGTTTGTTAGTGTCTGCTTTCTATTTATTGTTGTTTCTGTCATTACATCTGTGTCATAATGGTGAGCATTGACTGCTTTTTTCAACCCCCAGTCCTCCTTTTTTTAGATACATGTATGAAGAAGGCTTTGTCTATCTGACAGTCATCGTTGCATCTAGGTCTGGTGTGTCAGAAATTGTTTCACAGATTGTCTTAAAATGTTCACTCTTAACTTGAGGGTGAATGGATTTGATCTCAGTGATCAAAGGATATTTTGTGCATAATTCAAGATTCCAGATTATAAGTGTATGTATATATATATATATATATATATATATATATACACGTCTGACATCCTTAAGTTGTTTTTGAAGTTCAAATTTTGTGCTTGAAAATGTTGCATATCTTATACAGCTTGAAATTCAAAAGACAATGAGATGTATCTTCTTGCAAAAAAATCAATAGGAGAAAAACTACAAAAGGAAATTCCAAATGAGATATGGTCAGACGGATGGAAATTCAAAGTTGTTCCACAAACTCACTATCCTGAAGGGATTTGTGTTGGAAAAGTCATGTCTGCTTCTTTGCAACATCTGTACAAAAATCTACATTTTTTTTTTAGATCAGGCTTCTTGCTGGAGGGAGTGCCGATCACTTGAGGAAGATCAAGCACATGTATACTGGCCGTGTCCTTGTATTGTTGGCTTTTGGGGAGATGTATTATATTGCCAAAAGTTGCTCACCTGCCTTGACTCACATGTAAACTCTCCATCCCATTCTTAATCCATAGGTTTTAATATGATGTTGGTTCAGCCTTTGCAGATACTGTATAACAGCTTCAAGGTTTAGGAGTGTGTTTACGGATTTTTGACCATTCCTCCCAGAAGCATTTGTGAGATCACACACTGTCGTTGGACAGAAGGCCTGGCTCTCAGTCTGTGCATTAATTCATCCCAAAAGTGTTCGATGGATTTAAGGTCAGGACTGTGGTCAAACTAGTCCAGTTCATCCACATGGTTCTCTCTCATCCATGTTTGTATGGATCTTCATTTATGCAGTGGGGCACAGTCATTTTGAACAAGAAGGGGCCATCCCTAAACTGTTCCCATAAAATTTGGAGCATAGAAATGTCTAAAATATTTTTGTTCAATATATCTCGGTGCTGAAGCAACATATTTTGGACAACACAACTTTTCCACTGGTAAAGTTAGTTATGGAAAAGCTGTGTCATGTCAAAATTCTAGCTGTCACACCATATATTTCATCCAAAAAAAATAGCACTATCATATTAGACTTAAGTCACACACATGCACACACACACACAAGTTGCCAAACATTACACTTAAACTATGGATTAAGAATTGGATGTAATTTAAGTATATT
Organism: Siphamia tubifer; assembly: GCA_020466265.1. Classification (NCBI taxonomy): domain Eukaryota; kingdom Metazoa; phylum Chordata; class Actinopteri; order Kurtiformes; family Apogonidae; genus Siphamia; species Siphamia tubifer. The sequence goes on along the minus strand of CM035805.1, from coordinate 30,361,986 downwards.
TCAAGACAGGTTAGTGAATACTTTTAGTAATATAGTGTGTGATCGAATTGATATATTCAGCTGTTGGTGTTCATTTTGATACACGATTAGCTACTTTGTTTTTAAGCATTGTCCCAGAGGAATTATGTAAAAGTGATATACAGTATATCTGTTCAGAATACTGCTTACAGCAGGCTAAAAAGACATCACAAACTGTTGGCTGAAAAAACCCCTCACTCAATTGTAGCCATTTAATAAAAATGATGACCTAAAATATCCACCTACAACAACACAGGAGTGTGAAGTATTTTCATTTTCATTCAATCTTTGGAGAGTAAACTGTATGTAAATGTATGAATGTACCTCTGACTATTCCTATATTTGTTTTGTGGCATGTACTAAAAGAATTCAAAATAAAGTACAAAAAAAAGGAAGTGTTGCTTTTCTCATCCTAGAGACTTTATCAGTTGTGTTTGCAGACTTTAAAACCTATAGAAGGAGTGATGTTTTCAGGTTGGGATCATCAAAGCAGCGTTCCTTGCAGTCCTCCTAACGGATCTATATTTTGTTTAGTCAACTATTCTACACATATAGAGTATCCTGCCAAGATAACCAATCAGATAGTGGCTGCTGCTCCAGGACAGGTCACATGTTCTCTCGTGCAATCAGTGTAAAAGCTAGTCATCAATTTCAGAAAAGGCTTAAGTGGGACTAGAAGCAGAGTCAGGGGTTTTGAACCTAAGTTAAGACTTAGATGATTGTAGTAACTACAGTACCATTGCACAAGCACTAAATGTAGCCTATGTACAGCATGTTTCTTGTTAATAAATAGAACATTTGAAATCATTTTTTTGTCTGTAGTTTTCATTCTTGCTGTAGAGTTATAGCATTTATTGTTTGAATTGTATTATATTAGTTTCTGAGATGTTTGCAAATTACTGACCACTGAAACGTCATTTGAAGAATAGTGTTTAACTAAATTGAAATATTGTCCAGAAAAAAAAAATAGAGTTGGGAATTGTTTTGGGAGGCTGTTCAAGATAGTGGCATATCGGTTTTACAATTGTTTCCTTTTCCCTCTCTTCTTTGCAGCATTTGTCAGAACTCTTGGCGGTGGTGCGTCTTCCCTTCATCCATCCGTCCTACCTTCTAAACGTAGTGGACAACGAGGAGTTGATAAAATCATCAGAGGCGTGTCGAGATCTTGTCAATGAAGCCAAACGATACCACATGCTTCCCCATGCACGGCAGGACATGCAGACGCCCAGGACCAGGCCCAGACTCTCTGCAGGTACAAACACACATTGCAAGCAGTAGGATGCATAGAGGGGAAAAAAAAATATGTGCATCATCCTTGATCTGAACGACCTGAGCTAAAGGAGGCAGTGACATGATCTGCTGCCCACTAGTTTAATTAACCCACAACTTACCGAGGACAGATGCATGCTCCCGCACACACATGTCCTGTTCATATTTCATTGCAGCAAGGTGACAGAGAGGTCAGGTCCTCACAAGGAGACCACCGTTTTAATGATTTAGTCTGGAACTGAAAAGCAGTGATTTAAAGCTCTCTATTTTTTTTTTCCAGAGGTCTGTAGTTAATGCTTAAATACACATGTAAATGGCACATATGTTTGTTCCGTGTTCAAACAAACTGCTATTTGAGCAAATACTGATCAAACTTAATGTCAAAGCTTACATAACTGCTTTCCAGAGTCTGCCGCCGATCAAATGTAGGCTCTTTTGCTGCAAACATAACACATATACACACCTCTTAGCAACTTGAACATCAGCCTTTGCCTCCTTAGCAACCAGCCAAGCATTCACTGTCCAACCACTGCTGATGTCCAAGCCATTGAAGGCTGTGTTTGTTTACATCGTTAAAATCAAAGAATCATTCATGGAAATTGGAAGGCGCCACCAAATTGCTTTTGGCTGTAATATTTTTCCCTCAGGTCAGCCAGGACCCCGCACTTTTCCCCCTGTAAAGATCTGCCTAATTATAGTGTCTGCATGATATTATGAGTTCTGCACCAGCACACCTTACTGTTCAGCACAAGTTATTTTCTGCTTGGTAGAATAAAGATAATTGCCTAACAAATGGCACTTTATGGAGAGGTCAGTTTATCGGTGCTGCGCTGTTGTCCAGACAGTGTGCGTTTATTTGCCAGTAAACAAACATAGAGAATTGTATTAGCGTAATGTTTTTGCACATTTAATTGGCAGTAATGCAGTCACATGAGGCATTCTAAAAAATCGTTTGTCTCTCGAGAAACAACATTTGGGGCATTATATGTGCTCAGCATCATCCCATTACTCATCCTCGATCTAGTGGTTTCTCTTTGTTCTCAGCAGTGTCTTGAAGCATTCTCTGTCAAGGCCCATTTTATAGTGTTTGGTATGTGCATATCTTATGCGCGTCCTACAGCCCCATTATGCAGGCTGAAGTGTGTATTGATTCACAGCAGCTCGTGGCTCTGTACTACAGAATTATATAAATGCATAAATGCTGCTGGGATGAATACATTCATGATACATTACCCCTCAACGCCTCTAAAAATGAGAAATATATGTAAGTTTTCCCGATCAAGTTTTGAACTTCTCTGAAGCTGAAGTTTTTTTTTTTATTACGACTGACTATCTGGGCCAAGCATCACTGTGTGTGCATGCGTACTGTATGTGTGTGTTTCATAAAAGTGTGAGCTGTCTATGCTCAGCTTTGGATGCGCTGCACTTTGTGAACAGAAATATAAATGTACCTTGACATTTTGCATAGCCCAGTGCATTCTTGTTGGTCTAATGATGTTTTTTATGCCTGCATGAGTTTGTGTCTGTGCTTGTGATTGTGTGCTCCACTGCCATCTGCTGCGTTGGACAAGATGGGCTCCACACAGTAGGGTGCATGGTCCTTGGGATTGGCCATGCACGGGAAATGGCATGTGGTTTTGCAGTACAAAGAGGAAGCACATAAAGAAGATAATACAACAAATAGGGGTCTCAAACATGTGGCCACAGGGGGCAAATACAGTCCGCCAAAGGTTCAAATCCGGCCCGTGGATGAAGTTGCAAAGTTCAAGGCTATCGAACTCATTCCATGTTTCACATTCAGACCAATATGATTAACAGTAAAATAATAATAGCATAATAACATATAAAAAAAAATAAGGACTCCATATTTTGTTCTTGGTTTGATGTGAAACAAATATTACATTATGCCCATAAATGATGACAACTTAACATTTTTGTCTTTGTTTTAGTTCTAAAAAATGACATTGAATTATAAAATATTTACATTTATTAACTATCCTGTAACAATAAAATGTGAATAACCTGAACAAATATGAAAATGACACATCTAAAGAAAATTAAGGACAATTTAAGCAACTTTTTGCTTAATTTTTAATGTCTTTGTAGATCTAATTCATAAAGCACATGTAGAAATGATACATTGAGCATTACATATTCTTTAATAAATTTAATTCATTTTTCTACAGAAAGGTGAGTTTTTTTCAACTTATTCAAATATTTGTTTGTTGTTTTTGGGGGGAGGTTGGATAGTTTATTAAAATAAGTATTTTTGTAATTTAATAAGGCTTTTTTTGTACTAAAACAACAAAAAATTGGAGTTCTCATTATTTCTAAGTTATTATTATTCCACTGGTCCTACCCACTTGAGATGAAATTGGGCTGCATGTGGCCCCTGAAAGAAAATGAATTTGAGACTGCTGGAATCGAAGGAGAGTTTGAGGTTGTTGCGAAGAGAAGCTGGCACAGGGTGGACAAATAAAAGTGAATGGATGAGGAAGAACGGGAGGAGAGCTAGGGATGTGGTCGGAAAGGACGGGGGGTGAGAAGGAGCAAGGGGGATCAGAAATGAAATTTGAAGGGCAGACATTTGATTGAGTTTATTCCTAGAGCATGTGTCTACTTGTATAAGCAGTAACTGAGTGTGTGTGCGTGTGCTTGTGTGTGTATTTTAAATGTGCGTAAGCAGATGGGGCACCACCTGAGCTCGGTTGATAAGTCTGTCAAGCGGAAAAAGAAAGGAAAACTGCCATCCGTGAAGCACTTCTTGCTGAGCACAGTCAATCTGTGAACTTGTGAGTTGCGTGCATATGTGGGTGTATTATGGCGAGTGTGTTTGTGCTCATCCATAATGTGTGTGTGTGTGTGTGTGTGTGTTTGAATGCCTCACATATGTATAAGGTCTTTTTACTTGAGATAAAATTTAAATTAATTTAATCATTTCGGTCTAGAAATTCAGTTTATTCTTTTGAGACGTTTTTTAATTAACAGCTTTTCACATCTATACTGAAATGTGTGAAAAGATGTTAGAAATTAGAGTCTCTGTGGTGTTCTCTCGCTATTTACTAATAGAGTCGAACTAATACTGGAGCATAAGACAAATATTAATAATAGTCGGTGTGGGGTTGTATAAGGCACTTGTCTCCATTACCTATGGTGCAGACAGGAACACTAGCAAAGATGCAAAGCAATCTAATGAAAATGGTATTGTACAGTAGCCCACTCTAAAAAAACAAAAAACAAAGGCCACACAAACATTTTTTTTGTTTAATTTTATAATCTTTTCACCAACTTATCTTCCCAGACAGTTCTATCTGGCAAGTCCAGATAAAGAGACACTTGTTTTAATACATTAGCTTCTACAAACTAATAATTAATAGACCGGCAACTTCTGTATTCTGAGGTAAAAATCACTTTTTTTGTCAGAGAACTCGGTGTCACATATTTTTTATTTGGGTATTAAAGGCTTCCTTTCAAACTCTGAAATATATTTCATGAATATATTTCGCTCATTCTTTTTTCTTCAGATACAACAACAAAATACACCAAATATTTGCAGTGACAGATGCAGAAAAAAAAGAGAACTGAATGGCTTTCAAAAGATAAAGTCGCTATTTAATGTGACCCCTGACCCCATGACTAGAGGCAGCACAAAGTGTTAGAAACAATAGGAATGTTGAATGGTATCAGAATATTAATGCAGTAAGTTTCATATTGTTTGAACTAAAGGATAAAACTATTATTACCTCTTTGCTTTGTAGAAGTTGTTTTTCCACTGAAACATTACTTTTCCTGCTGGACGTCAAGGTAATGATAGTTTGGGATTTTTCATTATAGTTTAGCTTTATTTAGCTTATTTCTCTCATTCACTTAGTTTTAATTAGTAGGTTTGCTTGTTTTTTTTATGTATTTATTCATTGTTGTTCTTTTCTAAATACTTAGTTTTAGTCTTGGTTAGCTCATTGTCATCGCCGTCCACAATTCACTAGAGTCGCTTCTCCTCCCTCAATTCTCAAGTGATTTAAATTCTGATTGATTCATTAGATAGATCTAAGCTTTGGGCACAAAATGCATCCCTTTGTTTGTCAAAATTTGCCTTTGTAAACAATTTATTTACAACTTTGTTTATTTTTCCAGTCTGTCACTAAAATCGCTTCTCCTCCCTCAATTCTCAACAGATTTCAATTTGGATTTTCTGATCTATTGAATGTCTCCCTTTTGTTGATAGCAAGACATCACAGCTTTGAAGTCTGGATGAGCACAGGGACATTGGACTTTTTAGTTTCTTCAAAATGTTTTATCCTCCTCATCGTCATGCTAGTATATAAATAAGCAACAAACAAGAGAAAATCACACAAAATGAAGCTTGGTGCTAGAAAGAAAAGTTATTAGTTATGTGGAATTATTTCAGCTTCAAGAAGGATGTGTCGATCACTAATCTGTTTGACCATTTGTGTCACCCGCACCACACAGCTGTTATATAATAATAATAATAATAATAATAATAATAATAATAATGGATTATATTTCTATAGCACTTTAGGCACTCAAAGTGCTTTACATTAGTGATCCATTATTCATTCACTTTCACATTCTCCCTCTGGTGGTGGTAAACTACATATATATCTACAGTTGCCCTGGGGCAGACTGACAGAGCGGCTGCCATTTTGTGCCTACAGGCCCTCTGACCACCACCAAACATTCATACACTAGTGTGAGTGACACTGGAGGCAAGGGGGGTGAAGTGTCTTGCCTAAGGACACGACGGACTGACTAGGACAGAGCAGGAATCGAACCACCAACCCTTCGGTTAATGGACGACCCATGACCGCCCTAAACATATGGCCCTGAGGATTTTTATTTATATCCCAATTTTTTTTATTTTACAGGGTTAAAAAAATCTCATAATCTCAGTTGTTGTTGTTTTTAATATCATGATGCTGTATTTGATAGTGTTATGACCTAGTTCAAGGGTCACAAAAAAGTAGGGGAACACACCGCAAATTAAATTTAACAGAAAGATGATATACTGTAGCACCTACAGAGGACCCCTGAGGGCATAACAATAGTCACTGCATAGTTAATACATTTATCATTCTACATAATCCTATATTGAGGGACACCATGTTTATGTACTTGGAGTAAAAGTTGAGCTTCGTGCAGACCTGTTTGTGGACTTTATCTTCATCCTTCAGTCACTGGACTCTGACTGTTGCAGTTGATTTTCCTGTTTTGTTTTGTTTTCTTTTATTTCCCCCCCTTGGTTGTTGTTTATGTTAATAAGTCTTTTTTTTCCCCCCTTCAACACCGGACATTTCCATTCACGGCCTTAGACAGGAGGCTGCGATCAGTGATGGGAGGAGCAGTCAGTCAAATGTCAGATTCAGAGACACCGGTATCTGATGCAGGACTGGGTAATGGATGATTGACAGGAGGCTCAGCCAGGGTCGACCAATTATTTTATCAGGACCGAAAAAAATGATTGGTCAAACATGGCTCACTTGGTAGAGTGAGTCGTCCAATGACCAAAGGTTTGGTGGTTCAAATCTAACTGACCACATGTTGAAGTGTCCTTGGGCAAGGCACTGAACCCTAAGTTGCTCCCAGTAGGGACAGGCAGTGCCGTGTATGGCAGCAGACGTCTACTGGTGTATGTGTGTGTGTGTGTGTGTGTGTGTGTGTGAGTGGGTGAATGTGAGGAATTGTAAAGCATTTTGGGCACCATGGGTCCGTAAAATACTAGGGCTGGGACGATATGCTTTTATGCCGATGTTGATTGTTTTACGATTTTTTTGGGTGCCGATTCAATTTGAATTGTGATTCTTCGATTTTCCCGATTTTTCCAATTATATAGTTTTCTGGGTTGTTAAAGTGGTTTATTGAACATGTTAGTTCCATCATATTGTGACAGCAGATTGTTTTTGAAATACCTGAATATAGTTTTCCCAAAAACACCTGAGATATTGCCTGCATTTAATTTAAAAATTAGTATATAACTTTATTTACTCTTTTTTTAAATTGGTTAATTTTTGAATTGATTAATTTTCCTACTGGTTTCATATTTTTGGTTCCATTTTTGGTTTAGTTTGTTAAAACAATATGTCAAATGTGTCAATATAGACAAATTTTAATGAGATACACCATATTATACTGGTTGATGGTTTTGTTCATCAGTGTTTGTTTGGGCATTTATGGGTTAAAGTAGCTCCTTTCTTTCCTGTTTTTCATTATTGGTCACACTGATTAGTCCAGGTTGTCATGACTACTGTTCAAGTAAACACACCTGGATTAATCAGTGAGTCCAATAATGAAAGACAGTAAATAAAGGAGCTGCTTTAAGTTTAGGCAGTCCAGCAGTGGGACTGTGCAAAGAGCCCATTACTTTTCACATCAAACCGACACTGACAAAGATGAAAATTAAAGGAATTTTATCCATAATTTTTATACACTTCAGTTTTCTAAGTACACATTCCAGTTTCAGTTGGTTATAATTTTTTTCCTGCCCCAGTTTTTGGTTCATTTTTTGTCTGTTTGCCAATAACTTCACACATAATCTGCTGGACCAATTTCCATGACATTTTCAGGAAATTGAACCCATTAAGTTTTGGTGAATCTAGGTCAAAGGTCATAGTCACCAAAATATTTTAGCACACTGATAAGGGATGGGCTAAATCTGGTAAAATGTTTGCTAGGAGCAGGATTTCTTGTGCTTGACACCACTTGTTTCTTTTACATTCGGTTACAGTAGTTTTTGTTAACGATAATAGTCTAAATCTACATCCTCGACGTGTATCTAACTTTAACATTTCATCTAGAATAAACTGAAATCAACAAATAATGCCGAGCGTCCCTATTCATTCATCAACAAACTGCTAGCCATCATCTGTACAAATGTTTTTGACACACATGGCACCACATTAGAACAGCAGAAGTCCAATATTTTCTTCTTTATACACTTTATTTATCTCCTCCAAGTACTAAATGCTGCACTGTAATCACCAGCTTCCAGCTAACATTACTGCCTCCTTTTTGGTGACAGACAGGTTGGAAACAATAGCTTCTGACACTATGAAAAAGCTTTTAATAACATATTATGATGGTAGGGATCTGGGGAAGAGCTGATAGTAAAACGTCTAGTCTAATATGTTTTTTTTTTCCCAAATTATGCTCATACATCATGTCAAGCATTGAAAAACAGTAATATGAATATTAATGGGGTATGAAGACATACTCTGATATATGCTTATGAAATGGAGTAGCATAAACTTTTTGAGCTTAACAAAAAGGCTACATTTTAATTAGTTGTTGCTCCATTAGCTGTAAGTGCAGAAAAAAAAGTTATTCTATTGCAGTTGAAAAGAAGGAACCAGATGGTTTTCTTACACCCTTTAATTGTTTTGTTTTCTAAGAGGTTGTTTTTTTTTTTTATTATTCGTATTGAGTCGTGCTGTGTTGTGCTGTGGTAAATTCTCTATTTTGTGTAATTTGCTGAGTTTTTGTTGACGGTTGTGTTTATATTAGTTGCTCACGCTGACACGTCATTTTGCTTTTGAGTATAGAATGAATAGAATCTGTGCAAAATGAAAATATGTGCAAAACGAATGGTATTTCTTGGTAGAACCTTGACAAAAAAAGGAAAGAATTGGGAGAAACTGAATAATAATATGAGTTTATTTTTGAACTTCCTCAGTGGCATAAAATAATACATGTCTCACTGGTACACGTTTTAAACCCTGGAACATTTTACTGAGTGGGTGCTGTGCCCTTTTATTTCATTAGATGCTAATTATGGAGCTAAAAAAGAAGAAATGCCTCGACGTTGCCTGTCTGTGTGATTGTTTCTTATTTTAACTCGTAGTTACTTCCTCAGTGGAACACTGAACTTTTCACGATGTTAATGTTTTCTGCTTAACAGCCTCCTGTCAGAGTCATGTGTAAAGTGAAAACTATGAGCATCATATAATGAATCCACAGTGTTTTGCCTACTGTATGTGTATCCATTAGATGCTAATTGGTTAATTAGAGTGTGGATGTGCATCTGATTAGCTGTCATTAGACTTTCCAGGGGATCAGGCGGATTAAATAGCTTCTGGTTAGAAGAGTTTAGTCACAAATTTTTTTTTTTTTTCTGAAGTCATATGACGCACTCCAGTGGCATTACTTCTACTTGTGCACATCTAATGTCTGTGTGTGTGTGCGTGTGTACTATTGAAAGCTTGAAAAGTTTTCTTAGTTATAGACTGTGTATGTAAATATATACATTTAAGGAAACCCATATATTATGTTCCCATTTCCTTCTCTCCACATGTGTCGTGGTGGTCGGCACAAAGGATGTTGGAGAGCGCCAGGGCAAACTGTTAACTCAACCCAGCCAAGTGGAATAGCACTCAGACAAATGAGCTGTAATGACTGGGAGACGCAGGGGTCCAACTCACCCCACACTGTTTCTCTGTGTCTCTCTCCCTCTTGTGCACACTCTGTTCAACCTTTAAATACATACACTGCAGGAGGAAATCCTTAAACAGCAGCTCTTTTATTTCTGAGAATGTCCACTTCGACACCAACACTCAAATGTTTATGCACCTAAAGCCAGAAAAGTGGAGGAGTGTTATACAACATGTCTGCGATCATCTCTTATGTACAGTATAACTCACTGGTCACCTTAACCCTTTACCAGCAGTGATCTCTGCAGTGCTGCATTTTGTAGTTTACATTTTGCTGATACTTTCGAATATCAGCAAAATTCCAGTGGCATCAGGAAGTTGAGATTCAATTAAATTAAATTTCAATTTATTTCGAATATGCAACAAATAAAAACAACTACGCTCAAAAAAAATATAAAAAAACAAATCATTGCTTCATTTGCACATTCAAAAAGGAGTGGGAGGGAGTAAAACTTTTTTTAACCCCACCCCTACACCTTAAAACAATCTATAGTTTAACGTCCTGTCAACATGACAAAAATAAATAAATTGTGATTTAACCTAAGTTGACAAAACAAGAAAGCGAATGATAATAATAACAATAATAACAATATAGATTATCTAATAATATACATTATTTTACATACATATACATTATATATATAAAATTCTTTATTCCAATAAATATTGATATACATTTATTTTTCTCTTTCACTGTTTTAGAATCAGTTTCTGCACAGGCTGAAAAACACCTAGAAATAACAAACAAATTTGAAGCCATAATATGAATCCTGAATGTTCAAGACCAAAAAGCATGTTTGAGTAGATGTGAAACAGTTGAAAGTTTATTTTTGCAATCCCTAAAGGTTTTGTTGTGGGCATTTTCAAACGTGTTGTTTACTTCTTTGTTTAATTTGAACTAAAACAGTGTTTTAAGCATTTATTATTTATAATAATGTTAATATATGGTCAGATATTAAAAGTTAAGTTATTCCCAAAAACAAATGTACAAATGAATAGGCAAAGAAAACATAGACACCAACACAGGCTTGTATAATAGGAGTCTTAAAATGGTTAAAGACCTTTCGTTAAATAATTTTCAATGCTGACAAACAAACCCTGGAATAAATTACTGCAGTATTTAGGCTCATGTCCCAATTACTCTGGAAATGGTGTGTTTTTTTTGTTAGGTTATTGACCATTTTACATTCCTGCAGCATAAGGGAATCCAAATAAAACACAGTGTTCTGGTTATGTGGTGGTCTAAGGTTCCCTGGATTTTATTAGTTCAGTCTGCACAATAGCTTGGCTGGGCTCTGCAGTTTTGGAGACAATAAAACCAGGCTGTTCTGTGAGGTCCGAAGCCCGTAGGCGTGACATTCATCTACTCATTCACACCTCCATGAGCCAGCAGCTCCTTGGAGAATTTGCCATGCTACGGAGAAAAGCAAACAAGATTCACACCTTTTAAGGAGAGCATAAAAGATTATTAGATGACAATCATGTTGAAGTCTTCCATCTACTGCGTCTGACTCAGGACACATTAACACCGTGTCTCGTCAAACACCTCAACATTTCCTCGACTGTTCCTCATCATTAATGACAGTGGCTCAATTTTATGCAGTAATTGAATTTATTTGTCATCTTTCTCTCTGGCTGCACAGCCTTAACGCTCACCATTAAGCAAGGTAATCATGACAGGGAAACTGTCAGCGGTTTGGAAAGGCAATTATAACGGGTGCAATCCCCCCCCCCCCCCATTTTTCTTTCTTTTTTTTTTTTTTTATTTGTCAGGACTTTGTTGATTATTGTCCTCCTCTGTGTAATTATGCAGCCCGGTTTGTCTCTTACAGCCAATGCAGCGTGAGATTACTGTGTTTCACCTACCAAACTGGAAAAGCAGGATGCAGGGGAATGTGCCAGAAATGTCTTAATCGCTCTATGTGAAGAGTGCCCTTCAGCAGATCCTCTTCCGATTTTATTTCTGGAGTCTGAGATGATATTTTAAGGCAGGGTGAGTGAGTGAGCGAGAGAGAAAGTTGGATGCATCTATTCACTGGAGAATTGGAGTATGAGTTTTTGATATTCCTGCAGCTTATCAGTAAAATCTCAAGCAAACACATCTATCTGGGCTCATAAATGTAACATGGTAGAAGTAAATCCAGATTAGATAACCTCTGGTCTGAGCCTCTGCAGGGGCTCTAGTGAAAATTAAGGTTCTGTCCGCTTGACCTTTTTGACTAGTGGCTACTGTCAGCATGAGCTTAAAAAGGGAAGAGACGAGCAAACGATACTGCCACGAAATTACACTCATTCTGTTAGTAGATCTGGAGTCGCTGCTTAAATGCAAAGCCAGCAGCATGAACAGGAACATGGATAAACCTATGAAGCGGTGATAGTATAGGTACCAGGGTGACCCGATGTACCTGCTGCAATGCTTGGAGGATTCCATATCCATAACCTCATCCAATATTCAACAGAAAGACTGAGCCTGAGTATAGCTGTATCATTGCATGTGTTGACTGCACACATTAGGATGTTTAGATTATCTGCCGCCAAGTCTGAAAGATCACTGACTTATATTAAAAGATGTAAAGTGTGTAGAACTGGGCAGCCTGAAGTCCTATGCGTCAAAACTCACGTCTCATATTTGACTTTTTAGGCTGAATGGTGATACACCAGAAGTAGGAAGCAACTATTTATATAAGAAAAGAAGAAAAAAACTTGCAGAAGTAGTAGCAAAGTCAACTTTTTACTCGAGTGAAAGTGAAAAAATAAAGACTGACAAATAAAAGTAGTCCTTGGAGAGACATTTCTACCAACGGTTCGGATGCACCTCATGTCATATTAATACATTAAAAAGACTAAAAACTATTCTAAGTTCAGATATATATAATAAATAATTAGCTTTAAACATTCCATTTTTTCTTATCTGTGTTATATGGTTGCATGTCTTTAATTGTTGTTGTCTTGTGTCATTGGAAATGTGTTGAATTTCCTTTTTTTTTTCCAGTCTATCCATTGAAATAGCAAATCAGCTATTCAGTCATGCAATTCTTCAGAAAAGAGACCTCAAAAGAGTAGAAAGTATAGATAAATAGCTGAAAAGGCAGATAATCACGTTAAAAAGTTGCCAGGAAAAAAAAAATAATAATAATAAATATATATATATATATATATATATATATATATATATATACTGTCGACATCTATGATACATGAAAGGTGTTTTTGATATTTTTTTGGACAAATGTTCATTTGACATTAAAGATTAAATGTGAGATGTTACTGTGTGTTTTATTAAAGCAGAATAGGGAGGGGAAACATATTGATTTTCAGCTGTGGTAATATTCTACATATTACTACATACAGTGAAACAGTGTAAGATCAGTATTTTCAGTGAATGTTGCATCATAGGTACTTTTTAACTCTATAAGGCACTCATTGAAATACTAAATGAGTGCCCTGTTCAAAATGTCAACCTTAGTGTGTTAATGGAAGACATAAGACTTAAATACTGTTGTGAAGTGTTATGTAGAAATAAATTACATTATTTGATTCCTTTGCTGTAAGTGTCAAAAACAATACAATAAATCCAAGAAAAGCACATGTAAAATAAAAGGAACATGTATTTTAGCACATAAGTACTGAATACACATTATCCCAAAAAATGGACTGAAAATGGCTTTATTATCATGGTTATGGTCATATGTAGACCTAAAAAACACTTTTCATATGTAAAACAATCAGCAAATGGTGTCAGTGAAGGTCAAAGGGCATGTTAAACAAAAACACTGAACTCTAAAAAATGTGTATATATATATATATATATATATATATATATATATATATATATATATATATATATATATATATACACAAAAACATTATACATATTACTGATATCTACATGGATAAATAACACTGCAAAATTGCATATACCAGTTAATATAGAGTAGAACCAGTATAAAGTCCTTAAAATCAAACAATAGTTAGTTATATTACAGGAAAATAGAAAGATCCAACTCTTTATTTTGGCCAGTGGCTGGAGTTTGACGATACAGAAAGTTTGTTGATTAAGTGTCTTTTGTCTGTCGCCCTTTCTTATTGAGGGTGACAAGTACACATTATCCCTTTGAATATCATAACTTTCATTAACCCTTGTATTATGTTAAAGCTTAATTTGACCCATTTCAGTTTTTGAGTCGACCAAAGTACAGGTTATCCTTCATTTTTCTTCATGAAATGTTGTGACTTTTCTTCATCTAAGGTCATGAACTTGTGTGTGAAATCTGGACTCTTTGAGGTGTAGTGTCTGTGCAGTGTTTGTAAACAAAGATGATGTAACGGGTCGTTTTGACCCACACACTTGAATGTTAGTAAATATCTGCTCAGATCTAAAATAAACATGTCTCTTTGATGTGCTTTGTTTTGATTGGCCAGTTATTTGTATTTTGATTTCCTTTGAAGAGCCGTTCAGACCCAGGTGTGTGTAGAGGAGGAACTTTATCTCTTGTCTTTGTCACTTTTCTCATGTTATCTCTTTGACAAACACCAAAAATGAGCTCCAGGAAGTTTATTCTTGAAGAGGTTTTATCACAGATGTTGAACTGGGACAGTGATGCAGAGGAAGAGATTTCAGAGATAGAGGACAATGTTAGTGATGATCCAGATTGTTAATTTTCCTATGATGACGATGAATCAGAGAAGTGTCTGTGAAGATAAAAGTTTGATGAAATAGTTCTTTTGGAATTAAAAAATTTATTGTATTTATCGTTTCTAAATGTTTATCTAATCTAAAATAAAGTTGTTATTTGGTTTAACCTGGTTTTTTTTTTTATAGTTTTGAATGGATTTAATGGGAATAGATCCAAATGACCCGCAACATAATCAATGTATTATTTTTCCAACATAATACAAGGGTTAAAAAATCTCTGAAGAAATTCCAAAAAATCTCCAGGCCCCCTTCAACCCCAACAACATTGTAACAGCGATGCATTTCTAACTTTTATTGAAAGAAAAATCAATATTATAACACTATTTTTTTTTTTTTTTTTTGCTTTTCCTTGAGTAACACTGGTCTACGAGTAAAATGTTTCCAAAATAAAGCTGAAATGTTCCCACGTGTGTGTTACTGATAAAGAAAACTCAAGTCTTAAATGCTGTTTGGCTCAAGTTTCCAAGATAAGTCTTGGGTCAAAATGTGAAATTGTTAGAATTAAAAATAGAATAGGTTTTAATCCAAAGGAATATTGGTCTCAGATCTACCAGATCTACTTTCAAACACTGTCTGCACATTATGATCCATTCACTTTACATGTTCTTTCTAGTGGAATATTTACTAATCCATTGTATACATGTACATAAACCACCATATATGTGGAATAACACACCATCAAAAACATGAACTAACCAGCACTTTTGCTATTTGTTTTCTGATTCATCTTATTAAAGTGTGTAACATTTATCACATTTAATGTCTGAAGCAGATACATTCTTGAAAAAAAAATTTAAAGTAGAATTTGTTGTTCAAATGAAAATAACTTAGTTTTTCTTTTTCTTGAATAATACAAGTAAATTCCACAAGTCTGTTCCCTGAGACACTATTTATGTCCCCAAAAATAGATTCTACAGATACATTTTGTAAATAATAAAATAAATCCTTGTCAACAGGATCATATGCTATATTGTCATATATAGTATTTTAATCAGATTATTGTGATTTGCATTAAACTGCCAGATTTTTGCCCATACACACCTCGGCAGTACATGTAATGTTTGTAAATTACCAAAAATAGTCACTTTTCCACTAAAGGGTTAAGCCTTAACTTTCCTGACAACTGTATTGACGTCTACATTATATATAGGTGTGTATATATATATATATATATATATATATATATATGTATATATATATGTATATATATATATATATATACATATATTCCCCGCCAGTGATGAAATAAAGTTGAGAATGTGTGCGGATGTCAAACTCTACATATAGTCTTTTAGATTTTTTAATATAAAAATATGTTCAGACTATTACAAAAGTGCAGTTCTTTCATTTGAATAGTGAAAAGAGTGTTGGAAATATGTGTCCTTGTAGAAGAAATGTTATTTAATGCAGTCTGAAATTATACTGATAAAATTGTCATTGTTGTATTCTGCTTAAAATACATATAACTGTTAAAAATATATACACCTATCTAATGGTATAGTTCCTCGCTCAATGGTCCTACCAGCATACACAAAGCAAAGCCCAATACAGACTATTATAATAGAGCAGTGAAGGCATTAAATCCTACCTTCACCAAGGTTATACTTTGAAGTTTTTGTTCACTGTAGAAAACATGTCAGCTGATCGTTTCGGAGGCTGTAGTTTGTGTTCGTAAGGGGTAATATTAATATGACCTCTCAGTACAATGCATGCATCTAGAAGATATTACCAAATTTATACAATACGTCTGGGGGAAATTAAGTTACATTTGCTCTGCTTAAAGCATTAAATACAAATGGTCCACAGACAAATCTTAAAGTTAATCTCAGCAACACACAAAGACAAAAGAAAGTTTTTATTGAGACTTTTTTTTCCCCTTTCTCTCCTGGCATTAAATTGTGTAGATTTGAATGCTGTGGATATTATTTCTGGAATGATATGATGCTGTAGGTTTTTTTTTTTTTTCTTTTAATGTAATTCTCCATTGCGGTGAGCACCTTAAATTGCATTAAATTCACTTCAGTTGTGCAGAGACAGAGGCATAAATCTCATAGGCTGTATTTTGAACCAAAATGATGTAATACCTTAAAACAATTAGAATTAAGTAAAGAAATATGGTTGTATGTCATTTGAGAGAATCAACTTTTTAAAACATGGTTTTCAAGACACTTGAGACAACAAAAATGGTTGTTTTACCTCAGAGTACAGCATCTGGGGATGCTACGTACGTGTCTTTTTTTTCTCTTCTTTTGTGCTTAGACATAACCCTCTATGTGTATGCATACTTATTGTACTTCCACACCATTATTGGGAGCCTTTGGCCTCCACATCCTTACCATAGCAAATTAGCACCCTGGGAAAGAAATATAGGATTAGTGAGAAGAAAAAAAGCAAGAGTGTGAATAGAGAGAAGTGAGTGAGATAAGAGCAAATGGTTACGGACCAGCAGTGAGATATAAATGGCTCTAAAACCCTAAGAGACTGAATGCCACTGTCACTGCGGATGAGATACCCACAGAGTAAAAGACTATGTATGTGACTTTTTTCTCCTCATGCATCGTAAGAGAAAGTGTTTGCGCATTTATAATTATACATATGCCACCTGTGATCAACACATGACTACTGTACATACAGTATTTTCCATTAAATAAAGTGCTTTACTGATGTTTAATTGATATTTCTGGTAATTATTGTGTATATATGAAATGGCTGCAAACTAAATATGAAGTCTAAACTAAAACTCTATAACCAGGCTGCATAAAATACACTAATAACAATCACTTACATTATTTTATTTCCAGTATTTATATAGAATCAATGTGGAACCAAACGGTTAAGTCCATCAGTATTTACACAGTATTACAAATTTATTTTTTTTGTTCTTTATTTAGCTTTATTTAGACTTCTACCATCATCCACTCTTCCTCCAGGCCTTTTTGTTGTTGCTGAGCTCACAACTGGATTCTTACGAGTGCTTGAATTTCAATGTTGTGCTTGACTTTTAATGTAAGTGTTTGAAAGTGCTTGCTTGATGTGATTTATTTATTTATTTTTAATATTAACTCAAACTGGAGTAACTTGCAGAGGTGACACATTCAAATAAATACAACTTTATGTCAAACATTTGTTCTCAGGAAGATTCCATGTAGATTCGTATATTATCCTGCATTCCAGGCGACCCCTAACTCGTACTTTTCCAACCTTCTACTGGTGAAAATGCACTGGAATGGCTGTAAAAACTGTGAATTCCCACCTGTGAACTCGTACTAGATTTATCTTCTCCCAGTTCTGACGTAACATAGCCCAGGGGTGTCAAACTCATTTTAGTTCAGGGGCCACATTAATCACAATTACTGTAGATACCATTCATTTTTGTCCACCGTCACCTCAGTGGGGGACATAGAAATGCTGATCGTTTGTGTGTCCGTCCGTCAATCCATCCGTCTGTCTGTCTGGGAACACTTTACTCTCAATAACTTTTGACAGTTTTGAAGGATCATCACCAAATTCACACCACACATGCCTCTCATGAAGACCTTGCTGGAGTTCGATGATGACTAGTACTTTTTGACACATGTTTTTTTTTTTGTCATTTGTGCGACATTGGACACAAAACCTTCAGGCTTTTTTGTGCGTTTCGATATGGCTGCACCTAAAGTCTTCCATTTTTTAATATATTTATTTTGCTGTTTCAGGTTTCACTTTCATTCACACTTCTTTGGACCTGATATTAAGAACACTTAAATATAAATGCATCATTTGGAGTCAACTCCAGATCAGCTAAATTTGCAAAAGATTAATGAGGAAATACGACACATGGACATGAATTTGTTCACTTTCTGGTTGTCCATTTACTCTTGACCATCTGGGAAAAAGAGGTCCTAGTAATAAAATGAATCTAATTCCTAAATGCAGTATTTTATTTAAAACACTTGAATTAAAGCTGAACTTCCACACTTAAATCATATGTACATTACTTAATTTCCTCAAAGCTGCACAAAATGCCAACTATCAACATGCTAACAGCTACACTTTAGCATGTCCCTTATATTTAATGTTCAGGAAGCTGTACAATAACTCTGCTTGGTGCATAAATAAACATATTTAATAGAAAATCCTTAAGCCTCATTAGAGACTGAAACCTACATTTTAGCTGTGATTCACACAGTGTTATTTAAAAGCTCTTATGAATTTCTGTGAGGCGTAAAGCATCATTATATGTATCCGTCAGTAATAACTCTGTTACAAAGAGGTGCTAATTATATAAGGTACTGGGGGAAAATGACCAATCAGGAACAGACTAGGCTCACTAAGAATCCTAAGTGAGGTCTACATACAGAAATAAGTAGGGACGTTTACAAATGAAAAGACAATGACATTGTTTGTAAAGATTACATGTCTGTCATTAAATAATTTTTTTTTATTATTCAGGCTCTATTAAAGCTTTGAGTGGTTGCTCTTGTAGTTCAACCTCTTTCACAGTTATAAAATCTAACACTGAAACAGTTTTTGCCTAAACTTCCATGTAGTCAGGCGTGTTTAACTTGCAATCTGCTTCTGGGTGTCGACGCATATTCACCCAGACTGACCTTCTAATGTCTCTAATGTCCCTGTGACTTTGTCTGCTGCACTCACCACTGGCTTTTCCATTGGACATACACTTTACAGATATTTCCTAAATGTTGAAAAAAACAGAAGTACATATGGTAATGCTGTTTTTTTTTGGTTTGTTTTGTTTTTATTGAATAAAAATGCAATGATTTGTTAATTTATTAGAGCAAGACGAGATGAGAAGTCGTTCCATAAAAATAGCAACAAAAACAAATATCACGTTGATTATTATTTTTGCCAGCATGTCTGTCTGTCAGCATGTCTGTCTGTCTGACTGTAAGGAAGATAACTAAAAAAAGCTATGGACACATTTAGATGACAGTTCCAGGAAATGTTGATACAGGCACAAGGAACACGTTATTCAATTTTGGTGGTGATTGGTACTTAATTAACGTTATTTATTTAGAGGGGGAGGGGCTTGGAAGAGGTCAGCACTCTCTCAAATGTACTTTCATATTACCCCTCTATCCTGTATGAATTTTTTAAAAAAATTATTCAGTTTCCTGGTGTGTCCACACATACTGTGCCATGTTTCTTGAAATACTCATAACCCTTTCATGCATAGTGGTCACTACAGTGGGCAGCTGTTCAAAGGTGTTCTCTTGTATATTTTATAGTTTTAGCTCCATATCAGCCAACACAGTAGACACTTACATATCATTCTGTCAACTGCAATACATACCATTACTATTATGTTTGTAGATTAAACCTGATCTGCAGTAACAACTAAAAAAAAAAAAAAACAACAAAAAAAACCCTAATTGTAATTAGACTGTAATTGGCCTTTAAAATTGTTTTTAAACAAAAGGTTTTTGTTTTTTTTCATATATTCATGAAGTGAATAATAATTAGTGGTAGAATGTGTTAAAATGTGAGAAAACATCAAGTTAGCAGAATTTAAATAAAATAAAAAATCCCATAATTTTCATACAGTTTTGGGGTAAATACATGCCTGTATTTTTTTTAAAAGCATGATGTCCAGCTGAATGCACATTTTTTTGTAAATTCATAAAAATACGTTCTTAAAAAAATCCAATCGCATTGTTTTTTTGTTTTTATTTTCTTCATTCCTACTGTGAAGAGGAATAAAAACACAGGGGAAAAATACCTGAATTAAATTTATCATAATTCCTGCATGAAAGGGCTAATCTAACCCTGACTCTATCTGCAGAAAAATATCTTTCCATTATAGTATTGTGTGATATACCAAATTTACTACACTAGAAAAATCACTTCTTGTCAGCATAAAAACTTTTAACTGAAAAACCAGAGTTTAGGCAAAATTGTCATTTTACTGTTAGGTAAATATGTATGTACAAGTTGTATTCAATATTATATTGGGGCAGCCATGGCTTAGCAGGCTGGAGAGTTGGCTTGTGACCAAACAGTTTTCACTTTAATCCCCTAGACTGGTGAAAAAAGTTTTTGGCTCATGTGCCCTTGAGCAATTCACTTAACCCCCCCATTTGTTCCCTGGGTGCCTGTGGTATGTTCCTGCATATTCTACAGATGGGTTAAAAGCAGAAGTGTAGTTAAAATTTTTTGTCTATCCTGACAATAATAGAAGTTAATCTAAAATATTCACATAATTTAAGCATCAATGAAAAAGTGACTGTTGTTAGAATAAAGGTCACAAAAGGCCGAACCCTTATTTTTAGGGGGGAAAAAAAGGTAATGCAGGGTGAACACTGCTGGAAGTTGGAATGATGGAAAGAAGAGAGAATATTGGTAAAAAAAAAAAAAAGACTGAATGCTTCAGGGGTTTTGGTAGAGAACAACATAAAGAGGGAGATAGAACTGCATCCCTCATAGGTTGCTGAAGAGAGAGAGAGAGAGAGAGAGAGAGACCCTGAAAGAGGGAGGTGTTAGCCGCAGGGTAAGAAAGAAGAGGAATAAGGAAAAAAGGGTCACAGCATGGGACGTCGAGAAAGGTGACACGTAACTAGATGATATAAGACCACATCTGGCAGCAGGGAAGAGACAGAATCTGGAGGTTTATGTCTTCATCTTTCCATCAAGCTCTTTCTTTTGGACAGACTTCTATCTGTTTGTGTTTGTGTTTGTGTTTGCATCCACACTGAGGCTGAATCCTCACTGTTCCAGCATGAGGTAAAGCACGGGCAGTGGGCTCCTGTCACTGGTAGGCTTTATTAAGTTGAAGTCGACTTAGGTGGAAGCAATATGCACAAGCTGTCAGGGGGTGTTTTTTATGCCAGTGTTTGTGTGCATCACAATCTGTGGGTGGGCATCAACTTCAATTTGAAATGTCGTCCCTATACAAGCTTGTCCTTTCCATCCTCAGAACAGAAACTTCTTCTTTTTCTTTTTTTTTTCCCCCCCATGTTTTTCACAGCCCACAGTGACTGAAACCACCTCTGGAGTTGTTCAGTTATTACCTCTGAACAGATCTTTCCCTTATATTTGCTGTTTAGTCTTAATACTCGTTGCTTGTCGTCGTCCCCCCCTCCTTACTGCAAAGAGAGTTTTGTTTCAAGGTCGAACAGGCTCGTTTTTATTTCAAAATGAAGGAAGTTACTGGGTCTCAGGTCTTGGAATTTGTTTAATGTAGTTGCTTTTAACAGTGTGTGCGCACGTACATGTACTGCACAGATAAAAAATAAAAAATATTATGGAGCTGAAAATTAGACAATGATGAAGAACATTAGTTGCATAACAAGGTATAAAGCCCAATGATATTATCAATTTGCTGAGAGTATTATTGCTTTTAAAGTATAATTTGTACTGTAACCTCATTAGAAATAGCTGAAAAATAATCACTCTTTCATATCTCGTTGACTTATGCACTTGGTTTATATCATATTCAGGGTAACAGCTTCAACAGTTGCCGCAAATCCTCTTTACTAGCAATAGGAGACTGATAGATGTAAATAAAACATAATTACACTCTTAACAACTATAGTTGCTGATATTATATAAGCCAACTTTTCTAATCTTAAGTTTTCATTGAATGTTATAATAGTCAGTTATATCTGTTTGTTTTATTAGAATGAAATGTCATCATCATCATCATCATCATCATCCTTCGGCATCCAAGGCCAACAACATTTCGGTCTCTCAGGACCTGGTTCAGTCCACTCGAGTCCCTAGTTAGCATTTGTGGATAAGTTATGTTTCAATTGTGAATTGGGAGTTTTTGGTTCCAAAGCAGCAAGGAGGATATAACTGGAGGCGACGGCACATTAGTGTGTCTGATATAGAAAGTAGATTTCCGTAAATCCTTTCTTTTGTTGCGTGCTTGGACCAGTGGATGTTCTGTACCCGACGAAGAAGGTTTGTGTTTGTCCCATCCAGTCTCCTTTGAGTTGTTTGTGTTTGGGTCCAGGTCTCTGCTCCGTAAAGAAGGACAACCAGATATTGGAAGAGGAAGATTTTCATAATGAAATGTAACATATCATCAACAGTTGTCATGGAAACATCTCTCATGGTTCCACATTACCTCACAACGTCATCATGCCATGTCTTTAATTGTCAATTACGTACACTATATGGGAAAAAGCATTCATGGTGTATTGGATATACAGTACGTATGTCATTGCTAACAGGAGAACTAGACACTACAAGATGATAATTTAATTTAATTTCTTTATTTGCACATCATGAACAGCAAAGAAAAAAGAAACGACGCAATTTGCAAACAATTAACATCATTCTGCAGGAGAGGACAGAAGCCAAACAAGGCTTATGTGAATACCTCCCTGGAAATAAACAGTACACAGAGGGGAAAAAAAAGGGAATTTAATTTGCAATATAACTAAAACAATAATCTAAATTAAAAACAATTAAATACAAGTGGTGCTTAGAACGACAAACACCACCCCCCCTTTTACACATTTTACCAGATTTTCCCAATCTCTTATCATTGAGAAAACACATTTATGGTGACTGTGACCTTGACCTTTGACCTACATTCACCAAAATTTAATGGGTTCTATTCTGGACCACCTTGCACCATTCCTGAAAATCTCATGGAAATTGATCCAGAAATTGAGGTGTACATGATGACACTTGTCTGGTAAATATTCACATCAAAAATAGAGAAGTTTGATATTTAAATTTTTTTTCTAAAGCAGAACAGTTAGAAAAACTGACCTTTCTAAAAAAAAAAAAGTCTTTAGAATTAGGAAAATCTAGGTGAGAGGTTGCTCCCAAACAGTATTGCAATAAATAATGTGAGGATAAATTAAGCAATACAATTTTAAATCATTATCATTGTTTTAAATGTTTTGCCTAATATTATGATACATATCGATCTACATTTATACTAAATATATTGACAACTGACATGAACTTCAAATCAAGCAGATAGATAGAGATAGCCTTCACTGTCATCATACAACAATACACAATAATATTTCAACACCTCCATTTAGTCAGTAAAATATAAAAACAATAGACTTCTAAAATTATTATTATTATTATTATTATAAATAAGCAATCAATAAGCAATAAAATATGTAAGTAACGTGGGAATAAAAACATATATATAAAACATATATACTCCAGTATACAGTAATGTGTTCCAATATGTATGTCATGTGTTTAAATGGTCCTATTTTCGTCATCTATTTTTGACCGACTGTTCCTGAAAGTAGACTAGTTCAGAGTTGTATTTCACACACAAAGGTCAGTAACAATCACAAAAAGGAGACGTATTCTCCCCATATCGCCACGGGTCTAACTTCTATTCTGGAAAAGAAAAAAAAAGACCTGTCAAGATTTGGTTATTCCTCTATCCCCAACCACTCATCTCCATCCTTCGATCTTGCATCCCTTCATCCTTCCACACAACTCCCATCAAACCTCTGACTGACTGACAGCCATCCCTGTGAGGCTTCATTGTTTGAGAAAATGCACACACACACACACACACACACACACACATACACACACATGCACACACCCACGCAACCATCTGATCCAATGCCGTGACTCCCCGTCAGCGGTGCTGCTCCTCTGTTTTTGGTGTGTTCTGACAGGCCGGTTGTTGGGTTGTGTTAGCTTGTGAGTGTGTTCAGGGCTTCAGGGGTCAGAGCCTCAAATGGCCAGATGTGGAGTCTCCCTGACGTGTCTGGCCAAGCATAAAGCACCGGGAGCATCACTGCACATGACCACTAGGTAATAACACAGACCTGCATGTGCATAAATATATGCTCCAGCACAGAAAGAGAATTTGGGATTGCTTTAAGTTTCCTTAATTAGACTCTGTGGATGTAAAAGTTGTTGGTGGAACAGGACTTTTTTTTTTTGTAGACAAGCAGGAAAGTATCAAAAGAGTAAAAAGGTAATTGGGCTGAAGTAGAAAAAGTCAGCAATAGTTTTTTTGTGTGTTTTTTAGACAGACTAAAATTAAATTTGAAAAGATAAATCTATAAGATTCATCTATATTCTATGCTTAAATTGAAATTTTCAGCTTATCTCATTTATTAGCTGACTGATGTCTCTTTTACTTATGTTAGATTAGATTTCTATCACACATTTCTATGAACGCCTGTTCAGCGGTGTACAGAGGATCCATTATTCATTCACTCACACATTCAGGTGGTGCTAAACTACACCTGTAACCAGGGGGAGGCTGATGAAAGGATACCAATTTACGCCTCCCGCCCCTCCAAACACCACTGAACATTCATACACCAGTGTGAGTAGCAGCACTGGAGGCAGGGAGGGTGAACCGTCTTGCTCAAGGATGCAACAACACATGACTGGGGTAGAGCAGAATTTGAACCACCAACTGTTGGGTTATTATACCTCCCAAGCCATGGTTGCCTGTTATATATTTTTTTGTATAGATGAATTTGGAACTGCACCTCCTTTTTGGCCTTATAAAAAAACAATGCACACGATAACCCAAACATAATTTTGTCATTGGTTATTAAAAAAAATACTCAGTTTAAGCAGCTGTTCATACATTAATATTACATTTTTAAATATTGATTTAAATAATATTGTAATATAGGTGTTGATGGAGAGCCTAAATCAAAAAATTTAATGGGAGTAAATGGAGTGAGTCAGGCTAAATTCTGATTCTGCTTGACAAGTGCTTTGAGATTCAAATATGATAGCAGTTAATAAGAAATATTTGATGTAGCATAGGCAGACTACCTGCTTTTGAGGGGAAGCAAACATGACGTTAGGTTTTATGTGGGCTTAGTAAGAGAGTCTGTGGTTACGTCACATGTGCGCCAGGCGTGTAGTCCAAATTATTAACGGGTTTTACTCACAAATTAATCAGCCGTTGGTTAACAGAAGCAGTTGAAACGCACATCAATAATTGTCATTTATTATGAGGTACAACATGTGTGTGATTGAGGGAATATGACAAATCAGATAAGATTTTAGCATTTTATTTCCCATTGAATACCATTCATTAATTTTCCGATATCAGGCCCCATGAACCTCCTGGAAAGGGTGGAGACTTAAGCTCCCCATAACAACATTTAACGGATCGATGTATATTCATTTGTGTTTTGTGATTGTATGAAATTTGTTGGTGTTAGCTAATGCCATTTCTAAGCTAATAGTAGTCTCTATTGCTTACATTCAGTATAACAGCCTATATTTATATTTATGCATACATAATTTGATTTATATAAAGTCCTAAATACCTCATTGTCTCTTCTTATTTACTTCAACTTTCCTGTTAGCATAGAAAAGAAGTTGTTAATGAGAATCCACTACAAATAAGCACGCATGAATGTTACATTTTCAACTTTCAATTAAATAATATGTTACCATAGATATATATTTTTAAGTAACTTTAACGATTTGGTGTGTAAGATTCTCATGTGTGTGCTTGAACTTTGTTGGCAACAGCTAATAGCATCTCAAAGCTAATGACTGTCTTTATTTCCTACATGATTATAACCCGTATCCTCATTTATACAAAGAGAATCCAGGTCATTTGAGGCTTATATTTTCTCCCAAGTGCCTCACTTTTCCTCCTCGAGAGAGATCACCCCGTGCAAGACAATTAGCAATACTTGGTTTAGAATTGAAGATGCCAACGGCAAAAAAGACTAACCCACAAACATATATATATATATATATATATATATATATATATATATATATATATATGCATATTTATTTTTATACTTATTTATTTATTTAAAGCAACATTTAAATAAACAATAGGATGTCAGTCAATGTGAACATGGAATAAATAAATTGCCAATTGGCTCTGACAGACAGAAACTTTGCCAAGTTAATTGAGACAGTCAATATCAACAAACTGAAGGATGAAAGAGTTTAGATGAAAAGAGATGAAAATGTAATCTTATAAAGTCAGAGGAAACAGTCAAAGTTTTGAAATCCAATGACGTTAGAAAATAGCGTGTGATAAAGAGAAATGGAGTACAAACGCAGAGCAGTAGCAGCAAACTAATCACAAGGAAGAACAATAGCAGAACAAAGTCAATATAATTAATGTGTGTGTGGAGGTATGGTTGGAGGCTCGTGAGAGGGAAGACAAAGAGCCTGTTTTCACTTAATTTTTTTTCCAAAGAACAGCCGCTCTAGCTACAACTGTCCTATAAAAGAACACTCCCATTTATTAGCTGAATATCCAAGGTCTGTTGGAGGTCTTGAGGGCCATTTGAGGCTTCTGAGTCTGGGCCGTGATGCCGTAGCACTGTGAAAACCGGCCCATGACGGGAACAGGTTCAACTTGAAATCTTTTTTAGCAACGCTCCAAGTTTTCACATCTTTCACACGCTGCCAGAAAGGGCGGCAATGAGCACGACTTGTACGCCTTCTGTATTTTTTCATGATGGTTCTTTTTTTAGCTCTTGTACCGGACCCTCATCTTCCCGCTGACACTGTCACAATTTCTCCTTGAGCCATTACTTTATTTTAGTCCTCGGCCAAGGAACACATTCTTAAAATCTCACAGAGGCAGAGAGCCAGGCAGCTTTAAGCTGTCCAGTAAGTCTAAGCTGTATGTCCACGATATGTCTGAGGCAACGCTTACTGCTCTGTGTGTTTGCTCAGCCTGGCAAAGCCCATTGTAGTTTTTGTATCTCGCTCCTCTTTTACCCTTTTTCCTCATCCTAGAGTGAAGCTTTGTGTTTTAACAGCTTTGAAAGGAAAAGAGAAGCTTAAGGGGGAAAAAAATAAGTGGGTAGGTACCGAACAAAAAAGAACACAAGTAAAAGGCAGCGCCTATGGATGTGTCTGTCAGGAGAGTTTGTGTGTGGATATCTATTGATCCGAGCAGACGAACCAGTGTTTAGCCTTGGTTTGGAGTGTATGAAGATTAGCTGTCCTTCCCCTTTATTTTCTTTTCTTTTCTTGCCTCTTTCCGCCTTTGTTTCCCACTTTTCTCTCACCCCAGTGCTATCTCCCCCTATTGCCTTTTACTTTCCGTCCTCTCCCCATCGCTGGTTTGCCTCCGCCTGCCTTCCTGCTGCTTACAAACACACAGCTCATTTCTGTCTGGCGGCTTGTCGTCCTGCCTGCTGCCGAAGACTGAAAAGGACCTGAGACACGCATGTGGCTGCCTGCCAACCTGTTTGTGTGTTTTGGATCACTGGTGTCTTTATCCACCAGCTATCTGTGTGTGTGTGTGTGTCTGAGTGCAAAGATCAGTCGAGAAGTAATTGGGAATAAGCACTTAACGTGTTCAACTATGTACTTCATCATACAAGGTTGTTTTTTTTTTGTGCTTGACTGTGTGTTTGAGAAGAGGTGCATCCTCGCTTACAAATGCACACGAATTGATTCTCGCCTATTGATTTTTTTGCGATTCTCTTATGACACAGCCAAACAGTATACGTTTCACAGCGAGGGTGCAGACGATCAAGTGTGCATGTTTGTATTATGTGTGGGAAGGTAGAATTAGAAAGCTGGACGGCAACCCCAACACATGGCAGCACCATCAGTCTCTGTAATTGAGTTATACTTTCCCTTTTAACTCGGTAGTTTCCTGTGACCAAGAAGAAACTTTTCTATTTTGCATTTTGCTTTGCATTTCCCGACAAGCTTATTGACTCTGGGACACCAACGCTGAATTCAGAGCAGAAAACTCATCTATAGCTGCTTCTCTGTTCAGTTATCAAGGCTGTGGTTTGAAAATGACATGTTTTTGTTGTAGCATTTGAACTATTTAATGCATGGAAATGTTTAGTTTGCATAAAAGCCAAATGCATAAATGTCGGGGAACATGCCAGCTTGTGAGTGCAGGCCAGGTCTGACTCAAAGAGCCTTTGACTGAGTCCTGGTCTTTATTTACTAGAGCAAACCCTCCCTAATAGACAGCTTTCTCCCCTCTCTTTCCCCTTTTGTCCACTCCCATCTCCCTCATTGTCCATCCTCCTCGTCTTCCTTTGTCCTCCAGGTGTAGCAGAGGTGATAGTTCTGGTGGGAGGGCGCCAGGCTATTGGGATGAACCAGCGTTCCCTGACAGCCGTCACCTGTTTTAACCCTCAGAACAGTAAGTGGTACCCGCTGGCCAGCCTGCCCTTCTACGACCGCGAGTTCTTCAGTGTCATCTCGGCAGGAGACAACATCTACCTGTCAGGTGAGCTAAATCGCCCACTCCAGCGGCATGATTGCAGTTTTCGGACACCATCGTTTAACAGCGTGGTGCAGGAGAACGGTGGCTGGCGTCAGTTAATCACTCTGCGGCAGTAGACAGGGATGATCTGATTTTATTAACACCATCCCGGCAGGTCAATAATACAAGTCATATTTGTTGTTGAATGTAAAAAAAGGATTTAGAATGAAGGGGGAAATCATAACCCCCAGAAGTCTGTTTTAATTTTACCTTTAAAAAATGGATTCCCCTTGCCTTGTTTGTTGGCATCCTATTTTTAGTACAACCTCAACCTGTGTGACTTTGTTTTTTATGTTTTTATTTGACATGTCCTAACACAAGTCACGCAAAAACGCATTAAATTCAAAGAGGAAGAAAGTGGTATTCATCATGGTTTTTCACCAGAAACATATGGAACGTATTTTTGTATGAATATATTCATTGAAAATATATATATATATTAAAAAAATCCACACACTCTTAAGTGTTATTCCATTCATGGCCCCTTCTCTTTTAATCAGCATTTGTCTACTTTTTTGTTGATCTGTCGGTAAAATAACTCAATAATTTGTGGAAGGATTTTGATGAAAGTTTCAGGAAATATTGATATTGGCACAAGGAACAAATGATAACATTTTGGTGGTGATCATGGGGCACATGTTTTTGAAATGTAGATTTTTCCACTAATATTTTATGATATTTCATACTTTTTTTTCCCCCACCACTGTAAGTTTATACAGTATATAACTACTTACATGGTAAAAAAAAAAAAGGGGCGTCACCTCAGGCATTGTTTTAAAAAATAAATACAACTGTCAATAAATTAAAAAAAAAAAATCTGTTGCCACAGACATGTTCACTGAACCATTTTTATAACTCAAACTGTCAACAGGTGTCACACATCTGGATGGTGGATCTGGTTAACTCTTATACCAAAAGGCAGTGATGTGTTTTGGGTTTGTTTTTAAGCATTGATGTCAATTTTTACAGTGTCTTCCTGCACCGAACACACACCTAACTCAATTTCAATTCATTGTCATTTCTCAGTACAAAATACAAAAGAAATGAAATGGTGTACTCCTTGGTTAAAAGCAGTTAAAAAAAAAAATAAAAAAACGGCAATAAAACCAATCACCATATTCAACAAGCTAAAAACATAAAATTACTTCAAAGAATAATACATTAAAAAGGCATAATAAGTTAGATTAAATAGACAAGTGTGCCAAAAATGCTCAGAATCTGATTACCCTGAACTCTGATGATGATATTCCTGAAATTTTTGTTTTTATTATGTATTATGTATATGTATATATTATATTATGTATGACCTTTCCATGTATTTGACTTCACAGAATTATTATTATTATTATTATTATTATTATTATTATTATTATTATTATTATTATTATTATTATTATTATTATTATTATTATTATTATTATTATTATTATTATTATCACAGAATTACTTTGACATGTAGTAGAAAGACAGACTCGATGGGGGTCTGCTGCTACATCCTCTTAAGTCAGTCTGTGTTTCTGACATAAGGGTGTGTACAGGGGCTGCTAAGTGTTAAGGAAAAGACAGTATAAATAATCAATTATTGAGTTAGTATCATTAATAAACAAAAAAAGAACAAACCAGACACTTCAGTCACAGAAAATTATATGTTAAAACATTATTACAACACTTTATTATGTAATTACTCCAAAAATGTCACTTCATTATGTAACAAAACATGCTTTAATAGTCACTTTGTACAGAATAAATCCTTACAGCTGCAGTGTTGGAAAGTTCTGTTGTATCATTGGGTAAGAGTTCCATAGTTACCTTTCAGCCTATTGTAATTAAAGTGGTCTCAGAGGATACATGAATAATACCCACTCCTGTGGACTCTGTGGAAAATCTACCCCATCACACAAGACATAATCTAATCATAGTATTATTCAGACAGCGGTAGAGAAGTTAACTATGTGACTGACAGGTGTAATTACAGATCACCACTCATAATACACACTCTGCTGCTTGACACAGGAGTGAAGTCAGATCATCCATCTTCATATTAAGTCAGTGGGTTTGAAAACAGAGGCAATAACTGCAACGAGAATATATATATTTACAAGTTTTCGGCTTCTGCAGCTTTGGTTGTACTATATTTTGTATCAGTTATTATAGTGATTCTTATAAATAGTGACAATAGATCCAAAATTCATTCATCTTGTGGATTAAGGGTCTTTTAATTTTTCCAAACATTAAAATAAACTCGTGTTAGACCTGACTCTGAGGTTGGTCTAAATAACCACATGAAAGCAAGTAGCAGGATCTGCTTTTTTTCTTCTCTTTTCTAATTTCCTCTCATAAATACAGCCTAACTCAGGGACATAAAAGCTCATTTCACACTCTTGTACCTACCAGGGTTGACTATTACAATAGTCTTTTGAAAGGACTACACAAAAAGACCATTAAAAACCTTTAGCTTACTGAAAATGCACCTGCTAAAAGTGCATTTCCTTTATTTTTACTGTAACAACCAATGTCATACGTCATAACAATGAATACACATTCATTAAAAAAATGTATGGAACACAACTGCATCATGCATTCACGCTGTTTATTATTGCAACATGGACTAGATTATGAAGTAATTAACGTGTTATTATATAAATGAAGTGAAAATATTTAACAGTTTGATTATTGCACCGAGCAACAACATTACATGTGTACTAACAGATGTTTATTTTCATCAGAATAGTTCATCCTTTGGCTTTTTTTTCAAGCAGGCAGCAAAGTGAATGACCTTGCACAAAGAATCTCAACTTTTAATTAAGTGCTGTGTCTCTACAATACCTGCGAAAATCTTCAAGTCTTGTAGAAAAGTGCAAAATCCATGTTTGGTAAAATTCACTCAAATACGTTTGGTCCTGCCACGGGCCGCAGCACTTGACCTTCATGATAAGCTTGTTGAAAGCACATTTTTACTTTATGACGACTGTTATTTGGCAAAGTGAAGCTCCTCAGACCACCGTGTGCATCCCGTGACCTTTGAGGAACTGTAAAAGGCCGGCATCAAAGCTCCCTCATATGTCCCTTTGAACGTTCTTCACTTTATACAGCTTTAAAAAATGTTTTTGCCATAACAGGTCCTTCTTGAATCAGATGCATTTTTCACATTTACCTTCTGTGGGGATTTCTTGTTGTTTGTTTAGTTCCATAGCGGCACACTGTGTACTCTTGAGTGCCTGGAGGACTTACTTTTAAGGCGCCTTTCCAGATTGTTTTAATTAAGTGGTTCTTTATGAAAACATCTGTGATATTTATATACATATACACATATAAAGATACAAGATTAGTTGAGTAGTTACTCATCAAAATTGTTGTCATCTGAAAAAAGTTAAGCATACTAAAAAACAGGATTTTTTTACACTTTTTTTTAGGACAGTATTTGTTTTGGGGGAAACACAGTAGTACAGTGGTTAGCACTCGTGCCTCACAGCAAGAAGGTCCTAGGTTCAATTTGTAATGGAAATGTATTGTGCCTTAATATTTGTCTTATTACTTTGTCTTTGTAATTCACCTCTGAGAGTGTTAACTGTTGACTGTGTTTAACCCAAGACAGTTTTAAAGTAGTCAGCAACAGTTTTTGTAATGGCCAGTATTGGTCAAGACCGTTTATCTGGTTATCAGCTCTACCAGTCTTCCTGTTCTTTCTGTCTTAGTCAACTGTACCTGTGTAAGAGGCTGTGTTTCTCCTTGGTCCTGCAGAGATCTCTCCACATACATGCTCCTGTGTGTGTGTGTGTGTGTGTGTTGAACAGAACTTATCATAATGATTATTCTAAAGATCATTCTGATTCCAGCTTTGTTCTTAATTAAACTGAAACAATTCTGCAACAGATTCCAACACCAGTGAAATTAGTGAAAGTAGTCTTTATGAATCTGTACTATGGTACATTTCAGAAGTTCCCTTTGCAAGTCTGGAAAGAAAAAGATAAATGATGGTGTTGGATTAAGTTCACAGTTTCACAGCTCCGGATTCTCTTGTGAAATTCCAAAAGCTGTAACACTTGACCACACGATCTCTTAGAGGGAAAAAAACCCCCACTATGACCTCTGTTATTTGGCAAAGTAAAAATCCCCAAACCCACACCTGCTTCGTGTGACCTTTGTGAAACAGTTGAAGAGTTCAAAAAGAAAGGATGACCTCAAAGCTTTCTCATCTGGAGCTTTGAAAGGTTTGCTCTTCATCATAGACCACTTTAATGTCTTTTGTCAGAAAAGTTCTTTTTGTGTTCCATGTATTAATGTATTGCCTATTACCTTCTATGTGGGGATTTATTTTTTTTAACCTTTTTTTTTCCACATTTGCCTTTACAGTCACTGCAGTGTTCTGCAGTTTATTTTGTTCCATAGTGGCACACTGTGCACTCTGTGACTGCATCTATGAGACACCTTTAAGTTGCTCCTCCAGAGGTAGACTGAATTTCTCCCTCCATGGTCCATTTGTGCGAGAATCCTGCACGCTACTCAGACCTTGACATTGCACCGTGGAAATGCAACAGGATTTGTCCCGCACACACCTTTCCTCTCCCTCTTTTCATATAAATGTAAATTTGTGTTTGGGCATTGGAACAGGTCTGCATGTGTCCAGAGGGAGTCAGACAGCCAGTGGGGAAATCAGAGGTGTTCTAGCTAGCCAATCAACAGGCTGTGGTCTGTAACCTTCCTCACACATAGAACAGGGTCAGTGAGTCACAGCTGGTGTTACATGTCAAACTACACAGTACTACCCAGCTAACAGGCCTGCTTTGAAGAAAAATGAAACAGTACAGTTTTGTACCTTGGCTGGTTGACTAGTCAACACAACAGTGATCAACTTTCAGTAAAAGATCCACTCCACTCATGTTAAAAACCAAATACAAGTCCTTCACTTATGTTTTTTAATTCACTAAAACTATTGAATATCCTTGTTAGATATTGTTAAAACCTCTTTGCATCCTTACATTATTGTTCATATCAAACAACGGGAAATAAGGGTTCGCAGCAAAATCCTTCAGTTTTCTGCCATTCCAGACTAAAACCTTTTGGAAAACATTTGCACAAGGTTAGTTTTTTTCTTTTTAATTCATTTTGCACACGTGACCAGTGTAATGTGTTGGGTGGTCAGGTCCTTTCACATCTTATTCCATTGGGGTGTCTGTGAGGGACTTCATTCCGGGTACCATTGGGGTGTCATTGAGGGACCTTCCTCTGGCTTGCATTGGGGTGTCTGTGAAGGACCTTTTTCCTTAGTTGGTACCCTAGGCAGGTGCTACCTCTCTGGATCAAAGAGGACCTGGGAGCAATGGTAATTATGGGGTAACTCCACTTTCCCCTGGTGCTTCCCCCCTAATAGGGGAGAAGGGACACCTTACCACTGGATGTAGTTTAACGTCATACCCAGGACAATATGTCACAGCAGTTCCTTCACGAACCACCTGACCCAAGAGAGAGAGAGAATTCAGTTTGATTATTTATACTTTAAACATTTTTAACCTGACACCAGATGAGTGGTAATAGTTTCTCTGAAGTTTCACACTCATGCACACAATCGGTTTTGAGCTTTAGTGTAACAAAAGCTTCACATTCACATTTTACCTGTAAAGATTGAATAAGTGACCCCCCCCCCCCCCTTAACCCCACATGGGTGACGCTAAAGTCCTTCTGACTTTTCTGGGTCTCTTGTTCCTCTCATTATTTTCTGTGAATGTGGTATGCCGCCAGTGGAGGTGACAAACCACTTTCAAACGCAGCATGTGTTGGTAACTCGGGGTGACCCATCTGATTCCAAAAGGAGTGTGTAAAAGTGGTTTTCAGTAGAATGACACCTTTAAGCAATATAGTAAAAAAAAATACTTCAGGAAAACACCTTTAACTAAACTATAAACAACTGTAAACTCTGTACAGACATCATGTATGGACAAAAGTCAACATGGAGAACTAATTGTTATGAATATGTCTAGTATCCATTACTTATGAAACATATTCTCAGTACATTTAAGGGTAGATATTTAACTTTCTATACATCCATCTGATTAACAATCATTGATTTTCCAGGTGGTACTGAGTCCGGGGTGATGCTTACTGATGTGTGGTGCTACATGTCGCTGCTGGACAACTGGAATCTGGTGTCTCGGATGACTGTGGCACGTTGCAGACACAACAGCCTGGTGTACGATGGCAAACTCTACACCATCGGAGGATTGGGCGTATCAGGCAACCTGGACCACGTAGAGAGGTAAGCCGCCGAAAAGTCGTACATATCCAAAACAAAAGGCGGATCCTTGCTGGTGTCTCAAACCTCCAATCTGACCGCCATTTCACCCAGCACATGTGGACCATCGTGTACAAGTAGGTGGATGCTGAGGTGTCCAGTCTGATGGAATAAATATTCATACTGCACAGCGAAATGTGGCAGATGGTGTGGCATGCAGTAGCGCAGTGCAGCATATTGCAAAAGTGGTCGGGCAGGTTTGTTAGCATTTTCTGCGAGAGCAAAAGGTGCAAAGGAGTGAATCTGAGTATTAAATGGTCACAGCTGTGAGTGTTGTGGAGCCACAGAGCGCCTCTTACTTGTCGGTGAGTGTGAGGATTTGCTTTTAGGCAGCAGCAGAGTGGTATATTGTGTGCGATTCCATCCACTTCAAAATCGACACTTCAATGACACTTCATATGTGGGTATTCAGCTGGGTTGTTTTCTTCATGTTTTTTTTTTCTGTAATTGTTGAAACTATTTGGCATTAAAATAGACAGAGACCATAGACTATTGGTGGAGAATGAATTCGTACTGGCCTATTATATGAATTGGGATTGGCAAGACACGACCGAGAAACAAGTGAAATTAGTCAGTTTTTAATTGTTCTTGATGAGATTTATTGAAAGAAGAAAAAACTTTTCTACTGCCTCCAACTTTACAAAGTGATGGAAAACTCATGTCTTCAGTCCAAGTCAAATAAACACAGCCAGTTATCAATCTCTGTTTTCTTTAAAACAAGAATTAAAGTGTCAATAGATTTGAACAACCAGGATTGAATGCCTTATTGCCTTATCATTTACGGACAACCATTCATCCTCCTTAAACTGGGTTACTTGATTTGACTACAAATGGTAATAAAAACTTCAAAACAAGCATTGCGATATCCTTTCAGATGGCAATTTAGAGGTCATAATCACTGCATCAAAGAAGACGCTGAGAAAAAGGTTTGAGGTCACTTGAGCAATACATGCTTGTATTGTTTTGAAAAATTCAGATTTACTCAACATCTTATGTCATGTACCTAATCTTATCCAGCCAATAGAGTTGTTAGATACTAATAAGCTATGTGATCCATTATGTTATTGTATTAACTTCAACAACACATTTACTTTATCTTTAATTATTTATTTACTCGGGTCATTGCTCATTGTTGAATGTTCATATCATACTGCATTACAGCAATAATTAGTCATTCACCTCTTTAGCTGTTACAAGCAACAATATAAAGGGCAATATAACAGTTACGTGTGATTTTAGATTTTTTAAAGAGGGATATGATACGCATGTGTGGTACCTCCCAGTTGATGAGGTCAATGGAATTGAACAGCGTTGAGTTGAGAGTACCGCATTACAAAAGTAATGCATTACAATAACAGATCACTTTTTTGCTGTACCTAGTGTAGTTTAATGCATCGCTAATCAAATGTCAATAATATTTTACTCTGTACTTGTTCAACAGTATTTACATTATAATGCACTCTTCACGCATAACTTCAGCATGCAAATGACAAAAAACAAACAACAAAATGACAAAAATGCATCTGTAAAGTTGTACTGTACTTCCTGTTGGTCTTTAGCCAATGGGTAACGGTTGCAGAAGGCCATACACTGGCCGCATGGACTCATTCCTAACCCGGCTTCATACTGTAGATGCTAGTTAGCATGATTCCTGTGACGAGCAATGACGAGGTAAGCTAACACTCCTATGACTACACCATGTGTGCAATTATTAGGCAAGTTGTATTTTTTAGGACAACACTCACACTCAATCCAAAATTTACATTAAGCTAAAACCTGAATAGCTAAGAAAGAAAAGGTGACATTTTATCTTTTTTTATTTTTTTAAATAAAATATCTCAGTCTGCACAATTATTTGGCCAATATCGGTGTGCAGAATTATTGGCCACGGAGTGAAAAACTAATATTTTTGCATCTTTTAAAGTGAATATAATGAAAAAAAACCTCAATTTACCAAAGATTAATAAAAAAATCTCTGACCAACATAGCCAGCCTTGCTTTCAATAACAGTCATAACCTGAAAGCATTCCTATAACATCACAAACCACAGCGTTACTAACTGAGCTATACATCCACATATACTTCAGGATGCAAATGTATGCATCCCAAGGCAAATCTTATCTCTTGTATTGGGGGTTAGGGGGTTAGGGCTCTACTGTGCGTGCACCATGTATGATGGCAATCTGTATGTAACTCTAAATGAATACCAGAGTCATGTAATGCGTTACAGGATAAAGTGGGTTCAGAAAATGAACACATTTTAAAATAACAATCGCAAATAATCTGTAATGAATTACAGCTTAAATATACCTTGCACATCACTGGAACTGAATAACCATTCATTTGATTGGGTGAAGAAACAATCACTTGGGCTTTAAATGAAAGAACCATAAAAATTAAAACAGAAACAATGTGCATTATTTATAGAATGACCAGAACAGCGCATTACATATATATCAAAGCAGTTGTTCGGTTGGAATGTTCCATCTATCTGCCATCGATTCTGCTGTTACACAGTCGGATAGAGTATAGAAGAAGGGTGTTCTGTAACTTTCAGTACTGCAGTGTGGTTAGAGGATGATCTGAATAATCTATGATGTCCACCTTATTCCACTTCCATCTCTCTACCACCTCCTCTAACTCATTCCACATTCCTTTTCCACATGTCTGTCTAGCTGCCTTATGTCTGATGCAGCCTGTCGACAAATTCGGGGGATCTAAAACCCGTACTTATTGCAATCTTAGAACAGATGTCCAAGGACCTGAGCCTGCCTCTGTCGCTTTCATTAGAGTGGTGCTCATCTCTCACATGTCGACGCTGTCTCCACCACATGAAGGCTGACCGTCTGAAGAGGGAACATTCAAGTCTTTTCAGGTGTCCTTAGTCTAATAAGTAGTTGTTATTTGGGCCAACTCAAAGATACAATGTGGTCTCGAGGGCCCTTGTTAGACCTGCTGTTTGTTTTTTCTGTTCTGGGTTCTTCATTTAAGGGCATATAAACACTGGTTCATGCTTAAATATAGCTGGTGACAGTAATGAATGTTAACAGAGGATGTTGTGTTACTAAAAAAGAAGAGGATAAGGTCTGTTCTGGGTCAGTATAAAACTATTTCTCTAATCTTTAGAGGAGGAAAATGTCGTTTTTTCAGCCCCTTATACACTAATTAAAAATATATATTTCTACAATTACCTGTTCCTAAATTCCCTCTAAATCTTACACAATGAAAACGTAAGATTTACTAAGGAGAAAAAAAAGGTAATATATTGATCTTGAGGCAGTCTGCTCTTGCATAGTATATTAATCTCAAAGAAGATCAATCAGACTTTACCTCTAGATATAGAAGGCCATACTGTATCAGGGGTTTTTGCAATCATTTGATCTGATTCATTTCGTCTGACATTGAAAATAGTGCACCTCATTTCTTATTTTTCCCTTTAACCTGGACCGAAGAGTGAGTTTTAGCTGAGCGAGGGCTACCTCCCCCTGCACGGCAGAGTGAGATTAACCAAAGCAATCAAAAGAACATTACTGAGTATATTAGAGCAGGCCGCTGCCGCTCATTACCTAGCAGCTCAATTGATCTCCAAAGCTGTTCGCAATGCACAACAGTCCTCCAAATGAAACAGGCTAATTTGATATTTCCCCATAATGCTGCCATACAGTGTCGTTATGACAGGGGGTAGATGGAATATTTTTCCCGTAATGGAAACGCATTTGATTCCTCTGTCTCTGAGCTGCTTAATTTGAGAGCTCCTGGTGCATCTTGGGCATTCGTAGCTCGGAAGAAATCACACTTTCGCCGTTTTAATGTACGTCTCTGTTTGTGCCCCTGTGTGCTTTTTTGTCAAATCACAAAGCATGTATGAGGCCCTCAGCAACTGGACTCAATTATCAGCACCATAAAACTTTAACCTACTTTGCCTCTCTCTAAGAAACGCCAGAGGCCTCTTCTGTTTGGTATTACATGGTGCTCTCTGGGAGGTTGCAGCATCTGGGGAAAAATAATACACACGCGGTGAAGAAAACAGTTGAACTAGTAATAGAAAGAAAATGCGTGGCGCTCAGGTTGAGGCCAACCATTTGTAATACGGGGTCAGGATTGTATTTACTGGCCTTATCATGTAGAAGCTAACGGGTCTCTCAAGCTGTTTGGGCAAATTGTCAGAGCAGTCAACAGGCTTGTTTCTAAGCAACCCTGTTTTTTTTATTGTGTCTTGTACAGAAAGTGCTGTGTGGAGTGAGAGTCAAAACTCAGTCAGAAGGTCTAAAGCACAGGATACTCATATCCATCCCAGTCTGTGCTTTTTACTGAAGGCAGAGACATAACGTACGTCTGATATTCTGTGCAGTGTTTTTCGTCAATGCTATTTGAATTTTGGTCTCGCTCACTGTGTGTTGTCTGGGCTTTTTAGTTAATGGATATTAACTCTGCTTCACTCTTAAATGGAATAGATGATTGTAATGCGCATTAATGCTAAAAAAAAAATTCTGAGCATCTATTCTTCTTTTCATGTAAATATCCCCTAATTATTTTACATCTAGTAGTTGTGGTAGCAGTGATAGTAGTAGTATGCTTTTTTTTTTTTAAATATATTTTATCTGATTTTTGCTTAACAGACACATCATTTATTTTGTATGAAGGGGAACATATCACATTCAATTACTCAAGTGTTTGCTTTTCAATCATTGTGGATAAAAAAAAATTAAAATAAAATCAGTTGTTATCTTGGCAACACCTTTCTAGCACAGCAAAAAATTAAACTATAACATGTCAGCTCTAATATATTCACTGTGAATACTAGAGAGAGTGGCTCATTTTATGACAAACTATTTTATTTATTTATTAAGTAGTCCATTTACTTTATCTACTGTTTGACTGTTTGTTTATATCCAGCTAATTCTGTAAAGCCCTGTGAAAAAAAACTTTGTGGTGATATAGAATAGAATAGAATAGAATAGAATATTGTCAGTAAGTTTTACGCATATGTTAACATTTATTATACACACTGAAATGTGTCCTCTGCTTTTGACCCATATACTATAGGGCTCTACAAATAAAATTAAATATTACATATGAAGTGTTTAATACTTAAGTGTTGAAAGTCTGAATCCAGACACATAACGCATCATGTGGCAGAATCTCAAAACTCTGATCAACATGTATTCATCACTCTTGTGTAATGAATCAGGGGGAAAAAATAACAAAAAACATCAACAGTCACATATACATGCCTCAAAATCGTGAAATTACTGCAAAAGCATCTAATGAGATCAATTTTCAGGTCATTTTGCATTTGTTTACAGGCAAAACTACAGTATTTTCCTGTTTAGTGTGGAGTCGATGGTTAAGAATAACATGACAAGGACATGTGACGGATGTAGATTGGAAGACAGCTGGAAAGCACAACTCGAAAAGATTTACAGTTATTTCAAATCTGTGGGTGGAGAAGGCAGACCATCGAGTCCCAGCCAGCAGTGAGGGAAGCTTTTAGAAACTGTAGAAGTGCTCCATAATAGACGGTACCCAAGAGCACATATATTTTATAACCTTAGTCAAACCCAGACATGCAAGTGGCAGTAACATGTATTTTTAGTTTGACTGTCTATTCTCCATGAAACAATCCATTGGTGGAAGGTCGTGCATAATTGAATCTAAAACATTGTACATTTCCTCACAGATCACCATCTTAAACATATTTCTGACAACTGGGTAGTCAATCAAGCTCCTACTGTACGTGTTGTGGACATTAGAGCTAAGTGCACATCGCATGACTGACAAGATGATTGTAAGACAAAGTACACACACAGTTGAATCACTTAAAACAGGAATTTGAAAAGGAAAAAAAAACAGCATTTTTGACTGCCTCCTACAAGTCTACACACACATTCCAAACATATCAGGCCACAAGTGTAGTTTATCTCGCAATGAAGGAATTATGGAGGATAATAACAACAACAGCACCGTAATTGGTTGTCATTGTTATAGATGACAAAAAAAAAAAAAAAAAACACATCTCACTGAACTGAATAATCACAAATCCATCTGCTTTACATAAACCAAAACTAACCTGCAGCAGGAGCTCAGATG
The DNA here is from genome assembly GCA_020466265.1 of Siphamia tubifer. NCBI lineage: Eukaryota > Metazoa > Chordata > Actinopteri > Kurtiformes > Apogonidae > Siphamia > Siphamia tubifer. The sequence continues at coordinate 30,320,998 of CM035805.1, read as the reverse complement.
TGATTAATGCCTGAGAGGTTTCTTTTTTTTTTTTCCTCTCCATAAATTGTCATATATAGCAACCATGTAATTACATGACAGTTCCCAAGATGACTGCGATGCACTGATGTTTTTATGGACAACACTTAAAACACAGTGAAATCACAACATGAAATGGACAAGATTTTACAGGTGCACAGCTTAAGTTTGTTTAGCACAGGAAGAATGAGCTAATTTAAAGATTAAAGAGGATTTGTTGAGATGCTTCTGCACATTTGTTAACAGGCAGCTGGATGGTCAGATCAACTCAAAAGACAGGTGCTGTTCGTCACCGGGAGGGAAAGTCTCCACAAAAAAGAAGCTATTTATTTCATGAGGCTCAAACGGACAGAACTACAATTCCTCAAATGTATTTTTTTGTTTTTTGGGGGGGTTTTTTTGCACAAAACACTGTCAGAATCACTGTCTTCCAATGTCAAAACACTGTTAAATTGAATTTGCATACTACAAGCTAGGGCTAGGTAATAAAATAACTGTATAGAGGAGTGGAAAAAAAGTGTTTGCACTGCTTTTAAATTTTATAGTTCCCAATGTTATCATGAAATATTTGCAAAAAATATATAGTTTTCTATTTCAAAGGATGTGGCTGCACCAGACAAAAAGATTTTTGTAAGAAAATAAATAACAAAACTAAATTCTAAACAGTTTCTGCATGTTGTGTCCTGGATGTTTTTCTGCTGAAACATCCAGTTTTGACCTCGACAAAACAGAGCATGTGCAGAAGGGATTATGTGGGTTTGGAGAAGGGAACAATACTTGGTTTTCAATTACTTAAATTTTATTTTTAAGATTTTTTTTCCCCCATCACTGTCTTTTACAAAATAACTTTCCATACAATATGAAGGTGTACCAAAACAAATACAGATAGAAGAATGCAAACACTCACATTTCCATTGACTCTCAAGTTTACTGAATGAAACTCCAAGGCAGAATAAAATGTCTTCATCCAAACCCAAAATGCATTTAATATTGTTACGACCGTAGTAAGGAGGACCTAAAATACAGACTTCAGACTTCCAAAATAGGCTCTTTTATTCTGAGCTCAAACGGAAAGTCCAGAAACAAGAATAAGACCATAAGTCATTCAAACAAACTCACACACTAAACTAAATAGTCAAGTATCCCAAACGGGGACCACGATCCGGTGGGTACCGTCTGGAAGGAGACGGGAGCTCTGAAGAGGTTAATATGTGGGGTGAACTGACAAAGGAGAAAGCAAAGGAAAGGACTTAAATAGGGAGAAGTGATGAGGACAGGTGTGTGAGGACCAGGTGAAATAATTAAGGTGAAAGGTGACAGGATGCAGTAGGGAAAAAGACAGTGAGTAGGGATATGACAAATATCAACAAATGTAAATGTGCATGTCAACCTGCACTGTTTGGAACACTCACTGTGCTTCTCAGCCTTGTCTTTCAAAATCTTGAATTCTGAGAAACACACCAGGGCTCAGTTTGACATTTAAAAAACAGTAAGATTAGTATTTAGTAACATTTAAACCAATTCTACATTCTCTTCCTAACCTGAGCCAGGACTCTTTTTTTGACTGAACCCAAGAACTCTGGAGGCCAGATGTATAAACCCAACATCCTCTCCAGCAATCTCCTGTAAAACAGAGGCTCTTTCAATGACATGCTTTGGACAAACAGGAAAAAGGCAGCCTTTTATACTGGGCTGTAAAACTATTTCATTGTTGTTTGTTATATACGTTGGTTATATAACCGTCTGATTATGTGACAACCTTGGAATGGTTCGTCCTGTAAGACTTGCTTAACATTATTTGCCCTTAAAGTGAAGGCTACGGTGTATGATTACGTAAGTTTCACAAGCTTTTCAGGGAAAGAAAAAAAACAACAACAACACTCACTGATGATAAAGTGTCTTGCTTTTAGGCTACTCTGAAGGCATTTGTTGATATCTGCTTTGATAAATGTCCCCCATTAACTGCTGATCCCATATTTTGTAGCTAACCACCAGATTTGGCAGGTGTGGCTCTGCTGTGAAACACAGTTGGCTCCACTGCAGCTTGGTATCAGTGGGCTAAAACTCTAAAGATATGGAAGACTCCAACATTAATGCAGGCTGCCCACAGCAGGGCTAAATCCTGGCCAGAGCAGATAAGGAAACTGTTACTCAAGCCTTTCTGCTGCCTCTGCAGAAGGAGGAAGAAGTAACTGTATGGGTCTGAAGTGCAGGTGTAATAAGGCGATTTAATAATGCTGAGAAGTTGTTAGTAAGTCTCCATGAATGGCTGCCGTGTCTGATATGCAGGTGGCTGATGGGAATGAGATCTGAAAACTAGGGAGTAGCATGAAACGCTACAAGAGCCAGACTTGATTTGCGCATCTGAGTGATTGGTGTTTGATGTATACACACAAAGTAATTGTTTCGTTGCTTGCATTAAATCAGTCCATGCATCTAGATGTATGTTTTTATTTTCTGTCCAGTATATCCATATATGTAGACCATATATGTAGAATCTCTACTCTTAATTAATTCTCTTTTGCACTAGTATCCTCTTCTGGCCTATTCTATTCTATTCTATTGCATTCTATTCAAGACATCCACAAATATAATGCTCAGTACCGATTGTTTAATTATTTATTTATTGTATCTCTTTTTCTTTTGTGCTGGTTTGTTTTTTTCCTCTTTTTTCAATTTATTTTTTTATTTTTTTATTGGTGGACAGTTAGTAGTTGGGAATAACACACCACCTTACAATCTTTAATTGCAATAGCACCACCTGTTAATTTCTATCCCCGTTCATCCTGTCCAGTCTTTGTTTCCCCCACACATCACTGAGGTGTATCACTGCCCTCCCTGGCTTATAATAGAGAGTTCTAATAAAGGATGTCTGCTCAGCTTTCAGGGAGGACCGATGATGGTCACACACATGCACTAAATATTAAAATATTTGGCTGCAAGTCTAAAATATGCATTGATCTCAAACAATGTTGACTCCTCCTCTGTGGAGTTAAACAATGAGAACAAAATGCAGACAAATTAAAGAAAAAAAGAAGAAAAAGAAGAGATGCGGAAAAAAAAGAAAAGAAAAAAAAAAGATCTGAAAACTAGGGAGTAGCATGAAACGCTACAAGAGCCAGACTTTATTTGTGCATCTGAGTGATTGATGTTTGATGTATACACACAAAGTAATTATTTCGTTGCTTGCATTAAATCAGTCCATGCATCTAGATGTATGTTTTTATGTTCCTTGTCTGCCCAGTATGTCCATATATGTAGACCTCTACTGCTTTGCTCTGTTTTTTTTTTGGTTTTTTTTCGATCTCTAGCATGGCTGCATATTTCCAACAAGGTCTCTCACCTTCCAGCTCTGAGCACCCACTCCTAATTTGCAGTCCTTTCTGCTTCCCTCTCTCCCCATCTCTCTATCCATCTCACTGAGGGTTTCATGCTCCTAACCGTGAAATGCACCCACATTCACAATTATGTCTTCAATCAAAGCCATCTCAAAGCTTGTAGGATGCAGCCTTTCTTTGGGAATCGGCAGGAGGTCCAAATCAACACTCGGAGGACAGAGCAGTCTTATCCCTGCTCTGCTTTCCACACTAATGACTGACAGTTTTTTTTAGGGATGGGAGCAGTCGAGTTCGGGAGGCTTTTAACTTGCAATCAGGTACCCCGGGCTTACATGCTCCTCAGCATGTTGATCCTTTGGCAAACCAATATGATTGCAGATATTGAATAATTCATGGGTGTCTAATGATGTGTCAATCATGGATGGTTTTGTTTTATTTATTGCGCACTATGCACAGGTTTGTACGTCCTCCAAGCTCTATTGCAAGTTAATATTGCATGAAGACTGTTAGCAACATGACACTGAGTATAGCATCTAGTTTTTCTCATCGGGGATGTTGTGCTGTTTGACTAACAACTCTGGAGGAGAGAAGAGCAATTTGCAAAGATCATGTTCTCTGGCTTTTTTTTTTTATGACTTTTCAAGCAAAAAATGACCTTTTAAATTGCAGTGCATAAATATGAGCCCAGAAAATCTGTGGCGAAGGCTCCATTGTTCATGAATTGTTTTTCATGAGGTTCATTAACCGGAACAGTCTTCAGGATTGTTGTTGTATAAGCATACCTGCACTTTACCGCTGTGTTAGTTCCTCAGCTATCAGGGTTCTCCATCGTCTAATGTGGTTTTTCTCTTTCCTTGACGCTTCCCTCTTGTGGTTATCCCTGTTCTGGTTCAAGTGTTGCTTTCACTCCACCTACCTTCATCCATTCCTCTTACTTTTTACTTTTATCTTAACCACAGCTTGACTTTATGCTATCATAATTGTCAAGCATGTTGCAAGAGGTGGAATAAAAGGCTTAATGGTCTTGCAGAAAAGCTTTGAAAGGCTCCTAGGACATTTACTCAGCTCAACCATGACCAAGAACATACAGTGTTGGACAGTCCACTGGGATGCTTCATCATGCCTCATGCTGCACAAGTCTTCAGTGAAGTGCTCCATGAACTGACAAGTCCTTAAGTATTTCATATCTGCAGGGGGGGACGCATGCTGGGTTGGCAGTCACCCAAAGAAAGGTCCCCTTCTGTGGGACACCAGGGGTCTAACAGGCCCTGCGTTGCACTCTTGGACAGAAGAGGCTTTACAGCGTCTCTGTGCTCTGGTGGTGGTGGTAGTAGGGGCTGGGTGCTTGTTATAAATGTGCTCTGGTGGGGACCGACTCTTTTGTCTTTGGGAAAAAAGAAGCTGTCAGGCAGTCAGAGAGTGGTCCGCACTAACACATTCTACATTTCATGTTGAGATCCTCGCTCCCCAAATGCAGATCAAACTCATACGCAGCGTGTACACAAATATACAAGCAGCTTTCCTGCCCATATTGCAGATATTTGTCGATGGAAGTCCTTCTTTGTCCTTTGCAGCTCCCTGCCCAACAGCACTCTCTTTTGGAGACAGCGGGGAAATAATCAGCAGGGCAATGATGCTAATAACAATAGAGCACCCTGCTGCTCTGCCGCCCCAGGTGTTCAGGACCCTGAAGCAAAAGAGTCGAGGAAGAAAAAAAGGGAAGGCGAAAGAAGCGGAATGAGCCAAAAAGAGTTTAGCAGCAAAGGGCTGAGGGTGGAAGATGAGAGGAGTGTGTAGATGCAGCAGCCCCAGGTGGGCCTGTGAGCTCTGCCAAATCAGTCTCACTGGAACTAGTGGGCTCATGAGAAGATGCCTTCCCTCTCCTCTTCCTCTTGGCCCCTCCAGCCTCTTAAACACAGTAATGATGTGATGAGCTGCTGTGCATGTCTTCTATATGTCGCTGACTATGTTACTGTGTAGATCTCTCACCACGTACTGGGTCAGACAGCGCCAGGGGCTAGTTATTGAGGAGGGGGAGGATGACTGTTGATGAGGGTGGACTATTGGCCCTGTACCTCCGTGGTACGGCACTGTGGTCAGGGACAACGGGCTGTCAGAGCACCCCCCACCCCCCTGCTGAGCCAGTTCCCCCCTGCTGAGCTAATCCCCTGCTCCTCAGGATTAACCAACTTCACAGCGCTGGCCCCTACCGCGCTGTCAAGGCACCAGTTCACCCTCCAACCTGAGCTCAGACAAGGCTTCTCTCCACCAGCAGCCCCCCACCCCTCAGTGCCACTTGGCGGTACCAAACTCCTTTTATAAATGTCAAAGTGAAAAAGGGGGACAGGATATGAGAAGTAAAACTTAACACCCAAGAGTCCTGCTCCTTAAAGCAATATTCAATTTATGTCTATTTTAGGCCATTTATAAGAAATCATGAATACTTCACATCATAGTGCTGCCATTTTTAGACTGTTATGAACCTTTAAACATGTATTTAATTATCAGGAAACCAGAGGTTTTGTTTAATTTGGATAAAGTAGCGGACATTTGTTTGAATTGTGTAATCCTTCAGGGCTGCATGAATTTGTGATGATCTTACTATGGCACTTTATCTGCATCACCAACACAATTATCAATGGGAACTCACTGTATTTGGGTGTCATGTGTCAACATTAAAATATAAACCAGAAATCATTTAAAAAGCGGGTTCATATAAAAGTACTAAAACAGAGTTCCCATAAGGTCTTAAAAAATATTGAATACACAAATCTGCACAATACACAAATCATTAAATACCTTAAACGGTCTTAAAAATGTAATACATTTGATATATTAGGTCTTAACATCTGTTGTCATAAACTTGTTCACTGTATTTGTGTTTTAATATACCTGAGAAATGTCTGAGCATTACTTTAATCTGTTCCACCCTTTCCAACCTGGCAATTTATATTGAAATTAGGACTCGGTTATTAATAACTCTGTGGTCCCCGTTGACAAATGACTCAGAATGGTGGGAATCAAGGCATTAGAGTAACAAATACATTTATCTACATTCAAGGAGTCAAACATTTTTCCAGGTTGACTGTAAAATGTGCAATAAATTCTGTTCTAAGTCATCTTGAATTTAACATATAGAAACCTGTAGGAATACTGTAAAAGATAAAACCTAGTCAATAGTGTCTTCTCTGTGGATTATTTATTTGTTTTTACATTTTTAGCTGAAAAATGTCACATATAAACTACCCACATTTCAGTTATTTAAAAAAAGATGATAAACACATTACACCTCAGATATAAAACTTCATCTATGCATCAACACCTAATGAGGCTTTTTTTTAGTCTGCATAATTATGTTAATTAAAAATAATGTCTTTTTTTTTTTTACACTTCTTAGTGTAACTGTTGGTATTTGTTCCATTCTAGTTCTACGCAGCCTGGGGCTCCTTAGTGTTGAAACAGAAAGTGGAAATCCAATGCTTGACTTTGTTATTTTTTTATGAATACACTCAAAAATATTTCATTGTTGGCCCTTTGCAGGATATGTCCATCCTATTTTACAAACACCGGTGGAGTCATTTGTGTTAAATCCTGCTGGCAGGTGGACAGAGGGAGTAACAGAGGAAATTAATCCTATTAATTCTATCCTAATATTTTGACTGCTGAGTAAAAATATGTCATTAAAGCAGGATTTGCTAACCACATTGTTGTCGATTGCAAATTGATTTCATCCCAAAAATATTCTTCTTTGTATTTTATACCTTAAAAGCTGAAAACCACTTTTCCACGCTCCTTAATGGGTCACCCTGACTTATCAACACATGCTGCCTTTTAAAGTGGTTTGTCACCTCCATTGGCTGCATACCGCATTCATAGAAAACAACAAGAGCAACGCTGGACCCAGAAAAAGCCGGTCCGTCTTGCGTCAGATGGACTTGAGCATAATTTTTTAATTGGCCTCTTTGGAGAGTAATCCTTCTCATCGCCATAGCAACGACACTGTTCACTTTTGGAACCTGAAAATGAGCAGTTTTCCTATTTACTGATAGGCCTTCCACCCAAAAAAAAATTTCAGGTCATTGTCTTGTCACTCATATATTACCCTCTAATAGAAACCTTCCTGACTGTTTTCTATTTTGGAGTTAAATGGCATTGATTTTGTCCATTCTACTTTGTGGGGTTTTTTTTTTCACAAAGGACAATTTTCAAGGTGCCGTTTCTACATCCAGACAAGTTTCTTTCATTCGATGATGTGTGACTCAGTGCTGACCATGTTGATAGATTTGAAAACCTTCAGAAACATTTATATTAAAAAATAGCTACAACTTTGTGAGTCTGTTTAACCTCCTGAGACTGTGAGTCCCTTTTCAGATACAAAGACTTTCACAGCTTTATTAGAGGAAAAAAAATGTTGTCCACAGCAGCATTCCATAAAAATGTAAAAAAAAAAAAAAAAAATGCATGTGAAAAAAACAAACAAAACTGTTGAATTGTACTGTTTCCATAAAGGTAATTATTTAATGTAAAAAAAAAAAAAAAAGTCCAAACTTGTACTTTCCTGAAGTCAATAGTGATCAGTCCTGAGTTTCACTGTATGTTTTTTTTCTGCCTACTTTATCTTTAGGTGTTCAGAACTTCTGACAGTCACTGCTCATTTTAAAACAAAAGACCATAAAAAACCCAATGCTACTTTTGTGGGGGGGTTCCTGTAGATTTAAGATTATTTTTTAAATTGATTTATTCCCTTTTAATTTAATATTATCTTCTGTATTTTGCACTTTATCAGTCAAAAACATATACTTAATTTACTGATCAGATGTATGTTTATGGCAGCTCAAATTAAAGTTAAGGGTTATTATGATTAAAAAACAAAGACTAGAAAAACACTCTGAGAGTGCAAGGTACCTACCTCTGCCTAGGTGGACCCATTACCAACCTACCCTGAAAATGTCATCAAAATCTGTCCATAAGTGTTTGAGTTATCTTGTACACAAACAAACAAACAAACAAACCAACCAACCAACGCCAGCAAAAGCATAACCTCCTTGGCGGAGATAAAAATAAAAATATATAAGTACAAAACTAAGCATCTCACACCACTGTTATTTGTAAGGGTGTAAGAAAATATTGTTTCTGCAATATATCGCAATAATTTGGTCCACACTGCTGTGTCTACATTTAAAAGTCCAGGATCGATCGTCTCGTCTCATCGTCTGAACCCACTTTATCAGATACAGAACATAAACACTGTGGTCTCCTCATTCTCTATTCTAGTTTCTAGTAGCGCTGTCTTCTACGTCCTTTTGTGATTGTTGAATTTAGTGCTTATAGAATACATCATTCTGGCGGGTCGTGAGTGTCACATTTCCTCCTCCCATGGTTCCGACTGCCGTGTTGGAATACAAACCTGAAGGTTCCCTAGGAACTATATAGTTCTAAGAACTATTTACTTCCTAGAACTAAGTGCTTAGAACTACTCTGTAGGAAAGTGCCTATTGTGATTAAATAAACTGCGCTTAGTATTTGTACATATTTCTGATCAAATTAAATTCTTCCAGGAAATAATAATTAAAATATAAATAAATTGCCTGTTAATAGTATTCCTTCACCAGATTTTTGCTGGTGAGTCAATGTTGTAGCAGATGTTCACTATGGAGCCTCTGAATGTCCAAACTGTTCATATCTGATGACCACGAGATGATGATAAACTATATTTATACCAATTATTTACATGTTTTCATATAATTAGTGAATCAACAGGTATTAAACAGTTTACATCAGTAGGTCTTTGTGGGTTAAACATAGAAATCTGTAACCTATCCCATCCCTAAAGTAAACTGTCAACCTGGTGTCTTTGAACCCGGTGTCTTCTGGGTTGTTTATTCCGTATCCTTTCCCATTTCCATGAAAAAGCAACTTTATCTTTGAGTAATTTCTGGCTTCAGGGCTCCAGGATATTGAGCCCAAGTCAGACCGATGGTCACATCTCTCTTATAATTCTCTCACCTCGCTCTATCCTCCCCCTGCTTTCCTCTTTTAACCACCATCTGCAACCTCTCCTGCACCTTGTGTCCCGCCGCTGCCGTCGTCTCTTCACAGCACTGATTAGGTGGGCAGGGGATGATGGGTGTATTTGGGGCCTGCGAGGCCGCTGATGTCACATCTGTCTGACATGCTCCAGCAAAGACAGTGTCTCCTCTTCATTGTCTTCTAATGGGGCGCTGAGGTCTCTGAGTGTGTGTGTGTGTGTGTGTGTCTGTGTGTGTGTGTGTGTGACAGATGTAGAGTAACATTGAACAGCAGCAAGTGTGCCCAAGGATGGTATTAGGGAAAGGCAGAAGAGGTAATGAGTACTACGAGCTGTGTCTGCTTCCACCTCATTGATTAATGATAGGATGGCACTGAGGAAAATGTCCAACCTCCACCAACAGCAGAGTAATTTTTCTCTTCTCCTTTCTGGTTCTGTGCCTTTTTCTATATTCTTTTACTGTCTTTCACCTTTCACTCTGTCAAAAAGACATTAATATGTAAAAGAAAAGACAAAAAAAAAACCACATGAAATTTTAGACCTCCATTTGCACCCGATTTATTCTTCGTGTTAGGCTATCGTCAAGACAACCAGTCCGTCCATTAGGTTACCGGCTAATTATCAGTGGTTAGGATGTGACAGATGTAGCAGAGATGGTTGGCAGACAGTTCACTGTCACTCCACAGGAGGAAGCAACAACTGACCTTTAGAAAGTCTGGCAATATCTAGCCTCCGCACCTCGCCGACACCCTGGGAGGGATCGACACTGGAGGTGGGAGGGTTAGTTGTTATATATAGATTTGTCCTGTGTGCGTATAGGTTTGTGTAAGTGTGGCGAGCACAAGGTGAACATCCTCCCGTCGACACAAGATAACTGCAAACACAATGCAGTTTTCAACCTCTGTGCACCTTTTGTGTGTTTTGTGTAGGTTTCTAGATGCATTTTCTGTATTTATCTGGGGCACTTTGGCACCTATGAGGGCATTTTAGTCGCTTTATCCCAACTTTTGCAGGGTTTAGACTGACATATAAATCACATTTTCAGCATTTCTTCAATTTCACGCCACAAGATAAGCATGTTTTCAAAAGATATATCTGTGTTGAATGGGGGGGTGGGGGGATGATTTTATGCACTTGCACACTGCGCTTCTAGTCAGCATGTAAGCGTTTGACCTCTCAGATGGTGCCCTGGACATCCACCCTCAGGTTAATTAGTGTTAATTTGGTGGTGACAGCAAGGTTAGATAGTTAGTTGTTCACTTCTTGCATGTTGTATAGACTGTATTGTTACTGTTATGACACAGATTTTCCTCGGTTCTAGTGTAGGGATGTGAATTGTGTCCTTGTTGAACTCTTTATCATTACCAATAAATGACAGTGAGTGACAGCACTGAGGACAGGGAGTGAACAATCTCTGATCCACTGTGGTCTACAAGGTCTGTAAAGTCTACCTCTGCATGAACAGTGAGTGTACCTGCTTTGTTAGGTGCCATGAAGTAATGGTAGTTTTAAAAGGAATGATGATGTGGATGTGGACAAGATTGGAGCAGCACTTATTGTATGATGTTCTCATGTTCTAAATGTGATGTTCTTTTTACCTTATATTTGATTTTCATGTATTTCTTCATCATTTGTTTTACTTCAATCTATTTATTGCTTCACTAAGGAACCAGATATGGTAGCTTCATTGACCTGGTCTATGTAATAAAAAGGTAATTAATTGAATCTTGTGTCCTCCAATAGCACACCGTGGTTGAATATGTTATGTCAGAGGATTTCTATGTAAGAGCCTTGGAACTGAATCCTTTCAATGACTTGTCCTCACAGATACAGACATGCATTTATTTATGTACACAACACAGGAATATGGGATTATGTAAGACGGAAAAAAACTGCCAGTGCCTTCTCTCTTTATTTCCACTGTTTTGCAAGTAATTCACAATTGGATATGTCCCATCCACTTCTTTTAAAATGTATGATCGGACCTTTAAAGAGAACATTTCCAAAATAGAATTAAATTCCCTCCTTTTGAGACAGCTTGTATTGACACAAAACATTACTTCTTTCCTTTTTTTTAAATGTATTATAGAAATATTGGATCAGGCAATCGCTCAAAATCAAAGAACTCAGACTTGGACTTGGAAAAAAAAAAAGCATGACAACTCTAGTAACGGTTTACATATTGTACCAATCATTTAATTCCAGTAAAAACGTAGACAAAACTATAAGTTTCTCAGAACTGTGACGACGCTCACAATGGTGCTACAGCGTGACGTCCAAGTGAAAAAGACATCTTTAAATCTATCCCTGCAGGTACTTTTCTTCCCAGCGCAATTTTGCTGTTAATTTTAATTTTAAGGCCCCCTCACACTACCCACTTTCCTCAACCTCAGACCCCAACTGAGCTGCCCTACATGGCTGCTATCAACACAGGGGCTTACGTCGGTAATGAAGTGGGGTCTCAGTCTTCCATCTCCCGTCTAGTTTTGAAGAGCGCCGAGCAGTAATTGGTGTGCGACCTACACCACCGACAGCACTCATGTCCCCTGTCCTACGTGACATTCCCATCCAATTAAATCTGTCTGCACACACACACACACACACAGACACACACACAAAGAGCTACTAAATCTAAATGAGCACATACTCGCTATTATCGAGGCCCTCTAAGTTTTCTCGCCGATAGTCTTTCAAGGTGCCTTTTTAAGTGCACAAAAGCACTGTAGAACATGTCTGTGGTTTATCTGCATATTAGATGGGGTTGTTTGTATACATACATGGACAGAGGAAGCAGACTCCTAGTCTCAATTGAGTTCATTCACAGGGATTATGGGTAAATCTGTGCTGCCGGTGGATGGATTGCTCTCTGTCTCATAAGGATTAGCTGAAGGTGACACTGAGGTGGCAGGTCTGTGTCCATCTGTGTTTGTACGAGCTGAAATAGTCTGGCATGTGTGAGTGTGTGCATTTATGCATGGTGTGTACACGTATGTCCGTGTTATTAGCCTGAAATGTGCCGTAATCCATCAGAGTTAATGAGTTGTGTATGTGTGTGTGGGTTCTCCTTCAGCGATGGCGGTGGAGTGCATGTGTCTTCTGGCTGACCTTCACTTCAGTCTGTCAGATGAACACACTCTGAGACCGTCCATACGGAGCACAAGACTCCATCAGATCCCCAGATGTCACCGTACACAATCTGTCAGATGCGCGTACCATTAGCAAACAACAGGCAGGATGCTTTTCCCCTTGAGGGGAAGGACGGCAAAAAAATTTTGAGAACTCATTAATGAGGAAATGTGTCAAAGTTCAGGGAGGTCATGGCTCCGTAATGGATGTTGAGGTAAATGGAAAGGGGGGGGGGGGCACAACACAATTAGACAGCTTAAGAAACAAAGGTTAAAAGAACGTAATTATCCTAATCTTTTTTTGACCCTCAAAGACCTAAATAGTGGGTGACTAAAAGCATCTACTATATTTAGTAACTTTAATCCAGTTCTCCTCGATCTGTTTTGGTAAAGTGATTTACACACATAACGATCAAATCTGAACTGATTTATGTACATATATATATATATATATATATATATATATATATATATATATATATATATACAGACCCCCCCACACAAAGACAAAAATATCTGCCGTTGAACAGTTTTGATGGCACAGTGTGCTCTGATAATCTCAACACAACACCTTTGAACCCACTTTATCCTCACTAAGGGGTCTAATCCAGCTACAATGGGTGAAGGCGGGGTACACCCTGTATGAGTCTCCAGTTCATCTCAGGGCTGAACTTCTATAGACAAACAATCACTCTCACAGTCACACCTATGGACAATTTAAATGAACCTATCAGTGCATGTGTTTGGATGGTGGGAGAACAATGGAGTATCCAGGGAGACGGGGACAAATGGAGAATATGCAAACTCCACACAGAAAGGTCTGGTGTGGGAATAGAACCAGGGTTCTTCTTGTTGTGAGGCATGAGTGCTAACCACTACACCACCGTACCACCTCTGATCAAATGTGATATAACAAAAAGCATGATTCGGTTGCAGAGTCCTAGCTTTTCCTCAAAAAAAGATGGTCAGGTAAAAAACACACACACACACACTCATAAGTAATCCTATGACAGATTATTGCAGTAAATGTCAAGGTGTATTAGCTGTGCTCAAAGTACAGATGTAATATTTAGAAAACTGTGTGTTAAAGCAAGAACCTCATTCTATTAAATAAACCACGGTTCCATCAGTCAGTAAAAGTCCATTTTTGGAGCATCAGAATATAATTTTGTTCCAGTTGATAAAGGAACCATATTTTTGGATCCAGGTTTTTAATTAACTTTCACAAAACTGGAGAGTAAACGATACATTTCCAAAATGTATGCCAACAACGTTTTGATAATTTGCGTATTGGCAACAATCCTTTATGATTCTACAGGAGAAATCCTAAAAATAAAAAGTACATAGGTGTTCTTGGAAGTGGCAGCGAAGCCATGGTGATGTCTCGTCGTTGCATATTTTTCATCGAATGCCATGACAGATGGGTGCACGCACGCTCACGATTTTCCACATAAAGCTGTAGATCATTAGCGAGCGTTTACTATAAACACGGAACAGACTTCACCTGCAGACACTGCGATGGCTTAATGGAAAATTAGCATCACAGTTGCCTACTGTATGCAACAGCAGTATTATATGTCATGTTTATATGAAAAAAGACCTGTGGTTATCTTCACACTTCCCCAGATGAAGCTGCAAATATGTCAGCAAAATGATGCGCAACCTATGGGATGTAAATACTAAAACATTTACATTTCATAGCAGCACTGAACTCTTCCTCCGCACGGTAAACTCTCACCGTCAGACATTGATTAGCAACCCGGAGTGAAAGAAACGCAGGTACAAACAGCTGTCACATGCAGAGAAAATCAACGCGGGGATCAGACGTGCATACAAACGAGTTCAAATTAGTTGTCACAAAGCTGCTGTTTTTGTTTTCATCTCTGGCAATTTGCTAAAGCTGTCGTTTGTGAAATGGAGCTCGGCAAAAGGTGAGTTTGTGTACAGCTGCTCCTGCTTATCTTTTGATGATCACTGTTTGTCCTAAAATCAAACGCGTCCAACAGTCAAATTCACATCTTGAGTTAAACGTTGGGAGTGCCAAAGCTTCTCCAGGGTTACTCTGTAATCAGTGTTTACGGTATAAACCTTCATGTATGAACACCATGAAGTTCAAAGCATCACTTAGCAAACACCTTTTATTACACACCAAATGTAAAAAGCCAACAGCCATGAATCTCCAGTTCTGCTAATTTTGATGCTCTGCGGGGTATTTCATTTTCAGGCGGTGAGAGATAACACGCTTCATCTTCCACATATCTAAAAAACACTAAAGGAAATTATTAGAATTCAAATGCAGGTTCAGATCAGGAAGGAAGTCGATTAAACAGCAACGATTAACTATCTTCTTCTGTTACTTCTTTCTGGGTACTTTCATGAAGGCATCATGTAGCAGGAATGAAAAGACAAATGCGTCTAATTTAATGGGCAATGGTATATTTTGACAAAGGATAGTGGTTGTAGACAAGTGTTTATATCTTCAGTTAATTATGTATTTTCCTGGAAAAGTGTTTTTTTCTTTACTTTTCTCTGTTTTGCGTGCGACAACCTTTGAATTTACTCTGAGCTTTTATGTATACATTCAATTAAATATAGGAAAATGCCTGTTTTCACTGAAAAAGGTGAAATGCAGAAGATGTTATTGTAAGTTAAGGTTAAATTTACAGAAAAATAAGAACTTTTTCTCCTTATAAAAACAACAAAACATACATTGAAGGAAAAAATAAATAAAAGGAGACATTTCATTGTGTAAATGAAACATCATTTTATTGATGTTATATTTATTAAAGTCAAATCTGGGTCATATTTAATTGAATCTAGCACCTCTTATGAAAAAATAAATGGTCTAAATGAAAGATTTTTTTTTTTATTTGCTATTTGTCCTGTTGATTTTTATTACCCACCTTGTATTCAGATGCATTTTAAGGGAAATACGAACGTAACAGGACAGTCAACATGCTTAATATAAAACAGCTTAACGTAGCATATTATCTGAAAATAGTGAACGAACTTTACCAAATTTTGCATGGGCAGCTCAACCATGTCCACTTTCATCTCTGCAAAAATCTAAACATAGACCCCAATATTTACAGATGCTGTCCATAGAAAGTGAATAAAACACTTTACCTTCAGTGTCACACATGCACTCCATTCTGACAATTGGAGAGAGAGAGAGAGAGACAGTTAATAAATGTATTAAATGTATTTGGTAATGTTTGACCACAGTTTTGTGACATGAAGCATTTTGGTCTGTCCATGTTCAATTCAATTTTCAATAAAATTTTCTTTACAAAGTCCCAAATCACAACAATGTTGAGTCACAAGTGAGTCACTGAGTCCTGTTGGCTATGGCTCCTTATGCGGATACTGCTGAGAGAGGGGGGAGTGATCAAAAGGGACACCAGGTGACTAGTCATGAACAGACTTGGTATGTAAGATAGGTTTAAGAAATTACAAATACAGACATGAGAGAGAGAGCAAGAGAGAAAGGGAGAGAGAGAGAAAGAGAAAGTACTCAGTGCCTGTACTTCCCCCAGCATTGTAGCTCGTAGGGCAGCTTAGACTGAACTGTGACTTCCACCCCCAGTTTGAGTTGCCAGATCCATTCCCGCTCTGCATTCTGGCAGCTCCCATTTTCCAAATTAAAGACTGCCCATAGCGTATTTGGCTAAATCATGTTTTTGGACTTAAGGGATTAACGGTATTGTGGTATATTGCGATGTATCTTATCGTGATCCTAGTATTGTGATTTGTTGCTTATCACCAGAGTCTTGCCAATACACTCCACTACTGGTAATGATATAACTGTAGGTGCAACTGGTTTTCACTTCAAGATTGTGAAGTTGAGCGGAACCCATGATTTGGAGAAATGTGGGTGTGTGCTTGTGTGTGCTGTTGTCCAACCTGACAGCAGGGTGATGGCAAAGGTGTGGGTACTGGCCTTGCAGTTTGTGTGATGTGCTCTGACACACAGATGGCAGCTGACACAACACAGATCCAATCTCACTCTCACACATCCACTGTAACTCCACCACCACCTCTTCTTCTTGAAGAAAAAAAAACATGAATGTCCACTCTTCCTATTCTTCTTTATGTGCTGCTGTGTCTCGTCTGACATGATAGACACTCAAAAGTAATGCAAATATCAAAAGGATTTCACCCCCCCCCTTTTTTTTCCCCCTTTTGCCCCTTCTCTTGCTTCACTCATCTTGTCCACAAAGAGATTTGATCCAGGTGTGAGCTAAGCACTTTGGGTGAGGTACCAGCTGTGCATGTAAAGAAGCAGCAAGAGTGGCTTCGATGAATATCCAGTGGTTTCCTTTATTAACCTTTTCTTCAGGCAAGTGACTATTCTTGATCATTTCCATTTACCAGACAGTGTTAGGATAGTAGCCCTGATTACATGGGAGTTTTTATTCCTATTTAATTCTGAATGAATGTTAATTCCCGCTTTAAGATGACCATGTAAACATCTAATTCCAGTTGAAAATGATAATTCCAAATTAAACTTAATTCTGAATAAAGTTACTGGTTTATTCCAATCTTAAATCCCAAGTCAATCATTCCTCTGTCATGTAAATGGTAAATTCTGTTTTAACATTATTCCTGTCATTCTGCACATGCTCCTGGTCTCATTGCAATGACACAAATATTTCACATTGATGCTACACATATTCAGCATTAGTTTTTTAATTCCTATGGTTGATTCAGTCTAGTTGCTGGTTCATAATTATCCCCAAAATGAAGGCAGAAAATCACACTTAAGTATCAGGTCTAACATGTTGCTATTTCAAATGAACGCAAAACATGAAGTGGACATGATTGTTTTCTTCCAGTAGACATCCAGACTTTGAGCGGCAGTTCTGTCCAATCAGAACCCTCTGTAGCTCCACCTCTTAAAGCTGAATTAACTAGAGCAGAATACATCTGTTTTCTCTGTCAACCATGATTCGTAATTACCATGTCCATGTAAACACGAAAGAAATAGATTTAATCCCTGATTATTTTATTCCAAATAAATCATTTGGAATTAAAAAACATTGTGCAACGCAAACCTTTGGTAAGGCAGACCTCCCCCCTTCGAATTCGAGGTTGTCTGTCTGTTAGTTAGCAAGATAACTCAAAAAGTTATGAACGGAGCTTGATTAAATTTTCAGGGCAGGTTGGTAATGGGGAGATCTGGAAATGATTTGATTTTGGTGGTGATCGGGAGGGGGGGTCAAGATAACTCAAAAAGGTATGGATGGATTTTGATGAAATTTTCAAGATGTATTGGAAGTGTCAAAAGGAACAAATGATTACATTGGTGATCCGGAAGAGATCCTGGATTCTGGATCACTTTTAAATGTATACTCCATTTACCACAAGGTAAAATTTCAAAGTGATCCAGAATTCAGCATTTAGTGTGGATGGCACAATAATATTTTCACTGTCCAGGGAAGCCTGTTAGTTTACATGACAAATAAAACACTTTGCATCTTTGACTTTATTATATTATCTGCCATGTTTTCCATTTTTTCCCCAGTATAAATCATGTTTTTTCCTATATTTAATTTACTGATCATGTAGATGTTCATAAAACCTCACCGTAAGTTCAAAGGTTATTAAATCAGACACAAAATTCTGAAGAAAAACTAACTCCATGGATTTTACTGGGGAATCAATGTTGTAGACAATGGTGGTGTTTCCATTTTCACAAAGGCGCCTCTGAACATCCAAATCTGATGACCATGAAAAGATCACAAACTGTATTTTACACCAATTATTTACATTTAAAGGATTAGTGATTCAACAGATGCTAATCATTTTAATTCAGTCGCCGGTGGAGGTTTGTGTTTTTATAGGTTAGAACAGCCCACATACAAAGGGCAAATATAGCTTCAAACCAAAGACTAGCAGGCAAATCCATACGCTGCTTTGTGTGAGGCTACCTAAACGCTAATGAAAATTCTTGGCGAGCAGGAGAAATGTTAATATAAGCAAATGATGCCTATATTTGTGTGCAAATTGTTTTGAATGCCCTCCAGGCCAGAGATGAGTCACAGTAGCCCTGTTTTCCTGCAGCCGAATCACAGCCTCTCAGTTCATTACTTCTGACAGAAAACAGAAAGAGGATGAGGGATTGATTTACTCACGTATGTACAATGTGTGCGCAACCCGCCCTTTCTTCACAGAGTCTGTTTAAAAATGACAGTATAGAACTCAACTCCAACCGCCATCAAACATGCCGGCGCATGCAAATGACTGTTTTTCACAACTTTCAGCAGCAGATTGAGAGGTTTAGAGGGTGTCATGCATGAATTATGAGGAAAATTATTCAGATTTTTTTTTTTTTTTACACTTGTGTCTTTCAAAATTATGGTAAAATCCATTTGTTTATTCTCCAAAGTTAGTTTTTTGTTAAAAAGTTATTTAACGTAGGTAGAAAGAAAAAGGTTTAAAGCCACAACTGACAATAATAAGTGTGTATTTTTAAAGTTCAAATACATGAGAAGCTGAAAGTACTATCAATTTACAACAATTTAGTAAATATGCAAAAACTTAAACAGAGTAAAAAAATATCTATATATTACTTTCTTATCTTCGTGTTATTGTGCATTCTGAATAATACCAGTAATAAAAACACTAACATCAATATACAGTACATTAGGCAGTGGGAGTACAAATAACTCTAAGCGATGTCTACTGTACATTTGTAAGAAAATGTTTGAAATATGTGACTATAATTGGTTTCTGTGAGATGAATTATTCTCATTTCTTTGTATGACTGCCATCACTTTTGTTGTATTGGGATTTTATTCTATTTGAAATCCAGTTTGCCCCTATTTGTAAAATGAAATTAAAGGAGCAATGTGTAATTTTGCTTTGTATTTATGTTTGTTGGTTCTCAGTTTAGTTACAATATAAGGTCATGTAAATAATCTTGGAACTAATACAATGGATATAACAAAATAGTTTGAGGTATAATAACTTCAAAATTCCACTTCCTGGTTGGGGAGGGTCAGGACCAAGCCTCACCTACCAGGCCACACCCAACTATTTAAGAGGAC
The DNA here is from genome assembly GCA_020466265.1 of Siphamia tubifer. NCBI lineage: Eukaryota > Metazoa > Chordata > Actinopteri > Kurtiformes > Apogonidae > Siphamia > Siphamia tubifer. The sequence continues at coordinate 30,301,440 of CM035805.1, read as the reverse complement.
GGATCAGACCCAGAACATCCTCTTTTTCCTTTGTTGCATGTGGATCATGTGGCCTGAGGAAGATGCATTAGACTCCTGTGTTTTCAAGATGGGTCGGTTGGGTTGCCCACATCGCAGGCACCCCTGGCCCAGTCTGGGAAGTGACGAAGGGCGGAGGGTTCTGTAAAGCTCAGAACTGGCGCTTGCGGTGCAGCACCGAAGGAAATGCAACCTGGCTGGGGTACATTTCCTCACCTTCCATAGTCAAGCGACAGATTTGATTTTGAAAAAAGGAGAAATATATTATTTTATTTTAACTTTTATAACATTTTATTTTAGTTTGTAAAGGAAGAAGTTCATTAAAAGGTCATGTTTACAGAGTTATCAAGTCCCTGTGCAACTCAGTTAAATAAAAGTCTGTTGTCTATTGATATAATTTCTAATTAAGTTTTCTTAAAATCTCGTCTCAATCTCGTAAACCCAATCTTGTGTGTCGTCTCATCTCGTGAGCAGAGTGTCTCGTCACACCCCTAACCAACACATAAATGCATTGAATGAATATACTTAGTAAGTTATATTTTAGGATAGATGGATGGATGGATGGATATTTGGGTGGATGGATGGATGGATGGATGGGTGGATGGATGGGTGGATGGATGGATGGATGGAGGGATGGATGGATAGATGGATGGATTTGTTCTCATATGTGAAAGTATTAATTACAGCAAAGCTACAGTTGTACTACCCTACATTTATCTGTTCGTATTTTTAGTTGAGTACATTTCAATTCATCTTGAAATAATAACATGCCAAAGAAAGTCAACATACTCTCAGTGAAATCAATAAGTGTTAAACAAACAGAATGTGACCATTAATTACAATATAAGGTCAAGTAAATCATCTTGGAACAAATATGATGCATATAGAACTATAGTCTGAAGTATAACTATTTTACTTAAAATAGTTCAAATGTACCCCTGTGATGATGGATGGACAGATGGATGAAATGTTCTCAAATGGACACCCCATGTGTGAAAGGATTACAGTAAAAGCTACAGTTGTACTGCCTGCAGTTATCTCTTCACGTTTTCAGTCGAGTACGTTTTGATTCATCTTGAAATAATAACAGGCCATAGAAAGTCAGAGTAAGTGAAATCAATAAGCGTTAAACACACAGTCCATGCACATGTATATACAGGTCTATGTGTGGGCAGCGGGAGGAGAATACGAGAAAGAGTGAGAGAGAGACGGAGAGATAGTGTTCATGTGAGTGAGATAGATAGCTGAGGTGTTGGATGGATTCATCTGAATTTGTAACTTAGGGGCATGAGTTGGTGCTCGATAGAATCTAGAGCATCAGTACCTCTCTGCAGGCGACATACTTCCATTGCATTTCAATGCTTTTTCTGGGTTTTTTTTTTTTTTTTAAAGGTTACCACGTTGTTGCTGTGGTTTAAAACCCAGCCAGGCTAAAAGAATAGTGTTTTGTTGGATTTCCTTTGTTTCTATATCATCCACTACTAGTAGCAACTGTCTGCATTTCAAAGCTTTTAATAGTACCAGGGATGTTTTAAGTCCTGTTCAGTGTTTGTATTCCATTCTTGTACAATTGTAACTAGAAGGTGATGTGCTCTTCTGCCTCTTAATGGATCTTTTTGTCAGTGTTAAAGTGTATAGAGCCTGAGTGGTTTTTGTTATCGGAGTGAAGTCGTTTTTTTTTTTTCTTCCCAGTCATTCCATCCTCTCCCTTCATGTCCGCTGTAGTTTGTATCTGTGAGGAAATTGATATGTGTCAGATTCTGGGAGACTAGCACCCCATCTATTATAGTTGATCATGTGTGTGTGTGTGTGTGTGTGTGTGTGTGTGTGTGTGTGTGTGTGTGTGTGTTTGTGTGTGTATAAAAAAATGGAGCAAAACAGTGGTTCATCATCCACTCTCCCCCTGGAGGTAGCCTTATTGGTATTTAGATACCGTGGGGGGGGGCCTTGTGTGCACTTTCATTGCATCATTTGTGTGTTTTTGTTAGAGGCAAAAAAAAAAAAAAAAGTTGTCCAGCGACTCTATAGACTTTGTAGTTCATCTTTAAAATATAGAAGTGTGCTCAGCTTTAGGCAGGAGTCGCTCAACAACTTGTAAACAAAACAAATATTCTTGCTTATCAGCTTTCCTCTACCTTGCGGTTAAAAATGTAGCAACGGTTGTTTCTGGGTATTTCACTCTTGCATTATGCATAACTCGTATAACTTATTGCTTCATATATTTGACGCTTGTCCTCTTGTAACATGTCAACACTCCTGGACCTTGCAGCCATTCTTTAAACAAAGATTAGATGGTAGAATGTAGAGACAAAGGATTTGGATGAGGTTGACAATAGAGAGTTAAAAGCAGCCATTGATTTTTATAGTGTGTATTCTATCTATGGTGTATTGTGTTATGTATGTTAACCCTTAAATATCCAGTGTTGCTTTTGTGCCAGTTTCTAAATAGGCGACACAGTAGTTGAGCGGTTAGTGTGCTTGTCTCACAGCAAGAAGACCTGGGTTTGATTCCTGGACCGTGCAGGCCTTTCTGTGTGGAGTTTGCATGTTTCTCTACCCGTGTCTAGATGCGTTTCCTTCAGGTGCTCTGGTTTCTCCCATCATCCAAAAACATGTTTGTTAGGGTCAAATCCTCCAACCAGGTGACTGACCATTAGCCTGGAGATGGGTCCCCAGGCGCCACCCATGGCTGCACACTGCTCCTTACAGGTGCCCCAATGGCCTCAAGGGTGGGTTAAATACAGAGGACAAGTGTTGTTGTACAGTGTATAATGACAAATAAAGTACTTTACCTTACCTTTAAATAGTTTATTCTTTATATTATTCTCTGTAGAGGACAAAAGTTTCAGTTTTGGTGATTTTTGTTGTTTAATTTGTCCATTTGCAAAGGATATTCCATAAATAAATAAATAAAATCATTTTGAAATGAAAAAAGTTGTTCCAATCAGAATGTAAAAAAGCGAACACTTTCACTTTCCCATGTCTGAAGAGCATCTTTAACTTTTCTTACTGTAAGTGATTTATCACTTAATGCACAGGTGCATAACATGCGTTATATCATTTCAGTCAAATCACAATTTATTATATTATAGCATACAGTAACTCCCTGTATTTCGTGTGAGGGACGGGGTTCCAGTAGACATCACTTATTTTCTACTATTTAATTTACTAATCATGTAGTTATTCATGAAACATCAGATTAAAATTGGGGGTTACATATTATATCAGAGAAAACTAAAAAAGTTAATTGACAATAAACCCAGTCTGTCCATGCACTGTTATTAACAAAATCCATGGATATTATTGGTGAGTCAGTGTTGTAGATGGTGATGGTGTTTCCATCCATGCTAATGTCCAAATGACTTGTATTTGATTACCATGAAAAGATGACAAACTGTATTTTACACCAGTTATTTGCATGTAATGATATAATTAGTGGTTCAAAGGTGATTAAATATTTTAGATCATTTAGATTGTTTGGGTCTTTTTTAGGACTGTCAAATAATTCAAATTTTGAATCAGTTTAATCACAGGGTAATTTGGATTAATTGTGATTAATCATTATTAAAACACTTTGTCGGTCAACTGTTTTATTTTTACTCAAATTTCCCACAAAATACACTGAGAAACACAAAAAAAGCAGAAAAAAGCATCCACTTAAAACTCACACAAAAATTTTAAAAAGTGATGTAAAATCCAAAACATATTCAAAAACACCAAGACGTGTGATAAAAATATCCAAAACGCGCAAAAATATTAATTTATATGCAATTTTGAAACACCTACAGCAGTTTGAAATAAAAAAAAATGTTCCATATGACTGTCTTAAAATGTTTAATCAAATTAAACATGATGAAGGATTTATATTTGTTAATTTTGATAGCCCTAGTCTTTATGTATGATACATTGACACGCTAATGCTGAAGATAACAGAATTGTATAACTCCATTTTAAGGAAATGCATCAGTGCTGGTAAAAATGCCAAAAAGAAAATTCTAAAAAAAAATCACCTCATGGGTAAAAGCAGCTCATCTTGCACCCATGCGTCATACTTTTAGTTTCTGAATAGCACTATGTCATAAAATATGTCTGAAAAAACAGGTGTTCAGTCCACGTGTTCACTCAGTTTCCAGTAGATCGAACTGAATCTGTTATATTATTCAGAAACATACGACTCTCAAGAAGGCGTAGATTTTTGCCTTCTGTTAAAAACCCATCTGTTAATGTCTGCTCAAATCTATTACAATGTATTAAAACAACAACACAAGCTGCAGTTTCTGTACCTTTAAGAACACTTCAAGGTTTCAGTCCCCTGTGAGAAAACACTGTATGATGGCAAGAAAAAGTGAAGATAATATTCTAAGGGTGTACCTGTAAGTGGATATTGATTTTTACCTGGGCCTTTATTAAGTGTTAAAACCAGTATAAACACTCACACTTAACCCTTTAAGAACCTTGTGTGTCCTGTGATGATCTGACGTATGAATGTCCCTGAAGTACTCCTGTCTCATCCACATTCACGGCTCCACCACTTCATTCGAAGGCTGTTTTCAGAAGCATGTGGTGACTGGAGTTAGTCAGAATGCACCTAAAATTATTCCATGTACACAGTAAATTTTGCAGTGTTAAATCAACACTTAGAGAGTTTATTTAACTTCTTCTAGAGTGTATTTGGTCCCATTGTCTCTGCAAAATCTACAGTGTAACATGTAACCTATAAGCTGTGTTTTTCCTACCAATGAAAATACACTAGTAATACATTGAAATATATCCAGTGCTATATTAATAAGTAGATTTTTTTTGTGTTATATTTCTATTTGTTTGTTTGTTTGTTTTTGTTTTTGTTTTGTTTTTTATTATTGCCTGGAGGAAAAAATTTACACCACAAATACTGAACACATTTTTTATTTAATCAGAACAGGATTTAATGCTTTATCACAAAACTTCATTCTGTAAAAACTGAAACTGCAGGATTTGGACAATGTTGTAACATGTAGCTTTAGCAGCATAATAAATAACACACACACACATACACATATGTTCGTTTGCATGTGTCATGAGGACCAAGTTTGTAATCAAGTAGTGATTGGGTAGTGAGTGTATGCTTTTATCTTTTTTTATAAAATAAAACTAATCATTATAAAAAAAATTAGACTGAATAAAAAAATGTAAAGTAAGAATGAATGAATAAATACAACTAGAAAAGCAGTCTGAGAGCACAGACCTCCACCAAGGTAGACCCCCCCCACCCTGATCACCCCCAAAATGAAATCAGTTCTTCCTGTTCACATTTCCAACATATCCTGAAAATTTCATCAAAATCCGTCCAGAACTTTTCAAGTTATCTTGAACACAGACAAACAAACAGATAAATCCCGGCAAAAACATAATCTCCTTGGCGGAGGTAATAACAATAATTAAAAAAAAAATAATAATAAAATAATACTAATTATATTATTATTATCTGAATCCTGAGATATTACCACTGATGTGTTTTAGCTGTTGACCTTTAGTACGACCTTGACCTTTGACCTTCGTTGCTCAAAATCTAATGGGTTCTTCCTTGACCCATTATCTATCATTCCTGAAAGTTTCATCAAAATCCATTCAGAACTTTCTTTGTAATCCTGCTGACAGACAGACAAACAAACAGACAGACAGACAAACGGACATAGATTTAATACCTCCTTGGCAGAGGTAATAACTAATAAAAATAAAATATTTGGTCAGGGATAAAAGGCTAAAAACACTATTGGGGATAAAAGACGAAGCTAATAAAACAATTTATCAGGAATAAATAAAACTAGGAATCATGGGGGGGGGGGCATAAAAAGCCTAGGAATAAAATAGAAGGAGTTCAGCATCTGAGCAAGGTCTGGGAGGGAGTTCCAGATGTATGTGTGTGTGTGTGTGTGGGGGGGGGGGGGCTTTAAGGTATTCCGGGGTGTTTCTATGGATGCAGTTGAAGGTGATGAGAATTATTTTATAGCTGATTCTGAAATGGATGGACCGCCATTCGAGGTTCTGGAGAGTGGGTGTGATGTTTAAGAATTCTGGCAGCACTATTTTGGATTGTTTATTTATGGATGTCTTTGTTGTGGATCCCATAGAGAAGACCGTTGCAGTAGTCAAGGCTTACAGTTGAAGATCCTACTCTATAAAGAAAACTATGAATAGAACCAAAAAACAAATTCAATTCAATTTTATTTACAGATCCCCAAATCACAACAATGTCATCTCGCAGGCCTTTACAGGGTTGATTGGAGACAACAATCAGTTATAGAAATAGATAAAAGCATCCCACGCATCCCCTGTCCTTAGACCCTCCTTCTCTGGATGAAAAAAATCTTGGCGAGAACTAAACTGAAGGACAGATCCACTCCCATGGACGGACAGGCTGTAGATAAACGTCCATTTGTAGATGAAGGAGAGGGGGGGGGGGGTCCATCCATGAGACAGGTGAGGGTGAGGAAGGAGGTCTCGGGGCACAGGTGAGTCACTGCGGATCCTGTTGTCTATGGTTCCTTATGTGGATACTGCTGAGAGAGTTGCCACTCCCCCTAGAGGAGGGAAAGGGGAACAGACTTGGTGTGTAGGATAGGTTTAAGAAATTACAAATTCAGATGAGAGAAAGAGAAAGAGAGAGAGGGATAGAAAACAAAAGTAAGCCTCTGTCATGTCTGCATTTGGATGAACACATAAATATCAGGACAATACTTGCGCAATTAATATATATTAATAATATATTGCACAACCGATATTTTCTTCTACCTTTAAGTGGAATGGTAGTGAAGCATGTGACTTCCCACCCCTTGAGCTCGTACTAGATGGATGTCACATAGACCTTGAAATAACAATAATGGACCCATTGGATACAGTTTATGTCAAATTGTTTATCAAAGGAGTGATATTTCGATTTTTTTTTTTAATGGAATTATGTGTTTTCAAGCAGTCTACATAAACTGTAAATGTTCTGCTTCATTAGTTCAACTCCACAGGTCTGTCTTCAAGGCTTTTTCTGACTAATGATACTAGAAAGTTGGTTTTGACTGCTGGTCCAGTCACTGCCCCTGTCATTTCATTACTTTCATTGTTTCCACCTGGGACTCTCTGCTCCTGTCTCATTTAAAGGGGACATATCATGCCCATTTTCCACGAGTTATCACAGTTCCCTAGTGTCTCAGTGACCTCTCTGTGACATGCTTTGGTCAAAATACCACATTGATGAAGAGATACAGTAGCTTCTTCAACCTTCAGAAACAGCCCTTTTTTAAAACACTCGTTTTAGGGCCTCATGTTTTAATGCAAATGAGCCACAGCTGACTAAACCATTCTCTGCTACATCTTACTGAGAGGAAGAGGAGAAAGAAATGGAAGAGGCAGAGAAAAAGAGACAAAGAAACTGATGAAATAAAATCAGCTGGAGACAATCAAAGTGGACCAAGTGCTGAATTTTACAGCCCCGGTGCATTCAGGTCCTGGTCCATTAACAGCCATTGCACACGTTTCTGGTCTAATTAATCTGGACCCAGGCCGGCCAGACAAGTCACAACACCACAGTCACGGTACCACCCATGGACCAACCCGTCCGATCAACCCGGGTAAGACCAATCATGGACCCGGACTCACACGTCCAATGCACCAGATGTATGCTGGGATACGATAGAGAATAATGGTGGATCTGCAAATCTGAGCAAAGGTCACTGTGACCAGTAGGTGGGGTTAGTTGAGCTGGTGGTGGGATGGGGTGGGGCATTAAAATGAATCTATGCATGTGACATATGAAGCATAAAAAATCCAAAACAGAGCGTTTACATTCCCCTCCAACAAGAAATGGATCAAGAGAAAAGGAGACTTTATAGTTTTGGTTCATTATTTAACTCATTGATTTGATTTGATTTGATTTGAATGCTTTATTTTGAACATGTGCAGAATGCAACAATAATCAATACAACAATAATAATAATAATAATAATAATAATAGTACACAATGACATGTCCGAAAAGGAGTAGGATGAAGCATAAGCTTATTTAATCCTACCTCTTCTTCACTTCCCCATTAACCTGAATTCATCTTATAGCAATAGAGTGCATAGTACAAAAATGATAATAATAATAATAATAATAATAATAATAATAATAATAATAATAATAATAATAATAATAATAATAATAATAATAATAATAATAATAATAAATTGAAGTACTAAACATACATATATACAAAAAAACAAAACAGAACAAAAAAAGAACAACAAATGAGCAGATAGGAAAGTTGGTAACAAATAGAAATTTTTTTTTATGTTTTTTCCTTTTTTTCTTTTTTCTCTCTTTTTTCTTCCTTTTTTTCTTTTCTTTTTTTTTTTCTTTTTCTCTTTTTATTCTCATTCACTGCCAGGTGAACGAGAAGATAATATTGACTCAGAATATATGATGTACTTTTATATTCTAATAATATATTAGAATATATATATATATAAATATAAATATATATAATATTATTCTATAATAAAAGAGCCTAGACTACATAAGTGTGGCACTCATCAAAATAATGTATAGACGGTTCATTTGGATTTGAATTGACATCAATGGCAGTGAATGAGTTAAGGGTCTCCTCACACACAGATAACACATATTTGTGCTGGAAAAACATTAAAAAGTACATTTTGCATACATTCCCTTTAACCTGTCTGCTCGCTCTCTTATTGTGCCACGCCCACTTCATCAACCACCTGTGTTCACCTGTTCACTCAGCTTCTGCTCGTCAGACTCACTAGTCCACTCTCAGTTCACTGTGAGATTGGCTACGTTTATATGATGTTTTTTCATTCGCAATGATTTATTCTGAATAAAATCATTAGACATTAAAGCAATTTCCATCATGTTTACATGGAAATGTGAATAAAGGTTTCCATGGGAAACGAGTGTATTCTGCTGTAGTTAATTGGTCTTTCAGAGCTGGTGGTACACATGGTTCTGATTGGACAAAACGCCCACTTACTGTAACGTCTAGATGCCTACCAGAAGAATCATGTCCAGTTCCTGGTTTGCTTTTGTTTCAACTAGAAACGTGAAAGACCAGATACTACATGAAACGTTTGCATTTATTTTTGTCATAGTTACGACGCAGCAGCTCAACCAAATCAACGAACTAAGGTCGGCAGCGCGTAATATATGTACAGAATGACAGGAATAATGTTAAAGTGGAATTAAATGTTTACATGTCAGTGGAATTATCAAAGAGTGGAATAAACCACTGATTTGATTTGGAATTAAGTTTAATTCAGAATAGTCATTTTAACTGGAATTAACTGTTTACATGGCCGAAATAAAAGTGAAATGAAATAATTAAATAAGCAGGAATTAAAACAAGTTGGGGAAATCTCCTTGATCTTTGCCAAAATTAATATAAAGATAAGTTTACAGAATCTGGAGGGTTCAAATTTAAATTGTATGAAGTTTTTTGGCTCAAAATATACAAATAAATGAACCAAAGACTAATGAAAGTGGTTTTAGCAGAATATGAGCCCTTTAAAACAAGGTATTACTCTAACATTATTTATCTGCAAATGTTCTGCATAATCAGCAGCTTCTCTCACATTAGTTAGTTTTCAGTCCATTGAGTGCAAGAATAAATTATGTGTATGAGTAAATTAAGTTTCCAAATATGTTAATAGGAAGCTAAATGATAGACTTAAATAAGCTGTACTTCCTCCCACTCCTCTTTGAATATGCAAATGAAGTCATATTTTCTTTCCATGTATATGTTTTTTTTTTTCTTCCTTTTGGTTTCTCGTGTGTTCCACTTGGAAGGAACAAAGTGAGTTTTTTGTGTTTTGTTACAAATTCAAAATACACTAAACTAAATAACGTAACATAAAATTTCATCTCTTACCTTATGCACCAATTTTCCTCCTCTGTTTCCCTCAAATAAGCCAGAAAAAAGCACCTCTGATAATAGAAATGATTGTAAATGAGCATTACACTTGTATAGTCTGCCATGCTGGTTTGTTTATATCCAGCTACACAATTCCTTACCTCAGGCAGCTTGGCATGACTTGCCTGGAATGCAACAAAGTTATGAGTCATGGCTTACAGACTCAAAAGTCTGCCTGGAATATACTTAAATGATATAAAACGAGCCTCAAAGGGAGATTTGTCAGTTTATTGTGGACTTTGTGAGGTTTTAACATATCATAAGTTGAGCCTACACCAGGGGTCACCATTCCTTTTCCTTCACAGGCCAGTGTCCTCTATGTTTCAGTTGCATTCCTCTTCCAACACACGTGGTTAAAATGATAAGCCTGTCCTCAACAGATCTGTAAAGTAACTAAGTAAAAATACTTCATTACTGTACTTAAGTAGATTTTTTTTTTTGGTATCTCTACTTTACTTGAGTATTTATTTTTCTGGCAACTTTTTACTTTTACTTCCTACATTTTTGTGTAAATATCTGTATTTTATACTCTTTATATTCTCAGAATAAACTTGTTACTTTTACAAACTAAACAGATGTGACAGTATGAAAAACCAGTCGCTTCAAAGAGAAAATCAGTGGTGGAAAGAAACTGTGATTTTATATATTATAGTTATATGACTATTATCTCATAATTTGGACTTTGACTCCACAGTTTGACACCATAGACTCCACATGTAATGTGGAGTCTATGGTGGCTAGGCTACTATGATAACACACTAAAGTTGAAAGTTTGGTTTTCAGAATATATCTATGAGTGGCTTAATTTATAAATAAAGAAAAAAAAAAGTACATAAACACACACATAATAAAACTACCATATTTGTTGTTGCATGTTAAACTGGAGTGAGTCTCCTATTTGACCTTATGAGGAGTCTGGCTGCTGCATTCTGAACCAACCACCACCCACAAATAAACATGTGGTCCGCCTGTGGAGAAGACTTTGGTATAATGTGAAAACAGCCCTCACCCTTTTCCTTGCACCTGGTATCTAGAGGCTTTCCTCATAGGTTAGCATAATTTGGCTGGAGCTAATTTTTCATGCGCGCTATGCAGAGTAGTCTAGCAGGTGGGTCGCCTGCAAACCTGTGTGCTTTCAACATAAGCAAACATGGCAGGTGTGTGTGTGTGTGTGTGTGTGTGTGTACTTCCACAGCAAATGTCCTGGTTCACTTGTTGTCATCAAACATCTCCATTCTTATCCTAATAGGTCAGGTCAAATCCTACCAGATCAATCACACCACCCTGTCTCTTTTCCACCTGGTAACACTTATAATTCGTATGTTGACATATTTGCATACTATTTTTTCCCTCTTTTTTTTTTTTTTTTTATCCATATTGCATATTCTGATGCAATTTGTTGGACTCTGGCCTCTTTCTTTCATTTACAATCTCTCAAGACTCCAGATCCCCATGCTTTTTTGTTTTTTTTTCCCACACCTAATCCTTTTGTTTTACCTCCTACATGAAGTAAAAGAATTTGACATTGTTCTGTTACAACAGCGCAGATGAATTTTTAAGACGATCGTCCCTGCGTGATGAAGCAAACCCTGTCAGGAGCTACAGCTGATTACACGGCTTTGTGCGCCCATCATTCTTTGAGTATGAACACACACACACACACACACACAAATAAAGCAATGGATGCAGCGCTACATGTTGATAAATAAACTCCTACAGTGTTTCTGTGAGAATGACAATTCTCCATCAGGATATTTAGTCTGACAGAGCTTTAGGTGTAAGAGAAGGGAGAGATTTAAGCTTTGTTTTCCTAATGAGCACAGTGTGTGTTCTCGGTCCATCCTCCTCCCCTCATCTTTTCTGCCTTGAAGGAATAATCGAACCGCAAACGCCCACTCCTAGAATTTTTTTTTTATTTTTTTAAGCGTCCATCCTAATGCTACGGTCCACATTAAATGCTTGATGGTGAATAACATCTGTAATGAATGCAATCAGATTCATGACCTCTAAAACCGCCGTACACATCGGGTTTGTTTGACCTACGCTTGTTCCGCTTTACTTCGACTCCTGACCTCTTCAGCTGGATAATTGCAGTGCCATGTTTTTACTAATCACCCTCAAATCCGATTTTACTGACCTGCTTCTTATTAAAGAGATGGGATCATACTGCAGCATGCCATCAACCAATTAAAGAACAATACTAGCTTTTTAAAATGCACAGACCGTTTGATCAAACCATGTCTTCAAGATCTGGTTTTGAAGAGCAAATTTAGACTGTAAAAGTACCTCTCTGTTCAGTTGGAGGCAGCAAAGCAAGCTGTACCTGCAACATTTTACACATAATATGGTAAACACATTTTCAACAGACCTATTTAGAGCTTAGTTATGCTGGTAAATATAAATTTTGACTCCCCTTGTAAAAAAAAAATTTGTAAATCTTTCAGCATATATGTAGTTTTAGACCTACCAAGGATTCCTGTTTGCTCTTAAAAACGCCTTGAATTTACAAATCTGAATTTAAAACCTTAAATAAATCTTTAAAAGGTATTAACTGTGGTATGATTGGACTTAAATTATGTTCCCATAAACTTGTATTGCACTTATCTTGCAATTTAAACAGCACCACAGTGTTTTTTAATTTACAGTTTTATTTTCTCAAAGTAATAAAGATACATAATTTATACATAGAAGTCTGGTTTTGATAACATACTCATACTATAACAACATATACAGCTACATTTGATTGAATTCTTAACATAAAAACAAGACCCCCCCCCCCCCCTTCACACACATTTAACCTAATTGGCCCTATCTCTTATCATCTTAACATTTTTGGTGCCTGTGACCTTGACCTTTGACCTACATTCACCAAATTTTAATGGGATCTATTCAGGACAACCCTGCACCTTTCCTGAAAATTCCATCGAAATTTGTCCAGGACTTTTTGCTTAAACCTCCTTACAATCAAACAAACCGACTCAAACACAATACCCCCCCTCCTCTTTTTTTGAGGGGGGGTGGGTAATAAATTACAATTTTACAACTTTTTACTGTTAATTCTACTGTCATATTTTACAGGGCTGTTTTTCTTTTGTGCTCAGTGTCAGTGCCATAACTCGGTTCACTCTGGAGTGTGTGACCCTTAAATTTATGAACCTCTCCCATTGTGGACCAAGGGGTAATTACACCTGAATGAGACACTTGTTCGTGCTTGTGTCTCTACAGGACTCAGTTACTCGCCTGACGCTGGTGTGTATTTGTCCGTGTTTAAACAGCGCTAATTGGCATTTTGAGTCAGCCTCTCCCAGAGTGTCCATGCCGCTGCCAGTCGATGTAAGCGCATTCCCTCAGCAGCTGTCACCAAGGACATTATCAGACCCTGAAGAGAATATTCCCAAAGGCTAATTCACCTGTCTCTTCTAACACTTTATCTAACACACAAGTGTCAAACTCCAGTCCTCGAGGGCCGGTGTCCTGTATGTTTTAGATATTTCCCTCTTCCATGTGATTCAGTTTAACCCTTTAACTCCTGAGAACTAACAAAATAATTGGTAACATGAGCAAAGTAAGACACAAATGGTAGAAAATCAGAGAAAAATACTACAATAAAAAAAAAAAAACAACAAACCAAAATGTAGAAAAATAAACAAAATGAGCAACAAAAACTAATAAATATTTACAAAATGACAAATAATGTGGAAAATTTGGGGCGGGGGGTTACTAAAGAAGAAAACTACTATTGAAATTTGGTCCCAGGAATTTTAATTTTGACTTAAAAATTTTTTTTTAATAAAATTAAAAAAACCTCTTGTCCATGCACAAAACTAAAAGGAAAATGGTTGAATTTTTCTGAATATTTAAACGAAATCATCCATTCAGAACGCATCAGCACTGACACTTAAAGAGTTAATAATCAGCTCCTCGTCAGACTGATCATGATGCAATGTGTAAGGAAGGTGTAATGGAAGAGGGAAACATCTAAAACATGCAGGACACCGGCCCTCGAGGACCACACTTTGACACCCCTGATCTAACAGGTGCCGTACAGGAAGCTCTGGACACAACCAGTGCTTCCAAGTCTTATTACCTCCGCCAAGGACGTTTTAAATTTATGTGATAAAACTGTCAGGAGTGATAGATAATTGATCAAGGAAGAACCCATTAGTTTTTAAGCAATGAAGGTCAAAGGTCAACAGTTAAAACACATCAGTGGTAATATCTCAGGATTCAGACAAGATAGAATGTCACTGTTTTGTTTTGTTTTTTTTCATTCACATCATCTCACCTTCGCACATCAGGTGGGTCAACACCTATGGTTCGATCACATCATGTTTCGACGTCATATTAAGCTTTGGCGGAGGTCTGTTTTCAAACTGTAGGACAGTGAGCCTCTCCTAAAAGAACCAAAGATCAGCTACAATCTTTGTAGAAAATTTTTTTAAACTTATTGTTTAATGATGTTGGTTGGTTGATTTGGATGTTTGTTTGTTTGTTTGTTTGTTTGTTTGTGTACAAGATAACTCCAAAAGTTATGGACAGAATTTGATTTAATTTTCAGGGTAGGTTGGTAATGAGGAGATCTGGAAATTATTAGATTTTGGTGGTGTGGGGGAGGGGTGTATTTTTCTAGTTGAAATTCAGCCTGACTTCTAATCCTATAGGAAATACTATAAAGGGCTTCACTATGATACACTTAAACATATATGGCATGGTTCAATATACCTTAATGCATAATGTTGAAGCTGCTTTACTACTTTATAATCCTACAGGAAATACTATATTAAAACATCTGTTGTGTGATGGGAAAATATACACAACTGTAGGATGACGATGAACATTAGGTACTAAAAAAAAAAATAAAAAATTAGAAGAAGAGCTCCACACCTGTGTGCTATCTAAAATTAGTCAAAGCTGCCAAATGATGGTTTATTTTGACCCCTTTGAAAGTTTTAAGTGACGGTGTGGAAGTGAGTAATGCATGTTTGAAGTGTAGAGATTGTTGTCCTGGGGGATCCACTTTTCATATAAAGACTTTTTTTTAATATATATATATATATATATATATATATATATATATATATATATATATATATATATATAAAACAAAGAGAAGAGACAACCTTGATTAAGAAAGCTGTGTGTGTGTGTTGTAATCACAGACCCTGGATCTGTTTGCAGCTCTTTAATGAGGCCTACTCCAGCTGGAAGGCTGTCGGCTCGGCTGCTTTGATCAGGGGCCCACGGACATGGGATTACGCTGCTAACACACTGCACTAATGGAGCCACAGGGCAAAAAACATACACACACACACACACACACAAACACTAGAATACACACACAAACCAAACACAAATGCAAATTGAAGAAATATATGTACAGAAACATGCACACTTTGCACCTCTGACAAGGGCACCATCCCTTAAGCCGACCTCTTGTTCTCAAACAGCCTATTGTGTCGATTCCTTTCATCTGGGTACGTCTGCGCTAGTCGGGGTCGGTTGAGTTTTAGGCTCAACGTTGAAGTGTCTGCCAAAGAGAGCTCAGTGAGAAAGGTCCAGAGCTCAGTGCTGACACACAGCCCAACTCTAGAGACTAATAGCTTGTAGCTCCCAACATATGTTGCTTTGTGTAATTGCTTTAATTGCTGTCATTGTACGTAATGGTTGGTCTTTTTCATCTTCCCTGGTGGTGTGGGCATTCTGCTAATTATATCTGTCAGCCCTGCAGCCAAAACCAGCATTTCACAGTGAATTCTGAGCAATAGGAACTTTGAAATGAAAGTGTTGTTGTATACTATTGATATGTGGTTATAAACTGTCGGGGGTGAGAATAGTTTATAAATCATTAAAAGTTACAAAGAGACTCCCTATTGTGGTGTTTTAATGGAAACAGGGTCATGGCCTCTATTTTATCCCTCTTAGATGGTTTGTGGTTTTAATTCTAAATCATTCAAGGTTATGGATGCAATTATACTGCTGAGAACAAATGAGGAAAAAAAAAAAAACATTAAAAAGCACATCTTTTTTTTTTCTTCCTTCTGCCTAGGTATGATACTATCACAAACCAATGGGAAACGGTGTCTCCGCTGCCCAAACCGGTCCACTCGGCAGCAGCCACGGTGTGCGGAGGGAAGGTGTTTGTGTTCGGAGGTGTGAACGAGGCTGGGCGCTCAGCGGGGGTCCTCCAATCCTACGTGCCACAAAGCAACAGCTGGAGTTTTATTGAATCACCCATGATAGGTAAGACAGGTGACAGCACCCGCAGACTTTTGTCATGGATCCACTTTCACACATTTGGGCACAGAAGCTTAGACACAGGAGTGCAGAAATGTTTTGCCTCAGGGGACTTGTTGCCATTGTTACCATCACCTTCTGTATCTTAATAGAGCTGTTGATTCCCTTTTTGCAATAGAGTCTACTGTCATATGGGTGAATATCCTTACATGTGTGGTCTGATTTTTTTTCTTCATTATTGCTTTATTTTCCCAACATGCGTACTAAAATGTTCTTATGTCATTAAGGCATAAGAAAACATGAATATATGCATGTCCTGAAATGGAAACATGCGCATATTGCAACACTATTAATATATCCAGTCATATGTATGTGTTACTTTAATCTATGGTCCAAATAAACAAGAAATCTTTGGGTCTCTATGATTATAGTTGCCTAGCAACAGTGTGCTCATGATTGTTGAATGCTTTCGATATCATCACACTTGACTTTCTCTGTCAAAACGACCCACTCATTTTTTTTACCATTTCAAGGTAACATTGTCATACAGTAGATGATCGTATGGGTTCTGTTATTTATGCTCAGAAAGTTTCACTGAAGGTAAAGGTCCAGGAATGGTTGTTTTTGTTTTGTTTTTTACTTTAGTTTTCTATTTGATTTTTTTTTTTTTTACATATACACATTACACATAAACCAACATAAAACAGACATGGCATGGTAAACAAGGTGGGCTCACAGCCTTCAATTTACATTCATTATTGTTTATAAAAATTAATAAAAGAAAGAATAAGAAAATGAAAATCACATCATCTTACCTGTTGGTGTCTTTGCTTGTAAATATAATTCATTTGTCCCATTCTTGATAAAAACTTTTTTTGTTCCTAAACAATAAGTAATTTTTTCCATCACACATATTTCCTGTATTATATCAATCCATTCCTTCTGTGTAGGACCAGCCATTTTCTGGTTTCCTTTCCTGCCCACAGTGAGAAGAATTTTTACCCAATACTTATCCTCCTTCAGGACAACTTCCTCAATATTTCCTAGATACAGGGTCCAGGGGTTGTTTTAATTCCACTGTATGCGTGAAATACTTTATGGCGCAAGTATCAAACATAACGAGGGTCTAGTCTGGCTCATGGGATGAATCTGTAAAATGCAAAAAAATTACAGATACAAAATTTGTTGTCACAGGACAATAAAATTATGTTTGGAGCATCAACAACAATGCCTGGTTTGATAGAAAGAAAGTGTGTTTTTCTTTGTTTTGAAGATATTCAGACTAGGCTTAATTCAGGGGCCGCATAACGACCAATATGACCTCAAGTGGGTTAGACTAGTAAAATAAATAATGACAACTACAATTTTTACTCTGCCAAGGTTGTTTGTTTGTTTGCTTGATTGATAGATTGTCAGCAAGATAACTCAAAAAATGTTTTATGTGTATGTACATTTTCAGGAAATGCTGACACAAGTAATAAATGATAAAAGTTTGTGTTGATCAATGTGGTGGTGGGGGGGTGATCTGCCTTGAAGAGTCTGTGCTCTCCGAGTGCTTTTGTAGTTTCTTATTGTTTCCATGGGAAAAAAAAGTACATTATTCGTGTCCGTCCACCAGACACCAGACAGGCGAGGGAGAAGGTCCGTGGTCACAGGTCAGCACAGGCGAGTCACTGTAGATCCTGTCGTCCATGGTTCCCACGCAGACACTGTCAAGAGGGACACAAGGTGACTAGTCATGAACAGACTTGGTATGTAAGATAGAGAGAGAGAGAGAGAGAGAGAGAGAGAGAACTTTAACAACATTCTGTTACGAGGTGTTTTGTTTATTTTTTTAGATCCACTGTGACCTTTAAGTTAAGCACGTTCAATTGACAAGCATATGGAAATTACAGATATTTTTCTTAAGACATTTGAGGTTGTTAAAGGAAACTTTGTAGATATGAACATTTTTATAATTTAATAATTATAATTTTCTTTTTTTTTACCATTATTATTTTATTTCAGATCATATTGGGCTGAATGTGGCCCCCTGAAGTAAAATGACTTTGACACCCCTGCTTTCTGGTGAATCAGAATCATCTTTTTTTTTTTTTTACGTGGTGTTCCGTACTTTTAAACCCCTAACCCTCTCCAACTGAATAATAGGAGCGCTGTCTTTATACTAAATCCTATTTTGTTGATCTGCTTCTTAGTTAAAGACATGGGATCTTACTTTAGCACACGATCAGCCAATTAAAAAATGATGCGAGGTGGTTTTAAGACTCACAATCAGGCATTTTTGAAAAGACCACACTTTCCGAGATCTGGTCAGAGGTTTTCAGTCCTTGAGGGATCAATTTATAACTAGACTTCTTTAAAGTCTATTTTTTTTGGGAGGGGGGGGCGTAAAACAAGCAGCACACACAACACAGTAGAAAGATAATGCTGAATATATTACATTACCACAAATATGGTGAATGCATTTACAAACAAACCTAATTGCATCACAGCAGCCATTTTTCTGTCCTCCTGGCAAAAAGAAATTGAGCCTATCCTTTTAATTTATTTATTTATTTATTTTTAACAGCAGGTTATAAGCTTTTCCAGCTTTGCCAAAATGTTCTCAAGGGCTGAATACAACTGCAGTGTTATTAGTTCAAGCTTATATTGTTCATTCATTTTAAAATATGTAAAGTTAGTAACAACGATAACAATGAAAAATAGACATTTCTGTTTTCTCTAGTTGATATTATTTGTGGAGCTGATGAACTTTAGATATTATTTTTTTTCATCCTGATCAGCTCTGTTCATCCCATAAAAACAGGGGCTCAAACTAATTTAGGTTCAGGTGCCACATTTTGCCCAATATCAAGTGAAGTGGGCTGGACCAGTAAAATAATAGACACAGTTCTTTAACACAAAATATCCATGTCTAGTGCCACAAAGCCCATCAAATATTAGCATTTGTACTGTGACATGAAGCTGTAAAATATTGTTGCCTCAGAGCCAGTCATGGATACTGTTCCATGAACTCGTCTACCTCAATTCACAAAATGGTTTTGTCCTTTTTGTCCAAAAGACACCAGCGTTGTCGGTCAATCATAGTTTATAGTATGATAGCTATGACTAACCCTTGAGATCATATTGATCTGTATGTAGAACCTCAACTAAATTTCACTTGGACTGTTATTACCTTAAGTGTAATTTTAGCATTTTGCTATTTCAGTCCTTTGACCAGATTCGAACCTTTGGCAGGATGACTTTAGCCCATGGACCATATGACAACTGTGGTCTCCAGTCTGTCAGTTGTCTGTCAGTATTGGTTATTGACGTTGCTAAAAAAAGGAAAAAAAAAAAAAAGACAGAAGCCAATGCTTTGATTTAAAGGTCATATGTGAAAACAGCCAAAACTCATAAAAGAAGTTGCATGGCTTTGAGTGAAAACCTCCTCGTGGCATCCGAAAACACAACAGTGAGGTGACCTTTTCCATGCATGTTGCTTTCTCATTATCATTATCATCCTACTCAGTGTTTTTCTCTATTCCCCCTCTGACCATATTATTGTTTTATCCTTCTAATGAGAACACCACATCTGACATGATAGGTGAGTCCAGCCATAGTTTCTGACATGTCTGTGGCCAAAATCTGCTTTTATTCACCGCACAAACCTTCGGCCACATTCCTAACAGAGCCACCGGGGACCTGTGAAGGACGCGGCATCACAGCACGCTTTAACCAAGCTGCCATAACTCCAAGGTAGCAGGAAAAACACACATCGCAAAACGCTGCATGACTCAAAACACTGACAGCAGTGTTTCCAGTGCAAAGATCTCATCCACAAGCAGTGTTTTTGGGAGTAGGGGGTTTTTCACACACAAAATATATCCTTAAAGGGAGCCAGATGGAGATGATTGCTATTGATTTGAACATAACTGGAATTTTCTGGGCTTCACTATGATACACTTAAACATATATGGCATGGTTCAATACACCTTAATGCATAATGTCGAAGCTGCTTTACTACTTTATATTAATGAACATAGTCACAGTTAAGTGTCTGCTTATTACATACAGGGCCGACGTTAGGCACAAGCAGACTAGGCGGTCGCCTAGGGCACCAAATGTCTTGGGGGCACCAAGTCCCACAGAATTACAATATTAAGCTGCTGTATTTTCTGGACTATAAGGCGCACTGTGAGAAAATTAAAGTGTATGGATTCATTGTGGTTGTGCTTAGTGACTGGGAATTTTCACTTTTTATCTCATAATTGTGACTTTTTATGGGATAATTATGACTTTTTATCTTATAATTGTGACTTTTTATGGGATAATTATGACTTTTTTGGATAATTTTGACTTTGTATCTCATAATTTTGACTTTTTATGGGATAATTATGATTTTTTTTATTGGATCATTTTTATTTTTATGGGATATTTTTTACTTTTTATTGGATAATTTTGGCTTTTTATCAAATAATTGTGACTTTTTTTGGGATAATTTTTTTTTTCTATTATAATTTGAACTTTTTATCCTATAATTTTGACTTTTTACCCTATAATTTTGTTTTTTTTATCCTATAATTTTGGCTTTTTAACTCATAATTTGGCCTTTTTATCTCATAATTGTGACTTTTTAGTGCATAATTTTGACTTTTTTTTTTACTTTAGTGCCTCTGTCCTTTTTTTTTCTCTTTTTTTTCTTTCTTTTTTAAAAAATATTTATTTTCTTAAGGAGGACTGAATTCAACTGCTTGGTGCTGAAGAGAGAAAAAGGATTTACTGAACAAAATATAAGTATAAAAGAACAAATACAAAACCTGGGGATGTCAGTAAGGGGTCTGTAGAGAACAAAAGGGATGTACTGTACGGGTGTTGGTGATAAAAATGGATGGTAAAATGTCTGGGTTATGGCATAGTGTGTAAGGCACTGATCACACACTACACTTCCTGACCTTAAATAAAGTTGGGTCTAATCACCTGCAGCCGTACAGGAGGAGGAGCCAGTGGAGCATCTAGAGCAGGTCATAACATATTTATATTTCACCCCTTCCTCTATTTTTACCACAACTCTGGTCACAGGAGTATTGTAATAGTTTTATTGTTTGTCCATTCTGACAGGGTATTAAAAGTGTATTACTATACTGGTTTGTTCAAGATGACATCACAGTTAAAACTTATTCAGTTTTGAAAAGTAATTAAAAAAAAATGCCCATCACTAATAGAATTGTTAGAATAAAAACAGCAAAGTAATGAAGTCAGAAATAATTAAACTAAGATAGAAAAGTATCATTAAAAATTAGATGTTATAATGAAGTAATATGAAGCACTGTTCCACATGATGTAGATGATAATACAAACCAATATTGGGCAATAAAAGATAAAATTACACATGACACAAGACATGATGCTGAAAATAAGAGATTAATTATTCATATGATATTTGCTTGATGCTCCTGAGTATACGCTTCTTAAAAAAAAAAAAAAGAAAAAGAAAACTACCTTTTCTAAAGCATTAATAATTTGATTTAATTTCCACTTAAAAAGGCAAATGTAATGTTTGATACCAGATGTTCTGGTCATATCAGATGTTAGATGTCATGCTCTCTGGGTGAAAGAACTGTCCAAATATCACTATTAAAAAAAAAACCAAAAAAAAACCAGCAATTATTATGCGAAATGCTGCCGTTCTTTTTGCTGCAGGCAACACTCTGAGCAGCAGAGAGAGACACAGGGTCACAAAAAATGTATTTCAACTCAAATGTTTCCTGACAAGAAGTTGTTCTTCTGTCATTAAAGCGCTGGCGTAGAGGCGCTTCCCTCAGCGCTGTTGCCCAGAAACTTGCTCTCTGTTATTAGAGCCTTTTTAGAGTGTGACTACTGTGAGGGAAATGATGATTATATAACGCCAGTGTTTGGGGTGAGAGCTGAATGGTATTAAAGGGCTGGCAGAGCAGCTGGCAGAGGAGGAAAGAGAAGGCGCAGAAACAGGCGCGTACACAGACGGCGTCTTACCTCATATCAACCATACATCCCCTGGGGGTACAGGTAAACACACTATGAATTATGTAACACGCTGGGAGGTTACTGGGTGTCTGTGGATGGGCTGTGTGAGGGTTTTTTTTTTTTTTTTCCCCCTCTCTTTATCTGTATGTGTAAGTGTGTGTTTGTGTGACAGACGCAGACAGACAGACCATCATCTGTCAGCGTGTAGATGAGGCTGTGTCTGACAGCCCACGAGCCAGGGGATAATGGACGGGTTTAGTGCTTCCTGTGAAATTGGGCCGGCGTTGATTTTAGAGAGACGGTGGAGAGCGCTTCCCCAACCACCCCCTGCCTCTCTCCATCACACTGCCTCTCTAATCTCTCCATACTCCCCCTTTTCTCTCTCTCTCTCTCTCTCTCTCTTTTACCGTCTCCTCCCTCCCTCCCTTCTCCCACCTTCAGTCTCTCGTGTCATCTCACGTCACTGCTTTATCAACTCACACAAATACAGCTGTGTGCAATATTTGTGCCAGTGAATGTATGTGTGTGTGTGTGTGTGTGTGTGTGTGTGTGTGTGTGTGTGTGTGTCTTTCCCACTACATGGGCCGTCTCCCGCATTGACTGCAAATGGGTTTCACAAACACTTATCAGGCCTGACGTCCTATCTCTCGCAGAGTGAAAAATAATATTACCCGTTCTAAAAATAGCCCCTTCAACAAGTCTAGTGAAATACGCAGCGTCTTCACAGCTTCCCTTCTCATGTACATCTTCAATTATATGATTCCACTGTATATACAGAAACACAGCAGCACCCACCTTCACAGGCAATTTCTGAAGGTCTGTTACTCTCAGGAAAAGGTCAGCTAATCCAAATGACTAAAATGCCAAGGTTTTGAGATGTGTCCCTGAGATTTCTACCCCATCCCCCATCCCCCCCCCCCAAGGAAGTGGAAGTGAGGTGAGCTATGCTGTGCCAAAACGCTGAAAACATTTTCTCTAAACTACACCTTTCATCAACCCACAATCACCTACATGTTAATAAATTATGAAGTTCATTTTTAGGAAATGCACCATGTCTTATCTAGTGAATTTTCACAGTGCAAAAAGTGTTTGTTTTTTTTTCTTTATCCCATTTTGACTCTGGATATGTAGATTAGATTTAGATTACATGAGACTTTACTCATCCTACAATGGGAAAATTCACTGTTTATATATATATATATATATATATATATATATATATATATATATATATCTTATATGACTATATAAATAGTCATATATTATAATTATATGACTATTTGTCTAATAATTTTGACTTTTTCTCTTAAAATTATGCATTTTTTAATCACATTTGTAATTTTTCTTTTTAAATCCCATGATTTATAAGCATGCACATTCATGCTGTTACTGTATCTAACCCCCTGATCGACATAAATCAATGCGTCACTGAGAGTTCGGGTTATGTGAGCAGGAGATCTTGGCATAAATTGACAAATGGCTTTGAATAATATGCGACATATTGTAAATGTATTGCACACCAAATGCCATCAGAACTACGGTGATACATGGGATCAGTGTCAACCAACAGTAAATCAGATACATGTATGTATCTGTAGTATACAGCTCAGATGTCTATGGAAACAACAAGGTCTATTCTATCAGCACATTTGGAAGTTTTAAAGCTGTCATTCTATGGTTATTTCATTAATATTGCTGTGTTCTTCATTATTATTGAAGATATTGTGTATTCTATTTTTAAAAAAATTTCCAGATTGGTTTGTTTCCAGCTGTTTTCACAAGGTAGAAAAATGTCTGAAGGAGAGTTTACCGATACTTCCAGATACATGTCTATGATGCGGTGATAAGGCGTCTGTGATTGGCTCAGAGAACGAATGTGTGAAAGAACACGCCCCCCTCCCCTGTCGCTCTGTGTGTGTTTACCATTCATGCTGTTACTTGGTTTGAAAGTAACTCAGTAAAAGTACTTCATTACTGTACTTAAGTAGATTTTTTAGGTATCTGTACTTTAATTGAGTATTTAATTTTACTTTTGCTCCCTACATTTGTGCATAAATATCTGTACTTTATACTCATTGCATTCTCAGAATAGACTTTTTTCAAACTAAACAGATGTGACAGTATGAAAAATAAGTCACCAGACGAAAAATCAGTGGAGGTGACTGTGACTTTATATATTATGTTTATTTTTATTTTTAAATCTCATGACTTTTTTTTTTATCTTAATTGTGACTTTTTTTTCCTGTTTTTCCTAAATTTCCTGCCCATATCCACAAAACTGAATACAACAACCTTATCAAACACATTATCTACACAGTAATTCACTTTTAAATGCTTTATTTTAGATACTTTCCTGGTGAAATAAGTATTATTGCGTTCATGGCAAAAAAAACAAAAGGTTCAGTTTTACTTTTTACTTTTGTACTTTATTCCAATTGTGAAATTTTACTTTTACTTTAGTCGAGGAGATGAATCACTACTTCTACTTTTTTTTTTGGTTTTGTTTGGGCTTTTTCTTTTTCAAAATCAGTTGCTTTTTGACATGTGTACATCAGTTCCATCAACAAAATTCTCAGTAAAATGACACACAAAAAAAAAAAAAAAAAGTCTACATTTTTAAACTAAACGCATCATATAAAGCAGGGGTCTCAAACTCATTTTCTTCAGTGGCTACATTCAGCCTGATTTGATCTCCAATGGGCTGGAGCAGTAAAATTAAAACAAAATAACCTATACAAACAAAATAATGACTCCAAGTTTTTGTCATTGTTTTAGTACAAACCCCCCCCCATTAAATTATGAAAGTACTTTTATAAATTATCCAAATGCACAAGGAAATTAAGGTCAATTTTAACACTATCATAATTATCATTAGTCTATGTGTTTTATTATGGATCAGTTCTACAAAGACACTAAACTCTTAGTAACAGAAGCAGAAAATGGTTCAAATTGTGTCTAATTATCTTTAGACATTTCAGGTTGTTCACATTTGTTCAAATTATTCACATTTTATTGTTACAGAATAGTTTGTAAATGTAAATATTTTCATAAATTAATGTCAGTTTTGTCCACTAAACCAAAGAAAGACATTTGAAATCATCAGAATTTATAGACAGAGGGAAAAAAATGAGCAGAATTTATTTTTTTTTTCTTAGCTATTATTGTCTTCATCCCTCGGGCCGCATTGGAACTGTCAGCGGGACGCATTTGGCCCCCGGGCCGCATGTTTGAAACCCCTAATATAAAGAGTTAATATTTTCAGTGTCATTTTTACATTTCACAAAATCATCCCACAGGCTGAATTGGACCTTTGGGTAGGTGAGATATGACCTCCGGGGGTCGCACGTTTGACACCTGTGATGTGGCGAATCCTCGACAGACGTAGTCAAAGCAGAGAACAGTCAGATGAAAATGGGAAAGTGTGGCTTTTAACTGCAGCCCTTTTAAAGCACATCTTCACACGTCCACACATATACTATTGTACTCAACGCCATTCATCTGGCTCACATATACACCCACTGACAGACAGGTGGCCATCGACTGCCTGACTCCAGGGACCCAGGAGCAGGAGCACCGCGCCTCAGACTGCTCTATCGGGAAATTGACTGGGGGGACAATTACTCGCACAAATGACGTAGCGCCCAAATGGGTACACCGATTGACAGCACCATTATGGAGGTGGAGGAACAGGAAGGGGGAACGTGACAGAGCGGCAGAGGTGAAACACATGGGAGTGTTTCCATAGCTACCTAATTAGATGTGTGCATCCCCCACCCACCCACTTTCACTTACTCACTTCCATTCTCCTCCCCATCATAGTGAATTAAAGTACATCAGCCTACCTTTTTTTTTTCCCACTCCCCTGCTATTTTGGCCCGTCATTTTCAAAGGCTGCTCTTATTTTCCTCACACCACATAAAAGGACATTGTGTTGGGGGGAAAAAAAAAAAAAATGTTTTGCTGCTCCAATTACCTTCTTGTAATCTTATCTAAGCTCCTGGCAGAAAGAACTGAAGCTTCTTTGTCCTGTTTCCTTCTGCTCTCTGGTGAGACTCTAGATAGAAAGCCGGAGAGAGGATACCCAACACCTCTTTCTCCATCTTCATCTGGCTTTTTCTTTTCTTTTTTTTTTTTCTCTTTCACATTCCATTCGTCGGTACGTTTTCGGACTGACCGCATATTTGTGATGTGGCTGTAATGCTGCGACTTTTTGATGACGACTACCGTTTGGAAGTCTTTATTGGTGACTTATCTAGATCTGTGTGTGTGTGTGTGTGTGTGTGTATATACAGTATTGGTTTGATGGATTGAGTTGTGATATAGTTATGTGTGTGTGTGTGTGTGTGTGTGTGTGTGTGTGTGTGTGTGTGTGTGTGTGTGTGTGTGTGTGTGTTATCTCTGCGGCAGTGTTCTGGTTTTCTATCAGATATCTGCTGTGGTGATGCAGGAATCAGATAGTGAAGAGGATGTGAGGCAACAACAAGATGTTTGTTTAGACAGCAGCTGCAAATTTCATCATAGCCAGCACCGTGTGTGTGTGTGTGTGTGTGTGTGTGTGTGAGTTTTCACTTGTTTGCTGTCCTTGACCTCAGCCTGAGGGTCCCAGACTGAGTGACTAAGCTTTTTTTTATTTTTTTTTTATCAAGGTGTGAGAGGCCACGTCAGCCCGTGTTGCCCTGCAGGTAGAGTTGTACTTCTATCAGTGTTACCGTGTTAAAACCTCACCTTGTTGTATTTTTCCTCTTTTGTTCTATTTTTGAGGCATAATATCAGCGCTGTTATAACACATGTGCCTGATAATAGAAATAATAATAATAATAATAAACTTTATTTATATAGAACCTTTCATACAAAAACTGTAGCTCAAAGTGATTCACATTGATTGAAAATTAAAATACAATTTTAAGACAAGAGTGAAATAAAAATACATTAAGATTTGATTGCATAAAATTATAAAAGTACATACATTATAAAATTTCAATCAAATAAATAAGAAATGCTTTAAGTTCTGATTACGCACACATACACATTACACTCCATACTAATCTGTATATGTTATCACAATAAATTGGGAAGTTTTAAATCCATTATGATGATACATGGGAGTATTCATGATGTTCACATTGGTGGGGACATAATTTGATGACTTCCTTGTGAGAGACAGCAACACTAAGTAAATAAAAAAAATAGATAAATAAGTACACTATTAAAATAATTAAAATAACATCACATTTTGTGTTTGTCAACAAAAACTAAGAGACATTTTATAGATGTTTTTATTTCTTAAGCCACATTTTGTCTAGTTTTATTGGTCATCTATAACTGCATTATATATTTAATTACAGTTATCGTCACAAGACCGACATTTACGTCTAGTTTTGTCTCGTGATAAGGGTTTGTTAATGACAATATTTACTCGCTATAAGGTGCACTGTCAATGAACGGTTTATTTTTTTTAGGTTCTTCATATTGAATTTTAAAGCACATTAAGTTATTATTAGATAAAAAGTCAAAATAATTTCATAAAAAGTCAAAATCATTTCATAAAAAGTCTAAATCATTAGATTAAAAGTGAAAATTAGGAGGTAAAAATGCAAAATCACAAGAAAAAAAGTGAAAATTATTAGATAAAAAAAAAATCTAAATTATCAGATAAAAAGTCAAAATGATCAGACAAAAAAACAAAATTCCCAGTCACTAAGCACAACTAGAATGAATCCATACTGTATATAAGGTGCACTGTGGTTTTTGGAGGAAATTAAAGTCTTTTAAGTGCGCCTTATAGTCCAGAAAATGCAGTAACTTTTTTTCCCCAAATGTCATGGAATTTCCTATTCAAAAATTGGAATGGAAACATCCATAGTATCTATATGTAATTTTACACCCATGTGATGATAAATGTAATGGGGGGGGGGTTGTAGTTCAGTTGGTAGAGTGGGTCACCCAATGACCCAAGTGTTGGCGGTTTGCGTCCCGGCTCTGACTAATGTAAAGTGTTTTGAGCAGCATGAAGCTGGAAAAGCACTATAGCAGAGCAGACATTTTACCATTTTACTGACACAGTTTTCTATCGAATCTAATCTAATCTAATATAAAACCCATGATCCAACCTGCGTGTTGTTTTTTCCACCCAAATCTGAACCTGTGGGGAAAAAAAAAAAAGCATTTAAAAATCACCCGTAAATTAGCTGTTTTTGCAGGTACCTGTGTAGGATGTCACCCTAGGGGTAAGGGGGAGGGGCCAGAGAGTGGACTGGGATCAGGCCTAAGACTTCCTGGACTATCTCGAGAACTTTTCAGCTGACACAGGAAGTTCCCTTTGGTGTTGTTTCAGCAGAAACAGCTCAGATTTGTGTGCATCCATGGGCTCTGCTCTGTGGTCACCCAGGAGCTGGGGGAATGATAAAGCAGCGAAGAGGATATTCAACCCCGACAGTCGTGCTTTGAGGCCTTGAGCCAAATTACAGTAAGATTTACCTGGCCCCCACTTCTCCAAAGCTCTCAAAGGACTGTCTAGTCTGAGTCCAGGAGCGAGACAGGAACGGCAGAGAGAGTTTCTATGGGGAGAAGGAAAAAGGCTTTTTTTTTTTTTTTTTTCTCCCTTTGAGAGCATCCTGTTATTATTCTGCCTTAGGCGCAGAGCAGACAGAAATGAGCATTCTGTGTTTATGGGACCTAACACAAAACATCATGTAGACGCGCTGATGTTGGGGTACACACATACACACACTGTCAGACTGGCAGCAGCATATCAATGAGATGAAGGAGGTAAAGGAGGAAAATAAACACGTCAGGCAGAATGTGAGGAGGACCAATCCAATGCAACTTGTTTCTCAAGGGCAGAAATTGAAGCTGACGCCTCAGATAGTTGCAGCGGAAGTTCAGATTGGATTTCAGGGTGCGTAAAAGACAGCGCTGTGGTCATATAATGCACAAAACTGATTATACAAACTGCATGAAGCAATTTAGAGCCTGAAGACAATAGAGTTATGTGCAGCTCTGAAAATGTCATTAGTTTTGATTTAGTTTTTAAGTTTGTTTTTTGACTTGAGTTTAGTTTCATGAATGCAGCTGCAAGTACTAAAATCAGTAGGTATTATAATGAAATATAGGCTGAAAGAAATCCTGCTACCAAACCCTTATTTTTGTAGCAAACTATTAGCATTGAGGGGGGAAAAAATGACTAGTTTTGTTTGCTGTTGAATTGTATTATTTTTCCAGTGTTTATAGTAATTTTTGCCCTTTTATTTTTATTTTTTTTTTATAATAATAAAAATAATAATACATTTGATTTCTACAGCACTTTTCATGGCACTCAAAGACGCTTTAAATGCAGTAAAAACAGAATACTAAGAGTCCAACAACAATAAAAACAAACAATAGTTAAAAACAAACAATAGATAAAAACAAACAATTAATGTTAGTTTGTCTTCAGGAACCAAAAAAGAATTTATTATTCATAAAATCATGACAAACATTAAATGAGGTTATTTTTTTTTCTTGCAGTTGTCTTTTTCACAGCTTTAACATTAACACACATACTGTTCATATTCTATACTTTCATGGTCTGGGACAATTTTGACCCGGAAAAATTTTCTGTTTGAAGATTCACGGTGACTTTCCCAAAACTAACAGGTACAAATCCCTATTTTGGTGAATGTAAGTTAAAGTTCTCTAAAAATGTGTTTTCATGATGTTAAAAGTTTGGGCAAATCAGGTAAAATATTTACAAAAGGATGGGGTTTGTTGTGCCTGGTAACACTGATGAGATATTTTGACTAGAAAAAAGGATGAGAGGTGATAAGAGGATGATGAAGAAGGCTTCGTTGACACCATCTTAGTTTGTACCCCTCCCCCCTCGAATGGGAGATGGGTATTGTGTTTCAGTCAGTTTGTTTGTTTGTTTGTTTGTTTGTTTGTCTGTAAGCAACTTTACACAAAAATTACTGGACCAAATTCTATGAAATTGGTCCAGTAAGTCATTTATAACCTATGCTTCTTCTCACTCCTTTTTCAATATGTATTATGTGTGTTTGTTTTTGGAAATTTCTTTCTGCTGTATTTTTTTAATTTCTTTATTTAACTTTTTTTTTTTTTGGTTTTGACATTGTTTTCAGGTGGTCCATAATTGGTGAATATACATCAAAGGTCAAGGTCACAGTCACCAAAAGAAAGTGTTTTCGCAATGATAAGAAATAGGGCAAATTAAGTAAAATATGTGCAAGGGGGGAGGGGGTTTGTTGTGCCAGGCACCACCACCACCAACAGACTGGTATCATACAGACACCATGGTCTACCTGTTGAACTATCAGTCCCATAATCTAAATATAACACTCCCTTTTATGTTGTTTCCCCAAACATTTAGTATCCTGGTAAAGCACAGGTGTCAAACTCCAGTCCTCGAGGGTCGGTGTCCTGCATGTTTTAGATATTTCCCTCTTCCATGTGATTCAGTTTAACCCTTTAACTCCTGGGAACTAACAAAATAATTGGTAACAAGAGCAAAGTAAGACACAAATGGCAGGAAATCAAAGAAAAATTGTAAAATAAAAAATAAACAAAATGTAGAAAAATAAACCAAATGAGCAACAAAAAAACTAATAAATATTTACAAAATGACAAATAATGTGGAAAATTTAGAAGAAAAAAAAAACAATTACGAAAGAAGAAAACTAGTATTGAAATTTGGTCCCAGCAATTTTAATTTTGCCTTAAAAAAATGTTTAAATAAAATAAAAATTAAAAAAAAATCTTGCTTTTTGGCACCCTTTCCATGCACAAAACTAAAAGGAAAACTGTTGAATTTTTCTGAATATTTAAACTAAATCATCCATTCAAAATGCATCAGCGCTGACACTTAAAGAGTTAATAATCAGCTCCTCATCAGACTGATAATGATGCAATGGCCTCCAGGTGTAATAGAAGAGGGAAACATCTAAAACATGCAGGACACCGGCCCTCGAGGACCGCACTTTGACACCCCTCTGCTAAAGGCTATCCTTCCATCACTGCTGTCCTAAACTCCTCAGAAGTCATTCAAGCATACATATCAAAGGCACTTCCTTCAAACTTCCATATCAACACACTTACAGTACAGTAGATTTGGATTTCTTTTCTGCTTCCCTGCTCCAGGAGTGACTTACTCGTTCATTAAACATGTCTGACTCCTCTTAGCATCAAGGGGAAAGGCCGAATGCAGGGGCGGCGGCGGTTCACCACTGTTCTTATTAAGGCATCAGACATTAACTCCTCCCGTTGCCCCGTGTCCAACGAGGTGTGTCTGTCCGTCGTGGCAGAAAACAGTAAAGACGGCGGCTTCTCGGGCCAAGCGTTGGTGCATTATTCATGCTGCTTGTAAATTGGCCAGCTGCAGTCGACTCCACAGAAATCACTGGGAGTTTGAAATATGCTTCTTCTTCCCACACAGCGGGGCTGCTGCTCAGGAGCTGCAGGTTTCCAATGGCATCGTTCAGCACAAAGCACTGTTTCATTTTGTTCCCCCATCATCTGTAATTCTACAGTGGTGCTGCTTCACTGCGCTCTGTTTTCCTCGTGTGCTATATTCCCTATCAGATGAAATTATACAGCCTGCACCGTTTGCATCTGTTCACTCATGTATTTCCAATACATGTGCACAGTGTATTATTTTTATTTATTTATTTTTTAGGTTTTTTTTTTTTTTTTTTTTACGATTATTCTTTCTTTCATTGGAACTCTGGAGGTGCCAGGGGGCGTAATGCAATTGTGAATTATTGGGACTTAGGTAACTCTTTTATATCTCTGCCAAGCCCAAACATATTTCGGAGCAGAACCCAATAAAGCTGCAGTGATTTATGAACTCCGCTTTTTCACTGGTTCACCATCAATTCAGTTTTTTTTTTCTTTTTTTTTTTTTTCTCTTCTCTCCAAAGCAATCTTCAGAATGGCACATCTGTAAAGTGATAAGGAGAATGTTGATGATGATTTTTGCATGAGGCCCGGCAACCAGAAGGAGGGGAGAAAAAAAAAAAAGCACAAAACAAATTGATGCCATTATAGTGAATGGAATTTTCTGCTATGTGAGAGAACGCTATCTAAACAATAGCTTCCTGTATTTTTTTTTTTTTTTTTTTTTTAACAAAAACCTTTTCCTCTTCTCTCTCTTCCTTTCATATCTTTAGATAACAAATACGCCCCTGCAGTGAGTCTAAATGGTTTTATATTCATCCTGGGAGGGGCCTACGCTCGAGCCACCACTATCTATGACCCAGACAAAGGCAACATCAAGGCTGGTCCCAACATGAATCACTCTCGGCAGTTCTGCAGGTAAGAGATTATTAATACAACCACGCTGCATGGAAGTAAATTCCCCAGGATCGGTGAATGTGAAAGATTTCTTAAAACCCCTGTAGTTCACATTGCAAATCTGTTTTTATGCACAAACCAGAAGACATACGTATAAGTCAAAGTTATTCGTAATTTTCAGTTTTTAGTCTTTCAGTTGGTAAAAAAAACAAAAAACAAAACGTATTCAGGTCAGATAATTAAAGCTCAAACAGAAACGACGACAGTGTTTGCAGGTTGAGAGTTGCCAGACTTTCCTCCTACAGTTGAGAAATTAATTTTAACCCATAAAACATAGATTTTTTGTTTTTTATTTTATTTTTTTTACTGACCATAAATTTAACTAAAGTATTAAAACTCAAACATAAGTCTTTCACTAATCTTACGAACATAATTTGGCATTAGCAATTTGGTCTTTTCATCAGATAATTTGGACTTTTTATCTCAGAATTTGGTGTTTTCATCGGATAATTTTGACTTTTTATGGCATAATTTTGGCTTTTTATCTCAGAATTTGGACTCTTTTAAAGTTTGATTTAGCAGAATATGAGTGTAGCATTAATGATTAGCATTAGCATTTCATGACCCTTTACTATCATCGCTACCGTTTGGTTCGGCATGTTTTCAAAAAACTACTACATGAATACCAAATAATTTATGAAAAATGGGAAGGATTATTTATGTAAAATAGACTCTGTAGAAGTTAATAACATGAAAAATAAATCAAACTTAACTGCAATTTTGTGTCCAAAAGAAAAGATCATAGCTGAGGTGTTGCCACAGTTTGGATCTTCTTCCTTGACTTCCCAAGAAGTTTGGTGTCAAGGGACTTAAATTTAGATTAGATACTGAATCAAGATACCTCTACCAAACGGTTGAGCTGACCAACAAAGGGTTACATTTGCTTGATCCGTCGAGACAACACATCCTCAGAGAAAACAAAAAGAAGAAGAAGAAAAAAAAGGCTCCATTTAATCAACTTTTTTCTTTCTGAGCATCTAATTGCTTTATTTTACCCTGAGTTATTACAGTGACATGAGTCATTAGTGTTGTTTTTTTGTTTATTTGCACATTATGGGGAAAGTGTAGTGTTATTAAAAACACACTCACACACACGGGGACCCGCAGGCCATAGGCTTTTATACCACATGTGGACACATAATGGCTGATAAAGAGAGATAACGGAAAATTAACAACAGTGGGATCACATCCTAATATCCCAGTCAGCTCGAGCTATCGAGGTGTGCAGTCTGCTCGATAATAAACCCACTTTTTTTTTTTTCTGTTTCTAAGGAAGAAAAAGGAGGGAAGAAAAAAAAAAAAAGAAACATGCACAAAATACATTTGGGAAGCAATTACAGACAGCGATCTTATGTGTGGAATGTATAACATAAATCATGTTGTCAGAGTTATTGATAAGCTGTAGCAGCACACGGCAGGCAGCTGTTCTGCTACATTTAACTAAGTCTGACACAAGAGAAGAAGAAATGCAAGGAAAAGGAGAAGGAGAAAGGAGGAGGATGAGGAAGAGGACGACGACGAGGGGGAGAACAAACACACATACACAAACCCGGCGCTATCTCCGGCACATGCTCCTGCACACCAGATGAAGTCTAGCAGGTCATCATGCAGGAGAGTAGATATCCTCTGGTCCCTGCGTCCGGTCCTCTGCAGGCCTGAACCTCCTCTGTTTATCAGGAAGAGCAGCTCCAGGCTTTGCCCCGCACTCTCTCTCCATTTTGGATCAGCTGTGCTTTCTCTCTGAGTAGATTTAGGCTTTATGTAATAATCTTTTCCAGTCCCGACAGTGTTGTGAATTTGTGCAATAGGACTGCATGTTGTTCACCCTGTGTGTGTGTGTGTGTGTGTGTGTGTGTGTACCTTATGTAAATGCAGATCGTTCCAAACCCCAATAGGAGTACAAAGCTCTAATCAGCTTACAGCCCAAGTTTTAATCCTTTCCGCACACAAACTCCTGTTTCTGTTTCTCATATCAAATGAGCACATTTGTACAGATATTTGCTTTTTCATTAGATTTTTTTTTTTTCTTTTTTCTCCTTTCGCCCTCAAGAGGAAATGTAAAATACGTGCGCTTGTGATTTCTTTCTTTCTTTCGTTATTTATTTATTTATCTATCCTCCCGTACAAGTATCTGCGTTGGCCTTAGCATGTGTGACTGATGCCTCCTAATCTTCGGCGTGGCCCCCAGCTCAGTAATCGGCGTGTTTGTGGAGATGTTGTCTTGTGTCTGACTTTGTTGTCTGATCACGATTAACAATAAGAGCAACATTCCTGCCGCCGCCAGTCGGTTCTATCTAATATCAAAGCCGTACCAGCTGACATTTGCTTTCACCTACTTATCTTCCTGACACTGATTACCTTGAAGCGTGTTCAACACACCTGTGATGGCTTCACATGCCTGGGAAAATCAAACTTTTTTAACATTCTGTTGTTTGTTTGGGGTTTTTTTTTTTTTTTTTTTTTTTTTTTTTTACCCTCGTCTTTCAACCACATTCATAAAACTCTTACAAATAAACATGTCAGATGTAAAAATCTCCACAAAACAGCATACTTCCCTTAAGTGCCTCGTGCTGCTTTAACTATGCAGCATATGCTTCCTCCCATAGGATTAACTCATAAAAGCATAAACAGCTTGAAGTACAGAAGAAATACATATATATATATATATATATATATATATATATATATGACAGGATGGATTTTCTCGCCATTCTAAGAAGCTGCAGCTCCATATTGAAGCTACAAAAGCTGATATAGAATGTATTAGGAAAAAATATAGAACTCATAATTGAAATATGTACTCATGGCTTACGAGCTGACTTGATAAGAAGTAACTTTTCTTTGAGTCTTTTCATTCATTTTAATATCACAAATATAATTTACAATTAGTTCAATCAGTAAAGACTATTTCAAAGTTACAAAGAGTTTAAGTCAAAAGTCTTTGGTCAGAAAGTCAGTCTTGAGTCCAATGTCCAAAATGTAATAACCTTTTTCGTTTTATTTTGTAATAAACTGCCACATTTTGTGAAAAATTATGCATTATGTAATAAGTTATTCCATCTTGCAGCAGCAGGGTGCTTTGGTGGTGTGGCATTAAAACTCAAGGAGCTGTTTGGGAAACATTCCAAATGGTTTATGTCTTGGCTGGTAATTAGACATATTAGACAGAGACCATTTGAAATTAAGGAACTATTCTGGAAATAGAAATGTTGTTTGTTTAGTCTTTTGAGGCAATTTCATATAAGTTTAAAATTAATCTTAGTGGATAAATTATCTGGTCACAACAGTTCTCTAAACAAGCAGAAGACACTTATGTTGTTTAACCTCTTAATCCTCAAGGGGGTTATTTGGCAAATTCTGCCTAAAATTCATGCCCAAATTAAAGTAAAATACAATTAACAAACAAATAAACTATGCTTTAGAATTGTTATTACGTAATGCACCATGTTATTATATTTTCTAGAGAATAAAATAGTTGCAAGTGCATTTTGTATTAAAAAGAATTATTGCAAAATACGGCGTTTATTATTGTGAATATTGCACTTATTTTACTTAAGAATTTTCAGATGAAAATATTTCTTCATGTTATGTTCAAGTACAGTTTGTAGATTTAAATATATTCATTGTGGAATATGACTTTTTTTTTTTTTTTTGCTCAAAAACAGAGCAAACTTTAGAGTTGACATTACTTTTAATCGTATTATTTATATTATTTTACAGATCGGGTCCACTTTATACCATATTAGGCTGAATGTGGCGAATTAAAATGAGTTTGATACCCCTGCTCTAGACAAAATCACAAAAGGTAACCTATTCATACAATCATAAAAAAAACATTTCTAAATAGTTTAACAATGGTTTAAAATTACAGAGGGCTGCACAGCTTCAGGTCAAATAACAATAAAAGCCATCACTTTACAGAGTCTTTCAAATAACTGAGGAAAACCCAGTTCATTTCTGTGGTTCGTGGTGTATATCCTCTATTTCTTTTGCAGTTTAGCGATGCTTTGAAAAGAAAAGTAAAAAGTGTGAAGCCTCCAACAGCAGGCTACGTATTGTAAATCCTTGTGCTCTTTGTGACAGCTGTGTTAAATGTGCAAAAAATGTCCTTTAATTTCCAGTGCCATAAATAAACCAGCACTAGGAATCGACTGGAGCCCTGATCCATTCTTCTTCAGTCATGTGCAGGGGTCACACACAATTTTCAAGGTCAAATTCAAGCACTTTCAAGGGTCGGTTATTTATTTATCATTGTATCTACAGGAATACAATTACTGGGTAAAAATATAATTGAGAGACTTTTGAAGTCTGTGATATATATATATATATATATATATATATATATATATATATATATATATATATATATATATATATATATATATATATATATATATATATATATCTTTATTACATGTTAATAAAAAGTGTTTTATTTTCATAATAATTATGTCTTTCTAAAAATTCCATAATTATTTAGTTACAGAAACAGTCTCTTATTAATAAATGAATAAATATATGAAAATGTCAACTAAATAACAGTAATAACCTGAAATGTAACCCTTGCATTTTTTTTTTTTATCTTGAGGCAGGAGAGAAAAAAAATATGCAATTGAGGGTTTTTTTTTTTTTTATTTTTATGAACCTATTTTTCATGGAGTTGCAAAAATGTCCACTCAGTCAAATACCATATATTTAATTTTAGAAGCAAAGAAATATGTACTTACTTATATACTGTGTAAAAACTATGAAATAATGTTTTTTTAATGATTCTACTGTGATGTTTTCTCATATTGTTAACATACCTGCATGGAGATAGTATGCAGTCAAAACAATTACAGTCTAATAACAATTAGCTTCTTTTTTCTTTTTTCTTTTTTTTTAAACACAAAGTGTACGGGATGATGCAGAGGTGTCCACTGACTTGGCTGATATGAAACTAAAACAACAAAAGCCATGAATATAATAATAATAATAATAATAATAATAATAATAATAATAATAATAATAATAATAATAATAATAATAATAATACAGTATTTACCAGATTATAAGGCACACTTTAAAGACTTTTCTCTAAAAACCAGTGTACCTTATTATCCAGTGTGTCTTATATTATATCAGTGACTTGGAATTTTGTCTTTTTATCACAATTTTGACTTTTTATCTCATAATTTTGACTTTTTATCTCATAATTTTGATGTTTTTATCTCATAATTTTGACTTTTTATCGCAATTTTGACTTTTTATCTCATAATTTTGTTTTTATCTCATAATTCTGACTTTTTATATCATAATTTTGACTTTTGATCTCATAATTTTGATACCGACCCCTGAGGACTAGGATTGCCTATCCCTGTATCATTTATACATGTCGATTACAGACCAGATCTATAAAGGTACAAAACATTTAGTAACACGTTGAATATTGTTAAATGAGTTGATTTATATAAGTATTTTCATGATTAAATGTTATTTTTTGCACTAAAACAAAGACTTATTCTTTATAGGCCAAATTGTATATTTTCACAATAAACAAGAAGAAAGTTTGCAGTCGTTCTTTCCATGTTATTATGCTACAGTTTGACTTCAGATCAGGCTGGCACATGCTTAACTGTTAATATTTTCAGTGTCTTTTTTTTTTAATTTTTAACAAATTCATCCCACAGGCTGGATTGGAACTTTTGGTGTATCCACCCCTACAGCTGTACAGAAATATCTGAAGCCAAGCATCTAAACAAAATCAAAATATTCTTCTTTTTTTTTTTTTGCCTATCACAGATGCCACTACTGAGGGTTGTGAATTTAACTGTAGTTTTTGATCGGTGCGTCGTGATAAACTAAGAAGAAAAACAGGTTTATGCTAATTTGAACACATTTGGAAAAATTTGAACAAAGATATGCCAAGAAAGACATTTCTACTAAAATCTCTCGTATGTACTTTTGTTAGTTTTCATCCACAATCACATACATTTTACTCAGATTCAATATTTGATATTAAAATTACCCAAAATTTGCTGTGTTTTCTGGAAAGCTTTATCAAAGGAATGAAAAAGTACTTAAATATCCATGAGGATTCAGTCATTGTTTGAGGAAATATATGATTAGATAGATAGATAGATAGATAGATAGATAGATAGATAGATAGATAGATAGATAGATAGACAGACAGACAGACAGACAGACAGACAGACAGACAGACAGACAGACAGACAGATAAACCTATGAATATACAAGAGAAGAGCTGTGGAATAGCTGTCCACTCTAGTGACCAGGATGCATGAAAGGATTTAAAATGTAGCCTTTGTGGAAGAAAACTCCTTAACGCCAACTGTCGCAAATATGCAACATACCAAAAAAATATCGATCTATTGTATATGTTATAGTCAAATGAATTATCTCCAGTTAATTTAGCATTTACTTTTTTTTCTTACTTCTATTTAACCCTTTGTTGGTCACACGACAAAAATCACAATATTTTTTTTTCTTTTTCCACCTCACAGGGGCTATTATAACATAAAAAACATAAATTTTTTCTTTATACTGACCCTAAATGTAACTAAACTATTAAAACTCAATATCCCTTCATCAGTCTTACCAACATAATTTGTGACTTGGTTCAAATTAGGTGTATTAACTCTTTGTGTTTGTATCATTAGTGATTAGCATTAGCGATTAGCATTTCATGACCCTTTACTATCATTTCTACTGTTTGGTTGAGCAGGTTTTCAAAAATTATTACATGAATATCAAAGTATTTCTGAAACATGATGAGGATTATTTATGTAAAATAGTCTCTAAAAGTTAATAACATGAAAAAAAATTACTTGCAATTTTGTGTAAAAAAAAAAAAAAAGATCATAGCAGAGGTATTGTCACAGTTACGATCTTCTTCCTTGGTGGTACACTAGCATGAGGTGAATATATCATTGGCAGTGCCACCCAGTGGTGTTTTGTCCATTACATGCTTCTTACAAAATGGGGAGACTGCCCAAGAAGTTTGGCGTCAAAGGACTTAAATTTAGATTAGATATCAGGGTTCAAAGTTACCTCTACCAAACGGTTGAGCTGACCAACAAAGGGTTAAATCCACGTGTTAAAGGGTTAAGTCATAGCCCCCAACAAAACTAAATCTAATTTCTCTCTGTCTGCAGCGCTGTGATCCTGGACGGGAAAATCTACACCACGGGGGGCATCGTCAGCAGCGAGGGTCCAGCTCTGGGTAACATGGAGACCTTTGACCCTTGCACCAACGCTTGGACGCTGGTGCAGTCGCTCCCGTGCCCACTCTTCAGACACGGCTGCGTGGTCATCAAGAAGTACATCCAGAGCGGGTGATGGCGTGGCGAAGGCGACAATTGGGATTTCACACACACACACATGCGTGCGCACACACACACACACACACACACATACAAACACACACTGTGGGTGGACGCAGAACCAAGCTGAGCCTCCGTTGTGTGGGACGATGTGTGACGGCAGCTTAACGCAGGCCGGTCTGTGACCTCTCTGGACTCGACGCCAGCATCCATCCACCCCCCTCCCACTCCCACTCCACCCTGTGCAGAATGTACTCATGTTTAACTACTCAGCCATGTCAGGTGACGACGCCGAACCTCCAGTACTGTATGTGTCATGGTCGTAGTTCATCCTCATCTAACAGGCACAGGGACCCTCTTAGTAAAAATGAGCTTATTTTACTTTAGCCATTATTTGCTCTGTCTTTTCCAGAGCCATAAACTCACTAGTTTGTCCCCCTCCCCCGTCCACTTCTGTGTCCTTTTTTTTTTGTTTTTTTTTTGTCAGTTTTGTTCAACAGGTGTATGTTTAATGTCCTGAATTAGACTGCAGGATTTCACCATGGTGTATGATCCATTTCTCTGTAGCGACATCTACAGGACGGGAGGAAAAGTGACGTGCATCCACAGAACCTGTTTTATTAATAATGTGGATATCAGAGGATATTTTAAAAGCAGATTTGAACTCTGTGTAACCCAGATCTTTTAATGATTTTCTGAAGATAGCAGGAAAAAAAAAAAAAACATCTAAACTCTGGGTCAGGTAGGGTTTAAAAAGAGGAAAATTGATCTTTTTTTTTTTTTTTCTCTTTGTTCTTATGGAATTCCAGCCTGATTGAAATGTCATCTGGAGTGTGTTTTCCATTCATACACTCTCTGGGACAAAGACGGCGCCATATTCGGAAAGGAAAGGGATTCCTCGTTCGCTGATGTTCAAGTTGGGACAGTTCCTCCGGGGGAAGAAAAAAAAAAGCACAATAATCACCTGTGACTTATCATACAACATGTCTGTTCGATAACTTTTCTTTTCTGTCTGATCAGTTTCCCCACATACCTTTTTTTTTTGTTGTTTTTGTTTTGTTTTATAGTATGTTTCATTGCAACCCACAGATGTTTCTGGGTTGGTATTCTGTAAATACAGGAAGGAAATATGTATATTTTAAAACCTGAAGGCAATTCTGTATAAATGTTTTTAGAAAAAAAAAAATTGATAGGTTGGACTCAGAAAGGTATGTCTGTAAATCTGTACTCAAAAAGGAGAAATTAACAGTTGTTATTGAAACCTAATACATATACCAGAACATGGCTGAGTTGTCTAATGTGTTTTATTTGTTCAATATTATTTACACAAATGACTCATTTTGATTTAACATCCTACAGGTAGGAAGTGTTTTTGTATATGAGACGCTGTACAGACTGAAAATATCAACTAGTCTTTCATTCTCACACATTATCAAACTTATACAGCCTCTCATATTTGTAGGTGTGATCTTGTAGGGTGTCAAAAATGTGGCCTGCGAACCAAAAAGGGACCGCTACAGGTTCTATTCTGGCCCGAGTACAAAACTTGCATTGAAGGTATGAACAGTAATGGATGTGGGAAGTTGTTTTAGTTAAGAAGTCACACATAGACCAATATGAACAAGTAAAATATCAGTATAATAATCTATTAATAATAATTAAAATTGGATATTGCCTAGAAATAAATGACACCTTTTTTAGTGCAAAAAAATACATTCAATTAATTATTAAAATAATGTGAATAACCTGAGGAAACATGAAATATGTTTTTTTTTTTTAACTTAAGTGTGAATTCCACAATATTTTTGACAGTTATTAAATGTTGTCTTTGTCAAACTGATCTGTAATTCACATATAAAAAAGTTGCGATATAATATAGTGAAAATTTTTATTATTTTTCTTAAGAAATTCCAGTTTTTCACATCTTTTATTTGTCTAGTTTGTAAATCTATATATTTCCATCATTTAATGTTATTTTTTTGCACTAAAACAACAAGGAAACTTAAGAGTTGTGATTATTTATAGGTTGTTATTTTACTGGTCCAGCACATTTGAGATCAAATTGGGCTGAATGTGGCCCCTGAAAAGAAATGAGTTAAAATAATCCACATATTAAAATTTACATTTTAGCAAAAAAAATAAAAATAAAAATCAATAAAAATCAGCACTTTAGTTTTTACAGTTTGCACCTTTTATTCAAGTATATCACAGCAGTTTATTTGAGAAATACAGTAAATGTTTCATTTCAAATATAACTTACACTAAAGTAACAATTGCCAACGAGTGTGTTAAATAAACAAAATTAATAAGGTATGAAAAGTCTCAACTAAATTAACTTTAAAAATAGGGAAGAACAATGTCATTTTTCCAATAGAATGAACCCTTTCCTTCTGCATACTGGACTAAGTAGTCTCAACTACCAGACAAAAATTGGTTGTTAGTCCAAACTGGCTACAATTTATAATAAGAAAGGAAGATCACAATGTATGACATTTAACTACCCATGTTGTACGTTCAGATGCTTTTTTTTTTTTTTTTTTTCCAAATTCGTAAAAAATAACTTTTGGCTGAAAGAGACAAAGTGAACAACATTAAGAAACGTTTAAGTGAATCCTGGTCCTGGTTTGTCACGGTTTTAAGTTTCCGAGTTGTTAAAGTCTCTTCCAATATGCCACAGTCTACAACCATTTATACAAAGAAAACACCAGAACAATCAAATAAATAGAAAAACGTTGAAAGGGCATGTTGTCGCGCATTGAACCTGAGAGACCTGTAAACCCTTTATTCCCCCCAAATAAACCTGCTACACAAACGCTACGCATTTCAGCAAACTTGTTAGAATGGACGCGTGATGCTTCCCGATTTTGTTAATTTGTCAAATGTACAAAAAGACAATTACTAATTATTAGGTGTAAATCATTTTAATAATAAATAATCATGAGATGAATTTGTAAAAAAAAAAAAAAAAAAAAAAAAAAAAAACGCTGTGGGGAAAGAAAGAACAAAAAAAACCAAACAAACAAAAAAAAAAGGCGATAGATATAAGATGTAAGAGGCGGAAATCTGAGTGAAGAAGCAGATGTAGGAGCGCCTCCTGTGTCGAGGTACAATAAAAAATAATAAAAAAAAGAAAACCCGAACGTTAACATAAAAAAAAAAAAAAAAAAAAAAAAAGGGAAAAAAAAAAAGCATAGAATATACAGTCTGTGAAATGTATTCAATCGTCATCTGGCTCAAATGCAAACAAACGTAACAATCAGAGAGATAGAAACCACTCTTGGATTACTGCAGCAGCTGTGGTTGCACTGATCTGGTACCAGAACCGGTACTGAAGGGGGGGGATGCAACAGTATCTAACGAAGGGAGGGGGTTGGAGAGGGGTGGGGTGAGGAGGGGAAGAGGGGTGGGGTGGGGAGTACTGTCCTTGTACCCGGTAAACAGTTTTAGCATTTAAAATAAATTAAGCTGAGGTAGCGTTGGTTTGTTTTTCTCTCTGCAGTAGTCCAAGTGCTAACCTGTCGTTGCCAGTTTGCATATGGGTCTTCACTTTTACGTCACCTAGAAAAGGCAGAGGTGAGCTTGGGTCAGAGTTGCACCACGAGGTTTGGAGGATTTGAGAACAAAGAAGGGCCTTGTCCAGTCTACACCTGCTCTGTAATATGGCGTCTTGACAAAAACAAACAAAACAAAACAAAAAACAAAAAAAAAAGACAAGCTTAAAACGTCATGAAAACCTTATAAAGCTTCAGTAAAACATTTACTGCAGTCAGAAACATACACGGTGTTGGCATCAGCGGAGATCCGACTTCTCTCATGTGGTTTTTGAGAAAAGAAATCAATTCATAAATGTAAACCCCCCCCCCCCCCAAAAAAAAAACAACTGTTAATGCTTTATACACCTTAGTGACGGGCACTGCCTAGGATGGCCTTGTTCATGACGAAACCACAACCCACGCAACGACAACAAAAAAAAAAACAAACAAAAAAAATAATAACTTTTTACATCAAATCATAGCATTTTATAAAAAAAAAAGTACAAAAACAATATTCAAATACACAACATAATACATAGGTTGTATGAGCGACTGTTAGAAAATCTTCAAAGTTGAAACTGAATCCCGCCAAACAGGCAACGTTGTGTCAGAGCTCGGCACCTTTACGAGGGAGTGGGGGTGGTG
Organism: Siphamia tubifer; assembly: GCA_020466265.1. Lineage (NCBI taxonomy): Eukaryota > Metazoa > Chordata > Actinopteri > Kurtiformes > Apogonidae > Siphamia > Siphamia tubifer. Next base: position 30,257,422 of record CM035805.1, on the reverse strand, counting down.
GGGGTCACGCTTGGCACGATAAACCGGTCGACTCACATGTGTATTTTTGCATACAAAGAAGCTGGTGTTGTTGGCCTATTGTCGCTCCCGGTATCTGCTGGGGGTGGGGGTGAGGGGGGGGGGGGCCCACCGTGGCGGAATTATTAGACACTTACAGACGTGTTTGGACGACCATAGAGGAGAGTTAAGGGTTAATGCTAAGGAATTCGACTAGTTTTGGCCCAAAGTGGATGTAAAACTAAGGTGATAATATACAGTATAAGCCTAAATATGTTATTGAGATAGAAACTTTTGTATTTTTTGCTTCCTCAGTGGTTAGAACCCACCCCACTTTGAGCCTGTTCATTGTCACAAGAAGTCAATCTAAATAAGAATTCCTGCCAAATATATCTGATTCATATGAGGTTTAAATAAGGCACACACTAGGCAGTGCAAACTACAAACGCCTTCCAATTTGTACTGCTTCCAGTTCCTCAGCTGGGGGTGTCAGAGGGAGGGGAAAAAAAATAAAAAATCAACTGGTGGGCACAGCTTGAGTAGGAGGGAGAACATTCAAACAGTGAGGAGGGAGAGGGGCTTCGGCTACCACAAATTATTTAAGACGTGACGATCTACTGACACCGGGAGAAGCCAGAGTCGAGCTGTGAGCGTTTCCACTGAGGTTCAACACGTCTACGTCTGGAGCCCCAACAGCTTTCCGCACGTTTGACGACCGCTTTGACGACGAGGACGTTATGGGTTCTGGTCTTGCTGTGCTAACCTCATCAAGTTTGTGTTCGCAATTAAAAAAAAAAAAAAAAAACTTGATAAACTATTGTTCTTGGTGAGTATTTTTAACGGTGGCTCAGATGTTGGACTAATCAAGTAGTTAAGTGGCAGAAAGAGAAAAAAAAAAAAAAAAAAAGAGATGCGGGGGTAATAACTGGCCCGGTGATGAAGCGCTCCACTCAAGGGCGAGATGGGCTCAGCAATGTAGCTCAGTGATTCAGAACATTATCTGTCCTCATCTCGTGGCAGCTTTCTGCATTCACACTTCAGCTGGTGAGAATCCGAGGGAGTGTATGTATGCGTGTATATTTCTGTAAACCCATGTACCGTGTGTGGTTGTAGAAATGCATACGGTCCCAAAAGATGAAGGGTTTCATTTCGTTCTGTTTGTGTGTGAATGGCCGACTCCAAAGAAACGTGGCCAAAGCTGCGATATGACATCACCCGATCTATCTGTTGGTTTTGCTAGTCGTCCGAGTTCAGAAGTAATCCCAAGAGCAGCATGGATAAAAATTATGATAGCACCCGAGTAGCACCAGGGCGGCCCGTCACCATTACTGTGTGTGCACGCGCACGTGTACATGTGTGTGTGTGTGTGTATGCGTGTGTGTGACTGACACACCCCCAGGAGTTTGGTTGTATAGAATGGGTCTGGGTCTGGCCAGGTTCCTGAGACGATAGCACCATTGAATGTCTCTGTCCTCAACCTTGTCCGTGTCGTATTCCCTCCCCAAGAAGAAGCGGATGAGGAAGGCGGAGTTGGGGTTGGGGGAGGGGTGTCGCGCTGGATTTCCGGGTCGTGTGTCGAGGGCTGGACTCAGAGGATCCTTCGCTCTCCTCTCACTTGTGTTGTGTCTTTGTGGTCCCGGGCTGTTCAGGATCTACCCGACAGCTAATGTCTCCGTCTCACAGGAATGTATCAAAATGCTGGATTCTCTCCTCTATCTCCTGCAACGCAAACACAGGGAAAAAGGTGTTAAATAAATACACACCATTTACACTCAACCAATACAGGAAGCCCTGATGTGGGGATGAAGCATCTGTGCACCGCAGTTTCAATATTACTTCAATATTACTTAAATTTCCCCACAGTAAACAACAGCTTTCACCATGATAAATGATGGAAAATGAAGCAAAGCTGCGCGGGAATAAGACAGGCGATTTTTCTCAGCATGAAAACAGCAGAGTTTGACACTGACTATATCTGAACAGAGCCGGAGGAAGAGAGATGGATGTTAGTCTGCAATAGACCATGATTAATGCCTTGAAGATGTTACGCTGTTTGTGTTCTCATGTGAATGGCTGAGTCAGTGCGACAGACACCGCTACAAGATCCCAATTTCAACATCTGCAACTAAACTTAAAAACCACAACTTTACAGTACAAAAGCAATTTTACACTCCACGGGAGAGGTAAACTTTTCCTCCCTCAGGAAAACTATTACGCACACGCTGACTTGTAATTAGTGACAAATACCTACATAGTACTATTATACTACAAAAGGCTGGATTTCTTTCCAGTAAAGTCAGTTTCAACTTGGTTCTGAATATTAAAGGAGTGATATTTTGCTTTTTTAAATGGAATCATGCATTTAAAAACACTTCCCTGAGGTCTACATAAACTGCAAATGCTCTGCTTGGGTCTGAATTCTTCATTAATTCAACTCCACAGGTCCATCTTCAACACCATTTCTGACTAATGACACCAGAAAGGTGGTTTTGAGCGCTGACCTTTGACATGTACGAGCCACTTCAAGCCCCACCCCCTCCAAGTTGCTGACTGTACTACTCTGTCTATATTTTCTAACCTTTTTCTAGACAAAATAAGGAGAAAAAAAAATAAACAGATCATTTTAGGCATCAGGTTTAAAGCGTTAACATCCACTGATCAACATTTATTCACAGCCATCACTGATTTATATTTAATTTTCCTGCTTGTATCCTTTTGCAGTGAACAGCTGCATAACTGATTGTCCATATACCATTTTGTAAAAGATTTTAACACATAAGATAAGATAAGAAATCCTTTATTTGTCCCACAATGGGGAAATTTCAATATTGCAACGCTCAAGAACAGGAACAGAAAGACAATTATCTTGCAATGGTATAGGATAAAAATACAGAATATCAAAAAAAATATATACAGCAGTGAATATTAAATATTAGAGAAACCCTTAAAAACTCTTACTCGCAGTAAACATAAATAAATATAAGCATATGGTGACACAGTTATTGCACAGATGTAATAACATATTTTAAAGTTTATTAGTTTAAATACTTTGGAAAAGGTCACTGCAGGGGGGATTACATGCTGTAAGTCATTCCAACTTTCCTTTTAACTCCAGTATAACATCAATTAGCACTTTATCATAACACCCACAGGTATCAACACCAGGTCACATGAGGTGTAAAAGCCAACAAAGCATACTTTGGAAAGCGAGGCCAATGCTCACTGAATAAAAACACCACTAATTTGAAACTCCCTGAAAGCTTTAACCTATCAGACACTCTGCCTGTCTATACACATCTATGCTTTTAACACCTGTCTGTTGCGTACACCCACATGCAACATACAAATAAGCTCTTTGGCGCCTTGATGCTCTCCACCTCTGATCTCGATTCCATCAGCCTCCTTTCACACGGTCGTCCTGAACAGGCGGTCGACAGTGAAACAAGGCCGCCTGTAAAGCATGGTTTTGTCTGGGTAACCTACTGTCTGGTGTTACGTCTGCAGGTCTCTCATGTAACATGGAACTCAACCCTCACGCTGCGTTTAACTCCACCTACTGCATGATTTATGAAAAAAAATAAAAAATAAAAAAACAGTGGCCCACTATCTTACCAGCACGTTCTTTCAAGAATGAATACAAAGTTGAATTTGTGAGGTGGTCAGGTTCTGTTCTATGTCAAGAGCTCAACCTCCTAACAGAAGTGAGTGGTACTTTCACTGGAGGAGAACAACATCAACTCAATTAAACTCCATATATGACTTATTATCAGTGCTCAGTAGTAACTATATTATAATATCTTGAAGCATTTCTTTGTTATAAGCTATTAAAATATGTCCAATTAAGCAAAGGGAAACGTTTCATATTTCAGAAATTCCTCAAAAATGCACACAACTTTTGTAAACATTGACCTAAGGAAGCTACATCTACAAGTTTCAAAGAACATTGGTGACCTTGAGTTTGTTCCTTCAAGGCCACTCAATGTCAAAGGTCATGGACCCAAATGAAAGGCCACATATGACTTCCTATCAGTGCTGATTAACATCTATATTGATATCTGTAACAATTTATACACCAGGCATGTCCAAACTATTCCACAAAGGGCCGGTGTGGCTGCAGGTTTTTGTTCCAACCAACCAGGAGTAAACAGTTTGACCAATCAACTCTCCGAAGACTGAGATCAGTTGATTAATTGAGTCCAGTCTGGTGTGCTGCTGCTTGGTTGGAACAAAGACCTGCAGCCACACCGGCCCTTTGGGAATGGTTTGGACATGTCTGTTATACACCATTAAAATATGGCCAAACATTCAGAAATTTCAATCTCTTAAAACTTTGAAGAGACTTTGCAAACATTGTCACAAGGAAGCTACATATAAAAAATGTGAGATTAGTATCCAGATATGGGTTTAGGAACAACCGAGTGACTGACAATCATAACAAACACACACACACAAACACAACACAACCTATGATATTATATATAAATCTGAGTTTGAGTTGTACGACATTAACCTCATAGCATAATTACCCAAGTCATATTGTGTTATCTGCATAAAATTCATCAGCGGTGTCAGGTTACATACAAATCAGTTTGGCCAAAAATACAATATTGGCTGATTCTGCTATGAGGCTAATGATATGTAGGATATTTCTAGAATTATCTGGCTGTTATACAGTTGAGTCTGACTCAGAACTGAACCTTAAACCTACCACAGTTCTGACAAAAATAGCCTTTCTCCTGCCTGTGTTGTTCTGTCACTGAGATGTTTTAATGTTTCATTTCAGATTCCAACTAAAAATCAAATTAACAGATAAAGGGGAGGTTTTACATAAAATCACTGTTGCTGTGGGAGTATGGTAGTACTGAAAAAACTGAATACACAGACTGTATTCACTAGGCTTCTCACTTTTGATGAAGGTTACAACATTACTTTTTTTATACACATTTCATGACAGTTTTGGACTAAATGTTAGACTCTGCCATTTTTTCCATCATGTGAACCCGCTTTATCCCCACTAGGGTCACGGGGGTCACTTGGAGGCTATCTCAGCCATATATGGGCAAAGGTGTTAATCGCAGAGCTGGCATATAGAGACAAGCAATCACTGTCACACGTATGGAAAATTTACAGCAATCAAGTAACTTATCACTGTATGTTTTTGGATGGTCGGAGGAAGCCGGAGTACCCACAGAGAACCCATGTACACACGTAAGAACATGCAAACGCCACAGTGTTGGAATCAAACCCAGGACCTTCTTCCTGCGAGGCATGAGTGCTAACTGCTGCACCACGGCGTCACGCTGTTTTTATTTAAAATATAAAATGTGTGCCTTTTTGACATATTTGCAGATTTTGTTTATTTCTTTTAATATGTATTGTTACCAATCACAAAAGCCATTTAAGTCTGTTTACAGCTCAAAAAACATGTTCCAGCGTTTACTTTGACTTTAAGCAACGGCAAAAATTAACTAGCATAGCAGGAAGGATCAACCGGTAAGTGCGGATTCAGGTAGTTTATTTCCCAGGGGAGCCATCAATATCATACATTAAATAGATAAATCCAGCATGGCATCCGGTGCACTGTTAAAATGTCATCAATTTATGATTTCCACCCTATTTGTGACAGAGATGTACTAAATTACTCTGGTGACTTTAAACCTGTCTTATCTAGTTCACCTCAGTTACTGATTTCTTCCATTTCCCAGAACAAATTTTCCACAGCCCCTGGGAGAACATGGTTTCCTGCAGTGTGTATGTGGTGGTTAGAAGAGCAAAAACAACACGGTATGTTTGGACCACTCACACACGCACCAAAGTGCGACACGAAGACAACGATCTCGGTTATTGTGCCTTAAATGAAGGTGGTGTTTCACAACCTTCTGACAACACAATCCCAATGACAATCTTCTCTTGTACAGAAGCGACTTTCAATAGAGAAAAGATTCCCTCTGCTGGGTTTGTGTTGTTTCTTTTGACAGAACAGCTCAACACTAGTTGGAAAATATCTCAACAGAGGCCTTGCTCTTTAATTGTAATTGGCTGACATTGACGCTGAGTTGTTTAACTTAAAATACATGACGTGAAATCACATTATTCGCATTTCATCACCAACCGGCAGGAGGGGAAATAGCTTTGGATAGTTTATGTTGACTTGTTATTTAGAACTGAATATTAGAAAACATGATTTCAGTTGTTCAGAGCAGGGGTATCAAGTCCACTTTCATTGACATTCAGCTCAATATGGTCTAAAGAAAATTGGACCAATAAAATAATAACAGTGGAAAAAAAGTTAAATTATATTATAAAAATAGTTCTATGAGGTCACATGAAAGTACGATGATAACCCGAAATTCATAAATTAATAAATGAGAAAATAGATAGATAAGTGCAATTTTAATCATATTATGCCTCACTTTATCATTTACACAGTCGATGTATAAATACACTGGGTATTTAATAACGAGCAGGATATTATAAAAAATACACTTATTACTCTTCGACATTTCTTGTTCTTCATATTTGTTCAGGTTATTTTTTTGTTTGGTGGTGTGCCTTGTGATTTTTGTAATGTAAAGTATCTGTTATTTTCCTAATGTAAAATAGGTGCCACAACTCAAAAAGGTGGGAAAATACTGTTCTAGAGCATTAAAGATGTTCAATAGGTGTTGCAAAGGATAAACACACTAATGATGTTCAACTGAAAACTTATTAAATATGTGTTTGAGAAGATAAACTTCAAAAGACATATGGTTGAAACTTAACCAGTACTGTAAATGGCTGATGTGTTGTAAATTCTTTGTGAACTCTCTGTTGCAGACTATTTAAAACACACAAATGTTATATTATGAAAAAACAGTATATTAAAGTGACCTGCAGACCTCAACTTTCAGCTGCAAAAACATACATTAACCGAGTCAACCAATGGTTATTACATGCAGATAACTTCGCTGGTGGCATGTAGAGCTCTGGCATTGTTCAGACCTGGGTTAAAGGTCAAAGCCTCCTACAAAATCTTTAATCACTTTTCCTGACAGGCAAAAATGTAATATTAAGGCTAAGGCAAAATGAGTGCCAATTTGTAGCTGGTCTGTTATTGTGTAGCGAGCCGAGCTGGTCCCGCTGGCTTTAACTGGAAGCGGGGTGCAGACCACTCCATCTGCTGAAAGGTCAGCTCCTCTGGATGACTAAGACAAGCCTCCCCCATGAGGACAAGGGGGGGGGTGGGGGGGGTGGGGGGGGGGGGGGGGGGCAAAGGAGATAAATGTATGGACATGCTCCATTTCACTCATGTCTACAAACAACACTCACTGTTCAGAACCCAATGCTAACCCGGGAACATCCTCAACTACCGGACTGTCTGCACATCAACCCCCACACGTGTGCATATTATTTTTTTTCCCCTCGTTCTGTGTGTCTAGAGTTACAAGGAGATGACCTGCTGCGGCGTCGAGATGTGTGGTGAAAACACAGGCAAACAAAGCACGTGCCAAACGAGCTGACATTTCTGCTCACGGAACTCCAATTTAGGCTGGCAGTATGAAACGAACCCAGACGTGCGCTCTCCCTCCCCCCAACCAGCCGGGCTGTCGACAGGCGGCACCACCTGGCTGACTGCTCCCTCCCTCCCTCCTCCCCCTTTCTCTCTCCTCTCCTCCTGACAGCCGGTTCTGGCTACCGGCACCAGGACACTGCCATTCCTGGCCCGCTGTCAACACCGACATCCTACAGCAGCAGCAGATGACCAGATGAGATTCTGGGAAAATAAACAACAGCAATTTCTGTGCGGAAAATTGCCGTCTAATATAAAAACAGAAAAAGATTAACCTTACATTGGGAAGCTATACTGCAGAAATGTATTATTTTATATTGTATGCCTTAGGTGTAGACAATGAATAATGATATTCTCCACCTCACACTGCAGGAAAGATGAAACCTGCTGCTCAGGTCTGGTTTGGGTCAATGAACATGGACTGTCACGTAAAACTGGGATTCTACATTATTCCAAAGAAATAAATTGAATGCGATGTTTCAATGTTGTTGTTGTTGTGTTTCTTTTTCAATTAGGCCTTTATTAGTCGTTCTCCCGCATATACTAAAACAACTTTTACCCCCACATATGAAATCGAAGATATTTTCAATTTCAACAGGAAACAGATGCATATGAATCTCAGATCTCATACTGATTTATACCATCATTGTCCCCTTCTGGGATGGACTTCTTCCTTCTAGAAGCCACAAACTGTTGTGGTTTACAATATGCAAGACCGAAGTGAAGGCCACATGGTAGGCTGTCATGTTTTATAAGCGTGTGGATGACTGTATCTAACACGCTAGAAAAAAGATACTGTATATGAGGCGGCTCCCTTAGATCATTTACTCATGTCCTCCTTTACATGATGTCTGGAATGCGTTTACTACTACAATAAAAATGAGCAGTTGTTTAGAGGGCTCACTGTCAAATGTAGGAATAGACAACACTATAATCAGAACATTAATACTGTGAGTAAGCTGATCTGTGTTGCGGAATGATTTAAATCAAGTTGAATAAAGGTATTTGAAATGACTAATAATCTTTTCATGAATTATTTTCTCTGCATTTGTAAGACATTTAAGCTTAGGATCAATAAAGTTAGTAATGATATTTATCAAAAAGTTATTGTTTCATGCATTTTTTTTAAAGATATATGGTTATTCCCTCCATTTCTTTTTTTTTTCTAATGTAAGCAGACTATATATTTTCCTTTAGGATTCTATCTATCTATCTATCTATCTATCTATCTATCTATCTATCTATCTATCTATCTATCTATCTATCTATCTATCTATACTAGTAGCAAGTGTCTTTTCGCCATTATGACCTTTCAATAACGACACTACTTTTAAGAAACCCACCTGAGCAGAATTATGAGTTATTTGACACAGTTCTAGGAGGAGGAACCTGCTATATGATTTAGTTTGACCTCCTGTGCTTTCTTTTTTAGACCGACTGTTTAAAGAACTTGAAGAACGGTAGCCCAGAGCATGTTTTTGACTGACCTCCAGTAGGTGGGTCTTGTCGTATTCTCTGCGGTGCTGGTAGATACATTGGCTGAGAAGGGAGTACAGTCGCTCCAGCTGCTCCACGCTGTAGCCCTCACTCTTCTTCACCACCACATCCAGTAAAACCTAGGGGGAGAGCAAGCAACACAGAAGGTTTACTCATAAGAAGACCTAAACGTTGTTATTCAAAGCATAAACAGGGTTCCTGCAGGTTTCTACAAGTTAAATTTAACACTTTAAGAAAATAATTTATGACACATTTCACAGCCACACTGGGAAAATGTGCAATTCCTAGGATGTTGGAAAATTCATTCAGTTACTGTACTCCAATAACTGAATTCCCACTGTTCCGAGTCATTTATCACTTGAATGTGCAAAGTTACCGATAATTGGTTCCTTATTTCAATAGAAATTCTTGGTCCACTAACGTTACTTTCTTTGTAGCTTAGACATGTACTGTAACAGATGCATTTGCACACTACAGTGAGCAAGATTATGGCAACATAACTTAAGATCTATCATACGTTCTAGACATTTTTCTCTGTTGCTAGTGAATAATGAAATAGATACTTCTGTCGGTTGTCAAGGATTTTATTTCTTTGCAAAGAAAGGTCAGTTAAGTTCTGCATACAAGTGATGAATGCGAAGAAAAGACAGCATCTGGCAAAATCCACCTTTATAGGGTGAATACCTACAGGGGTCATCAAAAGGACTCTTTTGGTTCAGTGGTCGGCCCTGAGTTTTATACCTAGTCAGGAACATGCAGTCACTTTTGTCGTTTTAGATTTGTATAAAGCATGCAATGATACACCTCGTTAGCTTCCATTGAAAAGCAACAGTAACGGGTGTTGGGGAAGGTGACACACAAAACCTAATATTCCACTACACATATTAAATGTAATCACTTTTAAATATTTTTTTAAGGTGATATGTAAATTCAAGACTTTGTACGACCTCACGGGAACTCTGATAAATATATGTACGAGAGAACAATAATGGAACAAATACGGGCGGACAGGCGCACTGAATAAGTGGTCACAGAAGTTACACTGTGACGTCGGTGTGAAGAGATGAAGCATTTGGAGGTCAGCTGTATTCAAAAGCAATTAAGATCAGAGTGACAGCTAATTAAGGCTAATCATAATTAGAACCAAGTTTACATTTCACTGCTACTTTAATTAAAACATTCTGGACAGTCAAAGGCCCTTTTAATTGACCTGTTCCTCACATTTTACCCGAGCCAAAATCTGTGTGTATATTTGCGTCTGTTTAAACACCGAGCCCATCAGAATGCTTGGGTTGAGACAGCAAAGACGCAATAATTAAAGTTACCATCATTGACACAAAGCAAACAGAGGAATTGGAACAGACGTGAAACCGTGTGTGTGTGTGTGTGTGTGTGTGTGTGTGTGAGAGAGAGACAGTGACCATGTGTTAAACACACATAACTAGGCAATGTCACGATTAATAAAACGGGAATATTTGTCAAAGCCTCTCATCAGGCAGTGTCTGACAGATAATTGCAATGAGCAAAAGAAAAAATTACTAAAGCAAAAAAAAGGGGTAGCACTAGCTCTATAATTTCCTGCACTCCATTTGCCTGTGATTTTGTGCTTAAATGACAGAACAGTTGTCCTCGTGATTACAGTTAGAGGCTAAATCTTCCACAACCATTTACAAAACACACATCACTTAAAATTAATCCCACAGCAGTCTTCACTCATGAGCAGCAGCAGTGCTTCACTACATTGTTACTCACACATACTGTAAGTTTACCGTGTTCTGAGAGCATAAAATGCCTTTGGAATCTAGCATTCAATCGCACTGCAGAACATAATGGTCAATTCTGATTGTTTTTTGGGTTTTTTTTCACGATCATTCACTTTCTAATATAAATGTGTTTGCCATCAGAGTAATGTGTGCATGGTCTATGGTACTAAAGTGGTCAAAATGAGCAGACGATGACATAGCGTCACACACTGCAACATCTGTCACACTTCAATGGTGTAAAAGTTGGATGAAATGTGACATGCTCATTCAGACTGTAGCTGCACTGCAAAATATCACATATGTATCTGATTTAGGACCAAAAAAATTTATGGAAAATGGTGTGATCTAGGAAGGCAAATCTGATTTTATGCTGTGTTCAGACAGTCAAAAAAAAAAATCTAAAATTAGACTTTAGTCAGATATGAGCCACTTTTCCTAAGACTATTTCAGCTGTTTCACAAAAATAAGCACTATTGTAGAACAACATCTATTCGTTATTTATACATTATTCAAACCTAAATTATTCTGCATTAAACATATTACAACCTAAGAAAAAGAAATTGTCCATAAAGAACAAAATCCGCCCCCATATTATTCTACTCTTATGTCACTGTCTTTTTCTATATGGTCCCAGCTTGACTTTCAGTGGGTTCTTGTCATACTCAACTCAATCGCCTGGAAACATGACTTTAAGTAGATAATACCTTTCAAATATTCACACTTTCATAAATTAATCTGGCAGCGTAGGAGGACTCAACGGTAATATGCCTTTGACATAAAAACTCCACCTGGCCAACCTAATAAAGTCTTAGTCCCTTGACAAATAAAAGCCGCATGCATAAGTGAGGACTTTCTTTAGAATATTCAGATTTCATACAAAAATGATGATGACGGTCAGTGCTACCTGTAGTCATGCAGTCACTTCCTCTATACTGGGGTTATTTTATTGTCTTCCTTTATCTGGATTTGTTTTTTGTTGTTTGGAAGATAAACTCCCAATAGTCTAATATCAGTGTCACTCTCAGGTTTTGTCCCAGCCTGCTGAAAGGAAATGGGCCACGTCGTAGTGAGATGCCAATTTCAACAAGACATGCATAAAAAATTAATTGGCATCATTACAAACAGTTTCATACGTTAGTGTGAAATTCTGCTCCGGCTGTACTTTTATCTAAGTGCCATTGTAGGTTTTTTTTTCTATTTCCCAACATGCTTTCCTTTTATGTGCCAAGTGCTTTTCACCTGCCTGAATCACATCTTCCCACCATCCCCTTGCTAGAGTGCTTTACTCAAGACCTCCTCACCTAGTTTTTTTTTTTTTTTTTTATCGTTATAATAATAATTATTACTACTCCTACTACACTTTAGCACTATTACTTGTAATTGTTTTGCATTGTCTTAGTCACATCATCCCTGCCACCCACACATCCCCTCCCTCTTCAACCCATTTTTCAGTTTATTCTCCCTTTACTGTTAGCCAGCTGATTGCGGCAGTGTATTTCCCAGCCTTTGTCCGCTTGATGGGGGGGGGGGGGGTCCTGTGACAGTGTGGGGTAAATGGTGTGTGTGTGTGTGTGTGTGTGTGTGTGTGTGTGTCTTACACAGGCTCAGTGATTGAGTGAGCTCACTGCACACAAAAGGGCAGTAATCCCATGCGTTAAAGACTGCTACTGACATGGACCATTTAACCTCACCCATCTAAACTCCTAGTTCCATTTTACCCTCCCCATCTCTACTCGCATCCTTTCCTTTAGTAACGCGTGTATCTATATGAGGGAGCTTAAGAGGGAGCCGAGATGGCCTGGAATGACTAGTCCAATAAAACTGTTCAGGAGAATAATGGGACTGTAGAGTTTAAGTTCTGCATGTCAAAGAAAATGTAGCAACTATGTTAAACATGCACATATTTAGTCAGTAAGCATCACCTGCTGGATGAAACATTTAGGGATCACTGCAGTTATTACAGTTCATCCTGAGATTCTTTTCTGTACCAAGTAGGGGGGGGACAAAAAAATAAATATTGGGTTTGAAATAAAGTGGTGACACACTTTGGCATCCCAGGTGCCACCACCAGCCTGACTAAAAATAAACACGGCACATATAAAATGAATAAAAGCACAAATGGAATTGTCATAAACAGTCAGATACTAATAACCAAGCTCAAACTGAATGTGTGGATTTAGTCACAGCTTGAGATGTTGATCCAGGATGAGTGGGTTTTATTTTGCTGATTGTGTTTGTATATTCATTTAACATAATAATGACTGAAAATATGAAAATCATTAGTACACTCATGTCTTTAGGTATACATCATATTTCTGACATATGCTATATCTCTTTTCACTATTTAAGATTAAAAGCTCATTTAAGACACTGATAGATATAGACAAAGCATTCTGTCCACCTCCTGCATACATTCCTTACATAATTCCGTCCATTTTCTGAGAGCTTGCAGATGTGTACTCAGACTCAGAATACAGAGCAGTACCACCGGGAACTGTGGAGGCAGTGTTGAGATTTGAAGAGAACAATTTCCATAAATAGTGGAACTTTTTAAAGAGCAACTGTATGAGTTCATGGAAAACTACCAACATATTTATGACAACTCCCCTCATCAATATCATCATTAGTATCCACATCAGTAAAACCTGCTTTATCATCGCCATGTTTGTCATTGTTGACTTTCTTCTTCTCAAAAATACTTGACTATTTTTCATGGTATTTGGCCTCTATGGCAATTAACAGTGGTGCCCTCTGGTGAATTGATTAAAAAACACTTATTCCAATGCAAGAGACGCACACATGTATGAACGCAAGACAAAGATAGAAATGCATGTACCCATTTAGATACATAAAGGGAGCACAAATTAGCCTTAACGTTGTTTAAAACGTTAAAGGTAAAAAAGGTAAAGTACTTTTATTTGTCATTACACAGTACACTGTAAAATGACATTTGTCCTTTGCATTTAATCCATCCTTGATGCCACTGGGGCAACCTAGGAGCAGTAGGCAGCCATGCACGGCATGGACCCATCTCCTGCTGTAGAGCCAGGCTAATGGTCAGAACCACCTGGCTGGAGAATTTTACTCTAACAAACTTGCTTATGGGTGATGTGGGAAACGGGAGCACCGATCCAGACACGGGGAGAGAAACATGCACGGTCGGGGAATTGAACCCGGTCCTTCTTGCTGTGAGGGAAGAGCGCTAACCAGTCAGCCAACTGTCATGGTCCTCCTTCTTACTCCTACTTCTTGGCCCTTGCACTTGACTGTACCCCTTGAAACGAAGTTGCAAGAGGGAGGGGTTGAAATATTCCGGAATGGAACGAGCTATCGAGACCCGTTAAGTCATCAGTATACATTATCTTTGTGAAAGTATTCACCATGCCATCAGCAGCTGTAACCATCTCTTGTGTGGGCTTCGGGTATCTTTTTGCAGCTTTCAATCTTTTTTTTAACCTTTATTGAAGTGACACTAAGTGATAACTAAAGTTTATGTACAATAATAAACAATATTTACATTTACACCGAGTCATAGTGTGGGGGGAAGGGGGTGTGGTTAAAATATGTGGCATGTAAGAAGCAACAACATGTGTAACTGACCAGGTAGCATGAGTCAATGTCCTGTCTTACTTGTGTAAATGTTTTGTGCGTGATGGAGTGTGTAAGATGTGTATGTGGTGTGTATGTTGTGATGCAGGCTTCTCAAAAATAAGAGCACGGGGAAAAAATTAGGGGTATGACCAAAGATAATCATTAGTCAACTCAAACTAAAGGAGAAGAAGAGAACTGAAAAGAAGAGGGAGAGAAAAAAAGGAAAATGGGGTAATATAGATGAATATGCAAATAATTCTAACCAACCAGATGAGATTAAAAGTACAATTTACCTAAATATGATGCCATTAATGTTAATACTATTGCTCTCATTGCCTCCCCTTATGATCACAGTACTGTTGCCACCATTATTTTATTTTTTCTTTAATTTAACAACATTAAATGGATGATCAAATGATTAACTTATGTGAGCAAAATAAGTACATTTGTGTGTTTCTTTCATCACACTACTACTACTACTCTGCTATGTGTGTGTGTGTGGGGTGTGTGTGTGCGCGTGTGTGTATATATGTATGTATATATATATATATATATATATATATACACCCTGAGAAGTAAGAAGATGCAGTAACAAAAAAGCAAAAAGGACAGCATTTCAACTGCTGCAGCGTCACATTGTGTTGTTTTTAGGAAGTTGTTAACAAGCAACCTGCAAACAATCACACAATCTGGATATAACTGTACTGTAGTAGAATCTCCTGCTTTGATCAGTGAAGGACGGATGCTACATCGACTGCATAAAATAATCCTCCTTAGTGTTGTGAGTGAAAGAAAAAGATAACCAGGCAGTAAAGGGGGGGGGGGGCAAGAACTTAAATCCCAACAGTCGCTGCCACAAGGGACACTATTAAGGCTTCAATATCTGACTCTAAGAACAATTCACCCCTTTCTTCCTGTTTTTTTTTGCTCTCAACACTAGCAGCCGAATGAATTATGAATGGTTTTTAGTTTCCTTCTAACTATGAATCCTATGAGTGGCTGGTAGGAGGGCAGAAGGTGGATGTGTTACCAGCGCTCAGATGAAAATGGTGATTTGCTTACATAAGAGTATCACAGTGGGAAATAAGGGGGCTTACAGAGCACATTATCACACAGGTAATGCAATATACATAGTGTTATATGGGTCAGGAACCTTATAAGTGTTACTACAGTAGATAGTTTCATTTTCTCCACAGATTGAAGGGAAACTTTTTTCTTTTTTTCCTTTTCAGCTAGACGTGCAAAAACATCCCTGCTGGGCTATCATATTAAATATACATTTCTATCATCACATAGCTACTGGAGATTTCTGCGCCATTTGATAGCTGTGACTGTACTCTTTAGCAGAACAGATGAGGAAAAAAAAAAAGGTTAATGTGTGGTTAGAGGGTCTCTGCACAAGGACGGTTCTGCACATTAAAATAAATTAAAGATTCTGAAATTCTGCATCGTTTTCTGACATCCTGGCACCGGCTTGACATCAATAAACCTCCAGACATATCTTGAAAATGAACTGATGTGGAAATGGTAATTTTAGAATATGTTTTCTGGGCAAAAATAAACAATAATAATGGAAAGGTTTAGGAATAGGTCAAGGTTATGGAGGGGATTGGGTATTGACTTGTTTTGGTCAAACTAAAGGGAAACCTCCAGGGAAAATAAAGGTTAATCAATGCAATGTCCTTTATATGTGAAGTGCAACTGTGTGTGTGTTTTTAGGGAAGGAAAGGGTATGGTGACTGTAAAATGTGCTGACTGAACATGACGCATTTCAGGCTGGTTATTAGACTTACAAATACAATACATCTTCTTAAGTGCATTGCTCGCATATGATGATTGACAGCTCCACCATTAATAAGCAGCAATCAGGTAAAAGTATTTACAGGAGTCAGGTGAGTGGGTAATAATAAACCCATTAGCAAAAGCCTTGAGATATACTGTATGTGTGTATATATATATATATATATATATATATATATATATATATATATATATATATATATATATATATATATATATATATATATATATATATATATATATATATATATATATATATATATATATTAGAGCTGGGCAAAAAATCGATTTAGATTTAAAATCGAGTTTTATGGCAAAATCGATTCATATTTTAGGAAAATCGTGCAATCCGACCCCCCCTCAGGTTTATTGAAGTAGCTTGATTGATAATAAGGTTTTGTTTTATTTTGTCCTTACAAAGTAAAAATGTTACTAGTTACTAGTACTTACTTTTGCACTACTACGTTTTTTGCAATGTTTTTCATATAATATGAGTATTAATGTATATTGTTTTAGTTGTTAAAATATTTTAAGCTTTCTTTTTTCCAACAAAATTTATCTTTTGCACTATTTTTTTTGCACTGTTTTTCCTGTAACAGTGGTGGATATGTCTCGACCTACTACAGTTCATGTAGGCAAAGTCTCAGGTTGCAGTTGCATCTTTTGCATGACTGATTTATTATTTACAGTTATTTGTAGAAGTATTTTTGTTTTACATGTTATTTAATAAAAAAAAAGAAGACGAAAGAAACCACGTTTCTAGTGTTTTCATTTTCATTTAGCCCACGTGGGAAAAAAATCGTATCGTGAATCGTGAATCGAGAATCGAGTTTTTTGGGAAAAAAATCGGAGATTTTTTTAAAAGAGAAAATCGCCCAGCCCTAATATATATATATATATATATATGTGTGTGTGTGTGTGTGTGTAATACATAAGTTAGGAATTGAATGTATGTCACAGCAATGCCACTGTAATGAAACAGTTTGTTGCTACACTTCATTTTCTACACTTAAATTCATTCAGTGACAGTTACAATAGGACTGAACCATGAGAGAAAAACAGTGATTTTTTTTTTTATATATGGATACTTGGAATTGGATTTCTGTAAAAAATGTAGGGGAAAAATCATATAATAACAATGATGCTCTTCTGTAGCACGACAATGTTATGCTTTATTGCACAGGGCCTTGTTTTGATAAGATTTTGATTAACTGTTCAGCCCAAGTTGGCTGTTGACAAAAGCAAAAGCAAGCATTTAAAAATGCCTTTTCATGTGCTCCGTTAAAAAAAAGAAAAAAAAGAAAAGAAAAAGCCCACACAATGTTAAAAGTCCTTTAGGGATAAGTGGGATGCTTAGGTTGTGAGCACAGCAAAAGTGCAAAATAAATTACATTGGAATCTCGCCAAAAGGGCAAACTACTAAAGTATATAGAGCACATCATACAAATGCAGGCTGGTATGTTTATGCTGGGTATGCTATCCACTTTACTGGTGTGCCTGCTGGACACACATGTGACGACGGTTGAAGCTAAAGCATGAGAGTCCAATTACATGCAAATAGCTACACTGTCAAGACCATCAGTGGGGATGAGTGAAAATAAAAGCGGCTCTTCAAATGCTATCTACTTTTATTGACAATCAAACGCTGGTCCAGGACTACTATTAAGCTGTTCGCTTTTGAACAGACATGTGGCACGGCTACTTCGCCAGAAGGGCCCCTGCTGTTATTAGCACTCAAAATGAAGGAAGATGACGAACTGTAATGGTGCCATTTCTGTTGACAGTCTTCTCTGAAACAGGAAATCCTGACATGCTGTAATAGCCGAGCATCAAGCCAAAAGAGTCCAAACTGTGCCAGCAACTAGAAACACTAGTTCTTTCAAGGCAGCTGCTAACAAAAAAAAAAATAGCATAGTAGACTATTCTCTGCTAAGGCAGATTGAATTTCTTGTTACAGAATTCTCATCTGCAATCGTCAGCACCACTTCTTCTAGTCCATCTGTGGATGAGTGTCTGATTACTGATGAAAGAAAACAGCTGAGAATAAGAGACATCTTTGAGTAGTGACAAAAACAAGCTTCGGGACCTATTTATTCATTCTGAGGAATACGTTTTGATCCAGACAGCATCAAGCATCATTTCGGCGAAACTGGCAATAACAGAACTTGATTTTACTAAGTGAATCAGTGCAAATGACTGTGCCGTGGTTCTGAAAGGCGGGATATGAATGCAGAAATAATACCGTCTCTGTCCTACAGGCTTTGAGTGTAGGGTCTGTGAACAAACTCATAACACTCTAATGGTATTTAATTCCAGAGAGATTTCAGAGCCCCTTCCATCAAGTTAAAAGTCAGAAATAATGAGCCCTCTACAATCAATGAATATGACTGAAGGAAGAGCGAGAGAACAGTGCACCACTCACTGCAAGCACTAATACACATCAGGCACCACGCCAGTCCCTGCCTTGCCAGCAAATATCTGCTTAAATGGTGACTCTCATCCTGCGCACCGGAAATTCAATTTGTTCCGTAAGCTGGGGATGAAAAAGCAATTATTCACAGTCACCTCTTTTCACGATCTGTTTCTTTAAGATATCTCCCTCCTTTCCCATTAACAAATAAACCTGCAGATTAGTGCAATGTGTGGCTGTTCACAGGGGCAGAAAGTTGCAGAACTAAGATCAGGCTGACTAAAAAGCCTGTCAATCCATTTGGAAGATGGAAGTCAGGTTCGGCAAGACAAGACGCACCCCAGTCCCCCCCCTCAATCATCCCAATGGGACATGGGTAAAAGCCACTAGATAATGGCTTGATAGCTGGATGTCACTTTGCTGCATGGGGGAAAGAAGTTGGCGCATGTCAGCAGACTTCTTTTATTCCAATTACACTACACAGAGCGCTCTAAAACCAAGCTCCCCTACCCGATCAGTGAGAAGTGCTGTCAAGGGAGCCCACTGAGCTGAGACTCCAATTTACACTTGGGGTATTAGGTGGGACCCTAGCGTGACTGTGCAAAGTACGACGGTGATGCTTCACATGGTCTCCGTTTCTCAAACGCACACTCTGACGAGTTGGCGGATCTGGCGGGGCAGAGACGAGCTCATGTTTGAGACATAAACCTTGTTTTTTCTTAAAATGTTGCAGGAAGACCACCTGTTGATTGAGAAATGTAGGAAACAATGGTCTGTCAGTGTAATTGGCTCCCTTCCTTTTCAGATAGAATAAACAGTCTACGTTGTTAGCTGAAAGATGAAAGGCTAAAAAAGACACTAGCATAAGTATAGGGGGAACTAACGGGGATGGGGGATAAGCCCCGGAATTTAGAGTTATCCATCTGAGAAGGGCAGTGTGACACCATGAGCCTGAGAACAGACCTGTGGATCTGAAGGAGACTCATGGCCGGTCACCCATGACTGACTTTCTCTTTACCTTAAATCCAACTCTGCAAAAACTTTCAATGGTAGACACCTAATTAACCAGATGCTAGCTCTGTGTTTGGAAGCTATAGAAAAGAATGGAGGACAAAGCAATGGATTAATGCCAAGTACAAAATGCCTCTGAAATGAGCACTATCCACGCTGCCTTTGACAGTGCATGGCAGCAAGGAAATGGAAGAACGGCTCTAGCTACCTCAGCTGTCTGCCTAAAGATAAAAGTTAGCCTTCTTTGCAGTTTCTGAGACCGTTCTGTGAAACGCATACCAGTTTGCTCTTTGTGCATATTACTGTAATTCAAGTGTTTCGAAATCCCACAGAACTCAAAGAGTGACCAATTAAGATTACAGACATGGACAACAGCTGTTTCCTTTACTGCAGGGAGGGGAAAACACTCCAAAAGCATCATCTACACAGCATCTGTATAAACCTAAATAAAACAAAAGCAAAAGCATATTGGTCACATTTTTAGATTATGGCTCCTCTTTTTCATAATCATTGTCTAATTACGGAGTTAGAAAGGGACAAGTCGCCACAGCTGGTTGTTTTAGAACTGATGAACTTATATTTTTGTGTTTTCTTTTTTACTGGTTGTATCTGGAGACTGCTTGGATTCGCTAAATATGTTTAGCCCTGTAGCTTTATAACATTGCACAGGAAGTGCAGAAAGAAAACATCAATACTCATTCTATTTCCCTATGTTGTGTAACCAAGGATATCTAGAAGCCAGGTGATAATGCTTTCATTAATTTCTGTTTTTTAGTGTTGAAATGTGCTGAATTCAGACTGTTGATCACAATCAAAGAATTAATCACAGCTGCCTTTAAAACCATGTTTCTCCTTTGAGATCATTATTATTGCTGTCACATAATTACTTTGTCTCACACACACCATTTAAAGGACCCAATCCACACATACTACACTAAATCGCCCTGGCTGTAATAGTCTTCATGAACATCTGAATTTGAATGATTAACAAGTATACTACAGAGCTAAAATCTTAATACCATATAAATTATGTGTCTTTTTTGATTTGACTATTCTTGGGTAAATTATTAATTGATATTAAGTTGGATAAAAGCTGCAACTGTGCAAAAGGTAGAGCTGCCAGAGGGACAGTAGTTAGCTGATGTTCAATATTGGCTTTAGAAAAGTGCTTTTTCAGAGGGCATTTGTGAATAAATACTCAAAGATTTATATTGTGACACATTTGTAGATCAGTAACTGGTCCACAAATGTAATAAAATACACAACGCTGAGGCCACTTTCAAAGTGGCAAACCAGTATTAAACAGTAATAGTTTGCTTTGTATAATTAAAACAAAAGACTTGTAACCAAGTAAAGGCAATCTGACACAAACACCAAACAATATTAGTTTGGTTTCTACTCTTTCAGAGGGATTATACTGATTATGTCATTAAAACACACAGTAGTGTCGTCAAAACTTCACTACTCAGCTAATAGTGGTTTTAAATGGTCTGTTTATCAGTGTAATTACAGCGAATGGTGCACATAAGTGTTGCATTACCTAATGAGTTTGTATAATTAATATTCCTGGCACAGGTTAGTAGGCTACTGTGTTTTAGTCCGATTACAGTCTGTCTGCATTTGTGTTTGGGTTCATCCCACATCAACTTCCAGAAATTGTGTAACATGTAGTTTCGCTGATGCTGAACAAATACTAAATTGAGTCTGTGATCTGTGTATTCGGCTTCTAAACTCTTGATGTACAGCAAATCTGATTTGCTGATGCTTTGAAGTTATGATGTAAGGTTATGACATTATGATGTACAAAGATTTGTGATGCATTAAAAATAGTTTAGTGAGATATTCATTAATAAAATGACTGCAATTGTGTGGACACAAAAATGTTCAGATGTTTATATTTCATGTAAGCACAATATGTAATCTGATTTTGTAGTCGGGCACACACACACATACAGTATGTGTACACACACAAATATATATATATATATATACATATACACACACACACACACACACACACACACACACACATACACACAGAGGAAACCTTATTACAGGGGTATCAAACATACAGCCAAACAGTCCATCATCACAGGTGTTTAGCTGATTTTAGTTCAAGTTCCACATACAGAACAACGTTATCTCAAGTAAAATAATAGCATAATAGCCATAAAATAATGATGTTAAATTGTCCTTGCTGCAATGTGGGAAAATTACATCTCCAATGTATTCTCTTTTAGTGCAAAAAAAAATTCTTAAATTACATTTTGAAAATATTTACATTAACAAACTATCCATTAACAAGAAATTGTAAACAACCTGAACAAATATGAACCTGAGATATTAAAAAAAAAAAAAATAATAACATTTTAAGGTTATGCTGCATGTTATGTAAAAGGTCTGTGCCTTTGTAGATGCAATCTGTACTGCACATGAATAGAGGACGTGAGGGATAATATTGCTAAAAAGGTACTTATTTTTCTTAGGAAATGTCAGTATTTCAGGTCGAGTTGTCGTTATTTACAGTATAGGCTCTTGTCTGCTTATTTTACTGCCCATATGACATGAACCGGGGTTGAATGTGTCCCTTAAAAGAAAATGAGCTTGACATCCTTGCTTTATAATTTGGTCAGCAATATTGTACACAAGTTGAAAGTGTTGTGATGTACATCATGGAGTGTGATTACACGTCAAAAGACCATTATATCTTTTAACCGAATCACCTAGTCCTATTCATGACTGTGCAGATTACATCATTTACATTTTAATTTGATTGTCACAGTAACAGTGGATATTAAATTCCATTAAATAGATTTCCTTGATTTCCACAGAATACCTAAAAATATAGAACTGGATTGGATAAAAAGACAGAAATGTTACCGATAGTCGCTGGTGGTCAACCACTACTGGAGGACTGGAGGGAATCGGTGGTGGATCTTCCTCTGTCACATCAGTAGATCCCTTTACTGACTCGGACTGGCTCTTCTCCCATTTTCCCACATCGGAACCCCCTATAGGCAGATATGAGTGATTGAAGAAAGGAAAGTTAACAATTGTGGACAGCAACAATTTACAGTGTCACAGAAATCAGAAACAACCTCATATTTTCGGAGCCAAGTAGATTTAAACCTAATTTTGCTCTTCTTGTGAGTCACTGAAAAGCATAAACTGGATAGTTTCAAGCAAAATAAATTCCTACTGCCAGCACTGTAAGATTAATGCAATACAGTAGACGAAGAAAATCTATTTGAAGCTACTTGCAGCTCCTGAGTGCACAATATTTCACAACTGGCCTCTTTCTTGTCCATTTATAACAGTGAAACACTTTGATACAAACAAAAGGCCTGCCTCAGCTTGTAATGAGTGGAGGGCGGAGCAGTTATGTTGTCTGTGTTCCAAAGTTTATTTTTGTTTTGTTTGGCTGATTGTGCCATTATCTGATGCTTTCCCTATAGTAGCACCACCGTTATGTATGACTTCCAGCTGGTCTGTTCGTCTCTGGTCTAACCTCACCCCATTCCTCACACACATGAAATTAGTGCCTTTCTGACAGTAAATAAAGTACATAACTGTTCAAAGCTAAATAAATATGATTTACATTCTACAGGGGATATATATATATATATATATATATATATATATATATATATATATATATATATATATATATAAATAAGTATAGGACTCCTACAAAAAGGTACACACAAGTAATTGCTTTGAAGTTTTCTTCCTGTAGTATTTTGTCTGCTTGGCCAGAGGACTGTATTTTTATACTCTGTATAGCTTATGTTGTATTATTAATTACCTCCCCGATTTTAAAATGCTAAACTGAATGTAACTCTGAAGATCTGGGTGATAATCAAAGAAGTTATTTTGTTATCATAATTAAGTGGTAGGTAGGGCATTGATGGGATGTGTAAAAACCAAGAGATTTTGTTAACAACATTTATTTTATATCTACTATGAAGATTTAATGATGAGCAATTCAAATGAAAAGATAAGAAACTGTAGCTGACATCTTGGATCTTAACCATCTGTGCTGAAATCTCTCTCAATAGTATGTTCAGATGAGTAACAAAACAAGAAGGTTTGGAACTTAACTGATACAGCTTGGTAAATAAACTCAACTAGCACTTTTACTTAAAGATTAAAAAAAAACATTTGCAGTTGCAGAGAATGTGACATCACATGTAAAAGAAAAACAACAAAAAAATACCACCACTCCAAACACAGATGTTCAAATAGAGATAGAGATGTGCCATATTGTGTCTATTTGTATACCTTCTTTATCGTGGTCTTCCTGGACATTTCCTGGTACCGCCCCCTCATCCTGGGGATGATGCTCCTGAGTTGGTTTGCTGTTATTTTTGTTTTTGTGCTCTTCCTGTTCTGGCTTAGCAGAGACTGTGTCCATGCTCTGAATAGTCCTATTCCCAGCCTCACTGCTGCTCTTGAGGCTCTGTGAGTCCAGGCTGTCCATTGATTCATTTCCATTCACACACTCCACTTGTGATACTAGGAGACCCTCTATGTGCTTCGGCTGGGTCTCAGTATCTGAAGACTCGGACGTCTCAATCAAAGGCTGGAAGCCAGCCTGCTTGGCCTGGCCATCCCCATCTGCCTTAGGCTCCTCATCAAGGCAATGCAACTCTGTAGGTTTTTCTGTGTTTTCAGACTCTGCCTTTTTGGCTGCAGGCTCCTCCACCTTAGGTGTTGGCTCTTCTGTGGCTTTATTGGCATCTGACGGTTCAGCAGGAGCAGCAACAGGAGGCTCATTGGAGCTCTCCTCTTCTGTGGAGGGGACATGAGGATGGTGCCCATTGGGCTGGGGACCCATGGTATCACAAGATGATTCTTCATCCTGTGTCAAACATGAGTCACTGGGCCCCACAGCTTCCACTTCTGCCTCATGCTCCTCCTCCTCCTCTTCTATCCCTTTCTTGTAGATTTTTTTCTTACGGATGATGCCTCGTCCCCAAGATGGCCTTCGGCGAAACTTGCGCTTTACATGGTCTGTGATAGGAAAAAGAGAGCAAGAGAAGGATAGGGAAAGCACATGGTTAATTCAGAGAAGCACAAAAAAAAGGAATAATTTCATCAAGTTATAACACTACTTCTTCAAAGACTACATCTATAACCTTTAACAATGAGAGGGGAAAAAAGAACCAGGCATAGCTGTAGAGTTGAAGAATGTGTCATTCTACATCTTTTTCCCTCTGTCATCCATGAGTAAACTGCATGAAATCAATGCAAAGCAAAACACAAAAATATGATTTTTAACAAATTTAAACCATTAAAAAAAACTCCTGCACACTGTATTCTCTTCTGATGAAGGTCAGGCTGACCGAAACAGTAAGAAAAACAGCATGTGTGAACTTTTCATGTTGTTCCCAATTTTAACCTTTCTCCAATGAAGCTGTCACTCGTTCAGGTGTGCGAATACAATTTTTTTTTTTTTTAATAACTAAAAGGCAATAAAGCACTTTCAAGCTACAGGAGCTGAAATCACTGGGGGAAATGCCACAATTTGACACAGGGAAAGAGCAGATGGAGGGGCCTCATGTCCTAGCAGACCACTTGAATTTGAATATGCTGAAAGGTAATTATGCTTTGTTTTTTAAAATCAAGCATCGCTGCTTTCAAGCCTTAGCTGTACAATTGTGACAATTTCCCCCTGCAGAATAAATAAAAACAAAAAAAAAAAACACATTTGTCGTTCTGTTTCTTTTTTCAGCAGACCTTAAAAGTATAAAAATCTAGTCATTTGGCTTTCCTCAAAAAAAAAAAAAAAGGGCAGTGGGTTGCAAAACTTCCAAGCAAGAGTAGCAGACAAGGACAGGAGCCCTGTTATATCATATATTCTGGACACTAATGACAACAGATGGTACTTGGGGTTTTAAGAGGAAGAGGAAACCAAAGGCTGCTCCCAGAGTGCAGTTAATGTGTCACTGCAAACAAGCGAAAATGCTAAATGCAGTGAAACTTAAATGTACTTGCCTTCATTTATTAAAGCTTCTCCAAAGCAGAGGCTGAGACTAGAAAAACAAAGTCAAAGACAAGTCGACTCTATAAGAGCAAAAAAAACAAAACAATGAAGAAAAAGATCTCTAGAAACAGAAATATTCTGTTCTGTGGTGTTAACATCACCTGCGATTGAGTGCAGTGAAAACTGAACCTATAGTGCACATGTCAGCATCACAAGGTCTTCGCAGCTTTGCAAATGAAACAAAACACAGCAATTAATCTGATACAGTTTGTTTACAGTTTCGGCCTCACGTCCACAAGGCAACGGCCTTTTAGGCACCCAAAATGATATCTTTTGTCATTGCGTTGCTGTGTGGATGAGTAAAACGTCACAACCACATGACCAGAACAAATAGCTGCGCACAACATTTATTCGTAACCAGAGTCGTGGTAGGACAAGAGCTGCAAAGTTTACTTATTGAAGGAAAATACTGATGTTAAATCAACAAGACAAGCAGCAGAGATGCCTACACATACCTTCTTCTTGTTTATTTCTGGGGTGCGTTGTGTGCCAGTATAAGCCGGTATGCACATGCACTTTACTTCTTCTATTGTTCTGGTGTATCTGGTGGGACTGTCTTACAGTGCACCTAGAGGTGTGGCATGTGTATTGCATCATTTTCAGCACGCGTTTTGTTGCCATGTTTACATGATATGTTACTGATCCATTCCCAGTAAGTAAGTAAGTGTTCACCAATACCCCCACCCGGTTACACCTTCATGCTAAAAAATACCTTGCTTACCCAGGGAATCATTTCGAGTTTTGATTCTCATTCCTTTAAAAAAAAAACATTTTTAAATGTAAAAAGGGGAGAAAAGCACATGTATGCAATATGTGTGTAAAAGAATCAGGTGAATAATGTCAGAGAAATCAATTGGACAGAAATCTTAGTTTAAAAGATAAGATTATTGGTATATCTATATACCCTCGCCCTCAAACTCAGGGTTAAATAACATAATATAAAAAATTAAAAGTAATTGCAGCTTTCGGTGGTGTACAGTGATTACAGTATTGTGGAAATGTCTTAAGGTCACCATTTTTTAAAGTTTTTTAGCAAGATTATAATGATGCAAATGCATAAGGTGAAAAGCAACTGAAAAAATAGGCTGCCCTCCATCACACAAGTGACAAAAAACATGTCAAAAAGTAAGAGTCATCATAGAATTTGAGCAGGGCCTTCATGAAAGGCATGTGTGGTGTGAATTTAGTGGTCCTCCATCAAAGCTGTCACAAGTTATTGAGAGTACAGCACTGCTACTCACACTCAGGTTAGCTAGTGGATGCTGCTTATATCACGCAGATTAGCTAGCAAATGCCTCTTCAGATGGCCGTGACATTTTTTTTTTTCATCTAAGGTGAAATAAGGTGAAGTAAAAGAGAGTGGCAGACACAGATGCAATGTGTGTCTGTCACTCTCTTTTGTTTTGTTAGTCCACCACAACTGTCTTACTTGCACAGCCTTGTTTAGGTCTGACTGTGTTTACCCGCCAAGAGAGACAGAGAGAGCGAGAGCAAGAGACGGAGAGAGAGAGACTAGATCTAGTCTTAAGTGCTGAATGTAAAGAAAAGGTTGGTTCTTATCTACAAAAGTGCAGTTACGTCTCACCTTTAAGGCGCATTTGTATGTTTGATAATTACATGTTAATGGTTAAATGTTTCTGCCAACAGAATGTACATTGTGCATCTTATTTTATTTTCATTTTTATTCCAAATAAAAGTGGCAGTGCTTTTAATTGGCAGCAGCCCACACTTGTGTTTTGGAGGAACGGTGCAAATGACATTTAGTTTAATATGTTTTCGTGACATGCCAAATGACAAATATTCTGATTTGGTTATGTTATTTCAGTGTGTGTCTAAGTACTTTTTGAGCATTTTGAGCACATTTCAACAATACCACCATAATAGTGGTAACTGTGATCATTTTGGTCACAATAACTGATATGAAAATGTCATATCATTACACCTCTAGAGTAATGTGATGCCAACCCACTAAATGCTACAATCATCCTGTACATCACCCTTCAGTTTGCCAGAAAGTCTCTCTCCAAGTATAATGGGTGCCAGCAGTGTTATTAGTGCTTTAAACTCGGATGCACCTACGGTTTTTGGTTTCTCCTCATCGGTTCTGGTATTAGGAGACGGCTATAGATTACGCAGTGGTGAAGGGAAAAAGCCCCACTTTTCTCTGAGCCTTACTGGCATATGAGACGGTTGTTGTACAGTAAGTGCATCTGTGTGTGTGTGTCCATGTGTGTGTGCATGTGTGTGGTGGTGATGGTGGTGGTGGTAGGGGGTTAAGTGAGGAAAAAAAAGAAAGAAAACCTGCCAGGAATCTTGGATATTTCTGAATCCCATCAATAATGCTTCACTTTATATGTGTATATACAATTTTTCCAACCCAACAAGAATACTCTATTTTGACCAACAGTATGTCTCTGCCCTTCAGAATTTAGATTTAATTTTGAACTGTCACCTTGCAATATCCCACGATTAGTCATAACTTGGCTGTTTTGCATTTCACTACGGAGAATACTGCTTGCCTGCTCAGAGCTGAAAAAGCTATGTTTTTTAAATATGTCTTTCAAAAGGCATCATGAGGGGGGGGGGGGGGGGATTACACTAAATATTAAAAAAGCAATATATTAAAAAGCATAATTCCTCACTTTTAAGATGCAACACCTTAGATCCTTTGTATGCACACTGACCGAGGGAGACAACAAACAACACCCATACAGAGATCTGTTTGGGGTCAGTTATCACAACCAGAGCTAAGAAGCATCCTCCTGAGAGAGGAAAAGGTGAGACAGAGTGGCAGCAAATGACTCATCATACTCCGCTCTTAAATAATGCATGAAAATTGTTAGAGCATGCACAGGCAACCACATGCTGAAGGGGAATGAAAGAAGGAAAAAGGAAGAAGAGGAGGAGGGTGGTAGAGCCAGAGCACTTTGTAATAATTAAAAGAGCCTTAGCCATATAAGCGAGTCAGCGACTGAAAAATATAAAAATAATCCAAGTTGCCTTCACATGTACTTGATAGAGAAGGATGTGCATGTGCATTTGTGCATGTGTTGGCAGTTGCCACACATAAATGCAGACAGAAAAGCTTTTGAGACTGAATGGCCCCAGGAGACAAGTATCCCAACTGCTGTGCCAGAAAGTATTAAATAAATAAATCAATTCTGTGACACTGATGGACAATTCTACAGCATGCTCTTGTAATGCCTTTGGGTAAGACAGTGAATCAGTACCTCTGATTCACTGGTTTCTTTATTTAATAATTCCCAATACTGAATCACTGCACAGCGACAACAAAAATCATCCCATGTGGAGAAAAAAAAAACATCGGTGCCCTGCACAATTTTGTAGATCAAAAACTTGGAGGAAATATGAAAGCTTTTAAAGAGATGTGACAGCGACACCTGAGATTTACAGCTCAGGCATAAATCCTTCTTGAAACCCAACAATAGCACAACATTGCACATTCAAACCCATTGTCATAATCCAA
The DNA here is from genome assembly GCA_020466265.1 of Siphamia tubifer. Taxonomy (NCBI): domain Eukaryota; kingdom Metazoa; phylum Chordata; class Actinopteri; order Kurtiformes; family Apogonidae; genus Siphamia; species Siphamia tubifer. Next base: position 30,228,271 of record CM035805.1, on the reverse strand, counting down.
AAATGACAACATAATAATGGTTTAGGAGTCAAGTCACCCTAATTTGGTTTTGAACTTTTCTTTGTGTTCATTTTATAAGCGGTACACTTTGCACAACCGTCCGACTCTACTTTCCATCGTCCTGGTTCATTGGAATCGACTGGACTTACTGCCTCAATCTTGTAACATTAATGAAGTATTGATTTTCCCCATTCTCATCACCTGCAACTGATGGGGAGGAGCTTTGACTTGGTGGTAGCACCGTGATTCTAAAAACAAACACTTACACCTTTTCAAGATTTTACAGAAATGTAATTTTTTTAAGTTAACCTCTTCTGTCTGTTTTGTAACTTAGTATTAGGGGTGTAACGGTACACAAAAATCACGGTTCAATACACACCTCGGTTCAGTTCATTTTTGTTACAGTATGGAAATAAAATGCACAACTATTTTCTTCCTCAGTGCGGTATTTATTAAAACTAAAAAATTTCAATATAAAAATGGAAACAGCTAATAATTCAAAGTGCTGCTTGGTACCAGTAAGTTAAATTATATATTCTTAAATAATTACCCAAATGTTGAAATTAAAAATAATGAATTCATTTTAAACCGTAAAAAAAAATGTTTTCCAACATCTTAAGGTGTCATTCCTTTTTGAATCTGATGGGCCCGACTTACCAACACATGCTGTGTTTACTGCGTGGTGTGTCCCCTCCACTGGCTGGGTTTACCATTCAAGGAAAACAACAGAGAAACGAACAACTCAGAAAAAGTCTATCCACTACACGTCACGGGCCCCATTGCAGCGAATCTGAAGTAGCATTAGCATCTACAAGAGAAGACGGTGCCACAGTAGCTGCTGCACAAACTGGAACAAAATGGTTCATTTGCTCTCTGTGGGAATAAAGCCTCGAATTTTCTACACGTTTTCTAAACAAGCGATGGCACGAAACCTAGCCGGATGTTACTCTGCTACTGCTGGATGCTACTCATCAAGCGAGAGGGGAAGGGGGAGTGTTCCTTCATGTATTCTGAGCCAATCAGAGACGCCTCATTACCGTGTCGTGGACGTGTATGCGGAAGTACCGAAAAACTCGGTTGTTCGACCTCAAGTCTTTTTTTTCTACCATCACCTCTGCATGATACGCACATGGTCACATAAAAACTGACTGTATTCATTCAGTATAGGGCTGTACCGAACTAAACGTCTGTTTTCAATGGTTCAGCAAAAATACATATACCGTTACAGCCTTACTTAGTATTGTACTCCTGTTTGAAGCAGTGACTAAGGCTGCTTTTCTTATTTTGGGGAATAGTGTGAGCATGTGTAACTCAAATCAAGATGTATAGCTTGTTTTCTTTTTGTTGGCATACATAATGTGAAGTTGTTAACTTGATTGACAGTGGAACATTTGACTTCAAAGGAGGCTTTGATTGTTCTGTTCCAAGCATAAGAACTGTATTTTATTTACATAGTACCAAATCAGAGTACTCCGTAATCTCAAATAAAATAATATTAGTGTCAAGACCTCGCAACATTTTACAGAAAAAAACAACGAATGCCAGGAAAGCAAGCATTTCAGTGGAAGGCACCCAAAGCTCAGGGTGGGTGTGTTGAAATGGAAATAAGAAAAGAAACCGGATACAGTAGCAAACACACTCAAACCAGGCAGGTTGGAGGGAGGGCAATCATACAAGGACATAGAATCTTAATTTGAGAACTATATTTCTCTAACTACACAAATCCCTGTAGATTTTTTTTATTTAATAGAATCATTTCACTGATGTGTGAATAACCCCATACAAAAAGGAAAAAAATCCAATTGCTTGATATCTAAGACTAAATAAATCATTTGAACTGGTCTTCAGATGTAGAAAGAAAGCAATAAAAACATAGCTACTCTTGAACATAATGAAAATGTGCACTGGCAGACAGTTGATATGAAGTGAATTATAGACTTTTAATTGAATAATTACTTTTAATATGAAATATAAATGCTCTGTTGTGCAAGATATTCCATTGCTAAAAAATATTGCAGGCAGAAAAAGTCATTGTATGTAGATACTCTTCGATAAGCAGAAATATGTCTCATTTTGGACATTCCTTTCAAATGAATAACTACTACTACTAATAATAATAAGTTAGATTAATATATACTTTTTCTATAAATGCATACTCAAACTGTGTACAGTGGGTCCATTATTCATTCACTCACACATTCTCACTCTGGTGGTGGTAAACTACATATATAGCCACAGCTACCCTGAGGAATGCTGACAGAAGCGTCACAATCAATTTGTGCCTCCGACTACCACCAAACATTCACACACCAGTGTGAGTAGCACCACTGAAGGTAAGGAGGGTGAAGTGTCTTTCCCAAGGACACAACAGCACATGACTAGAACAGAGCAGGATTCAAAACGCCAACCCTTCAGTTATTAGACGACCTGTCATCTGCATAGGCAGGAGAAGAAGTGTCCTAACAGCTAACCTCTGCTTTGGTCTGCAAGGGACCAGAGCATATTGACACAAATGTGGAACACACAAGTCTACAAAGTTTACAGCCACCTGTGTTTTTCATTTCCACAAATCATTCAGCATCTGTTTCTGAAAATGACAAGAATTCATAGAGGTTCTCAGAAAGAGTTTGACTGACGTATGTATAGGTTAGGTAAATGGAGATATCGGAGGTCATCTCCACTGACAATGTATTCTTTTCTTTTTTTATTTTATCACAGTAGAGTGAACAACAGAAACATATTATTCACTTTAGATAGCAATCCATCAGGAATTAGCCTTTTTACCGGTGTTATGTCTTGCAACATTGTGTTTTGGTGAATGACATTCTATCCTTTTCTTTCACTCGAACCCATTTATGTCCAGGCCAAAGGGAAATGGCATTAAGAGCTGTATTTTTTCATGCTGGGCCAGAGTTTGTTTGAAGGCTGCCCTCGGGAGTATGCAAAGATGGGGTAGAAAACATCTGAAAGACTGTTAGAGGAAAAAGAGCCAGAAAGGCTGTCTTGGTAAAATGGCCTCTGGTGTTTCACTCAGAAAAAGTAGTCTGAAGCTTTTTGCCACAGCTGTTTGTCACCTGATGTGACACTTCACACTGATACTTAATGGAACGTCCAGATCGATAAATTATCCCATTCTCGCTTCTGGAAATGAGGAAGATCAGTCACTTCATTCAATTGCTTTGTCACTTTATTCTCAGTTCTCTCCTTTGGTCCCTTTTTACTTTCGCTCTCATAATGGCCTTTCATACCTGCAATACTATAAAGCAAGCATCTCTTTACACAAGATCTACCAGCTATTCATAGAAATACTAAACTGTCTTTCATTAAGAATAAAATACTGATATGGAGTGGACACACCATTTTCAAAGTAAGTGCAAATTCAAGGCTATATCATATAAAAAGTTAGTACCAAACTGAAATTAATATTTAACAGTTCTACAGGAACTTATATGATAAAATTAATTCTTGGCGAAGCCACTGATTTTCTTTGGCCTTTCCTGGTTGCCTAGTAACCTTATGACAATAACAAGACTCTCTAGTAGTAACATAGGAAGAACATTTCCACTAGACTGATTTTCTTAACCCATTCTCTTATTAAATATTATGTCTGGTATATCGGTACAATCATAGTATGGTGCCAAAATCAAAATCCCCAAACTCAAGTGCAATGAAAGCTGTCAGACATGCCTCAACAGGCCGCTACACGATGGAAATCTCAGTACAGATGCCAAAATTACTGTTCATTTTAGGATAAATTAACACATCAATCTTCACCCCGTTTCAAATATCTGTCACCTTATTTTTTCAAGTGCGCCTTCCACTGGAAACCGCATTTACTTACAGTTGTTCAAGTATGGTAGGTCACAGCGAGCTCTACACACATGCAGAACTTAAAAGTGATATTCAACCTCCCTTGTCTGGCGTTTGCTATTGATAGGAAATACACAGAGAAACGAGCGAGTCAAAAATGCACACTTTCTTTCATCACAACGTCCTGTGCCCCGCCCACTGGGACTGATGCTTGCCCACAGCCAGACGTGGTTTCAGAAGCCAACTGAACACAGGAGCTAATACCAAATTAAAACCATGGCAGAACAAGCTCACTCATGTTTTATTTGTGGAAATAAAACGTCTCCATTGTACACCTTGTACAAGAAAGGAGACGTGAAAATCAAATGGATGGAATTTATCTTTGGGACATCACAACCAGTGATGGATCACACACATTAGCTTTTGTTGTAAACATTTCCAGGATGGTAACTTTTACAACCTGTTAAATATACACCAGAATACAGGAAACGGCATCCAATTCTTTCAATTATTTCTGGGGGAGGCCCACCATTGTCTGCTACACCCCTGCACTGAATGGTCTTTCAATGATGGTAACATTATCAGAAACCACCGAAAAATAATGAAATACCAATCCCATCTCTTTTTTTTTTTATTACTTTAATGACTCTAAATAACCAGTAATAAACACAACATGCCAGTGTTTTTAAAATTTCTAACATAAGAACACTAGTATAGAAAAACAGAATTAAGCATGATTTAAGATAATTTATTCAATGTGACTTTTATGCAGAAGTCAGATATATTTTGTATAATCTTATTTATTTTCTTCAAAAACAGGCATATGAAACTAGACTAGATGTTACTGGTGGGTTTTTGATGACATGTTGAATCCCCTTCAAAGCTTGTACGGATACCTTTGATTATCAACACATATTTTGTATATTTCAATAATTAGCGGTGCCATTTTTGTTTATGTGTTCCAGTCTTCCAATGCCAGTAAATAGCCCTTCCTCAAGCAATGCCAAAATATCCACAGATTAAAATTGTTTTATAAACCTATGGCCTGGTCTCAGGATAAACACAGAGGGTCACAATACAAATCTAATGTCAATATTCTGTCGTATAATGTTAATGTGTGTTTGTTGTTCCTCTTTTATATGATGTGTTGTCATTTATCTTCTGGTATTGTCCTTACCATGAGTGGTATTGAAGTTTTTCTTACCACTGCTGGTATGTCATTATTATAATGTAAGTAACAAACGGTTAACTGTTACTTACGGTAACACAACCAGGAATATATTTTTTAAAAATTTTTGGTTCTATAATGTAAATAGTGTCAAATAAGTTCATTCTAAATTGCTTCAGGCCTATTTTGGTCTGGCTTGAAGTTGAAGGCAGGGGAATTTAAAACGGCAACATGTTAAGTTATTTGATAATGAGAATGGGGGTGGGATTAAATCTGTTTTTCTTCTTCCAGCAATTTTTCAAGTGTAAATTAATTATTTTGGACTTTTTTTTACTTGCCTGTACTCGCTCGAAATAAACAAATGAATGAATTAGGTAAACTATATGTATGAATGAGTGATTGTTAAGTGTATTCCTGGGGTGACGTGATGGAAAACACACATGCTGTAAATGCACCAGTGGTTGCGACTACAGTTGAAAATGTCAGCCTGACCTGACACCCCTTACTCTGCCTACACACACAAACTTGCACTCAAGAACATACAAAGCGGGGAATCAAAGTCGTCTGAGGTGAACGTCTGTCGCCTCCAGCAAAAAGCATGCATGGAGACAAGAAGTGGGCTGGATTGAGGGGTAAAGTTGCATTTTACTTGATAGAGTATGTGAGTGAGAGAAAGTGACAATGTGCCAAGCCAGAAACCTTTTTCAAAATCGAGGTTGTGAAGTCGTAAATCAACTATCCTGACTGGAAAGTTGGTGAATACTGCACTTATTAGGCAAGAAATCTTCAGATAAAGCTATTGAAAAGATTTTTCAAAAAACATCAAGCCCACTAGAAAATGTCATGTCCACCTTCCAAATAGAACTTGAAATGAAGATCTATAAGAGAGAGTGTTTCATAGTCACCCTAGAGCCTGTGATAGTGAAGAACAAAGATGACAATGAGGAAAAAGGAAGGCTCTCATCACATATTAACACTGCACGAAAAGGGAGCCATTAATAACCGACATGTCAGTAAGAAGAGAGTTTGGTGATCAACAGTGAAGCAAGCAGAGGTCCGACTACAGCAGTGGAGAGCTGATGAGTCACACAACTGCCTTTGACTTTCCTGACATGACTTAATGAGTGGGTAGCTTGAAAGGGCCAGCTCTGTTAAGACAAAATGCATCTCATCTCTGGGTCTAATGGAGATGTGGCTATTATCTTGGATCAGTGCCATTCTCGGAGTAATTTGATGTAATTAAACAGCAACCCTGCGCACATCGTGGTCTAATGTGCCCGTCTTTAAAATGTCTGCAGTGGCATGAGCAGGGACAGTAGAGTCAAATGTGCACTTAAGCAAACTAACCGTCATCCCCATTGTAAGGACAACATGTAATGCATTAAGGGTCAATAGCCCAAAATAGTACTTAAACATTTTAGATTAGCAAATTGTGTGGTGGTGGTGGATGTTTAGGTCTTTATGAGTTAATGAGTGCAACCAAAGACATGCACTGATAGGGCAGGTCTGAATGGGACACACCTGGGTAAATAAAGGTTAAATTAAAAAAAATTAATAAAATGAAATAAATAATGCCTATTGAACCACTAATCATACCAATACATACTGTATAAATAATTGGTGTAAAATGCAGTTTCTCGTCTTTTCAGTGTCATGAGATATGACCCATTTGCACGTTCAGAGGCTCCGTAGTCAACATGGAAACACCATCAACTACTAAAAAGTCATTGCGTGGCTCGTCAAGCGTTAATTGTTGGTAACTTAGAACAACATGATAACACAACCAATATATTTTTTAACATATATTCTGCTACATAAATATACACCTAACATGCACATACCCAGATTAAATGCCTCCTTTCACATCAAGTCATGTTTTCAAAAAGGGGGTAACTGTCAAACATGGCAACATAGTGTGGTCCCGCCATTGTTTACAATAGCAGCTCCCCTGCATCGACAATAAAAATCACAGTGTGAGCTTGCATCTTATAATAGCTCGAGTAACATATACAGCAAAAAGTGGTTCGATTTCAGATCAAACACAGACAAACTACAAATACAACATGGAGAAGGTAAGGACATTCATGCCAATTTCAGTTTGTACTAATATTAAAGTAAAGAATATATTATCTTAACTGAAAATGTATTGTGTTGCTTCTTCTTTTTACGTGCACAAAATGCTCATTGTTAGCGTTGATTTGATGTGCCCTCATAAAAATAGCTCCGCACTTGACTTTGCTCCGCTGTGGCTCTTGTGCAAAAAAATAGTGAGGATCACTTTTCTATAACATTGATTCACCTATAAAACTCATGGAGTGTGATAAATGGTAGTAAATGGAGACATTAGATTTATGTTTAGATGAGGTTATATTTAGCTTTTTCTTCAGTGTTGTCTGTTTCTGACATGACCTTTGAATTTACTTTGCTATTTTTCTATATTTAATTTACTGATTAGGTTAGAGGTTTGTAAAATTTCAGATTTTCACAAAAAATAACAACATAAAGTTGAGGAATATTGCAATAACTGGTTAAGAAAAGGTCAAAATTCTTTTGGAAACTGTCACAAAAGTAAGTGAAAAGAAGAGAAACAAAGAAAATCTGTTCTAAATGAGCAGGAAATGAACGTGCAAAACATTATGGGCTTTAATGTCTAACCATGATACAAAAGGCAGTTATGTCAGAAGTAAAAAGTCCAGATCCTAGTTCACCTGCAGACATGATGGGCTTCAATAGGAGATAAATTCCAAAAGACAATCTAGACCTCACCAACAAATCAATAAGTCATTCCAACTAATCAAGCACTAATGTATCATGTTTGTGCAACTGTTCCAGTCAATTACAACTTATCAGAATCTAGCAGAGGGTGAATACTCCCCATTACCCTGCCTGGCATTTACTGGCTTCTAATGTTTACCAAAATGGACTAATTGACTGTTCTATGGCAAAAACAATGAGAGAAAAAGCCCAGGAGGCATTGCATAATTTTCTGTTTGTACTACAGGCTTAATGCTGAGATGCTGTGCTGTGCTTTAGGGGTGGAGAGTAATTGAAGGGGGGGGGGCCCACAACTGTGACACGCTTTATCATAAAAAACACAGCACTAGATCCAATTTAATTGAAATGGCATTCCAGCCTGTCTGTGTGAAAATGTAAAACCTGTCTTCCACAATGGACGACTGATTGGTGATCTATCTGACCATTTCAAAACAATGAAAGGCAGCCATGTTATTGACAGGTCAATAAGTACAGATTTAAGCATTTGGACACAGTACAAAGCTTGTGGAATTTCCTCTATCCTTGACACCACTTAAAAAATATATATACTACTTTGTGGTTCAACAGCAGGGCTCGATTAACAAGTTTTCATCCATGTTTGTGCAGCCTCTTGGTATATGTAAAAGACTGAAAGAATTACATAAGTGTATTGAGAATGGGGGGTAAGAAAAGTAAAATCAGTTGTGTGATGTATCGCATTATTTCATCTCAAGAGGCTGGATTGATATTTAAAAATACTATATCAATATGTTTAGGTATTTATGTTTAGGTCTTTTTTGTTTATATTTTGGGGGTTCTTAAATTTAATTTCTTTGTACTTCTAAAGCCAGAAGTTTAAACTTTATCTGTAAAATATTTAGGAAAATTTTTGTGATCTAGCATTAGGTCCTGTTCTGATCAAATACAAATGTGTTTAATATCTGTACATATTTGTGATGACATAAATTTTTTTTCAGGATATAATCTTTAAAAAAAATAATAATAAAAAAAAAATATTGCCTGTATTGCGATTGTATTGTGATATATTGTATCGTGATCCTAGTACTGCAATTTGTATCATAGCATAACATTCTTGCCAAAACACACCTCTAGTACGGAGTATATTGTTATGCGTGATTTGCAATAAAATGTTCAAAGCTGAAGAAATTTCTTTCAGGTATTCCTGAGGTATCACATTCATTAAAGGAAGAGAGAATGATAGACAAATCCCTCTTGAAAATAAAAAATAAAAGAGAAAAAAAAAGGACAAAAACACAAGCCTGCAGCCATGGTCATCATTATCAAGCCGAGGATCCATAAAACTATTTACAGAATGCTACTGAATACAAAAAAAACATGCTACTGAAAGTTTTTTTCAGGGGCGGCTGTGGCTCAGTTGGTAGAGTTGGTAGAGCAGGTCATCCACTGACTGAAGGGTTGGCGGTTCACGTACCGGCTCAGACACTGAACCCTGAGTCGTCCCAATAGAACGGACAGAAAAGTGCTATAGAAGTGCAGTCCATTTGCCATAACCTTGAAACTGTAAAATGACACTTTGCCAAACCTATACACACAGTAGTCATACTGGAGCATTATGGGAACTTTAACTATATGATATTCAAATGCCTCCCTCACTTGTTTACTGTCTTTATGTCACCTCTCTCTTCCCTCACATCCTTGGGCAGCACAGCTTGTACTCATTGGGCATGCACAGAGGCAATGAGCAGCAACGCTCAATCATTCCAGTGCAACTCTCTGGGCTCATTCGCTCAAGCAGAAATGTAAGCTGTTTACAAAAACATTATATATACTTATTTACATTGTACAGAAATGAAAAGCGGAAATACTATCATTTACTGAAGTCAACTGGGGATACTTAGCACACCTATGCATGGTGATGAGCTTACAGTGAAAAAGACAAAACAAAAAAACCCCCACAAATAAATAACACACTTCAGAGACATCGACACTGATGTCAGCTCATCTACTCCCTAAAACAATAAGTAGAAGCAAGAGGCATCATGGATAATTTTACATTCATTTCACGCTTGGTACCACAATGATCCAAGAGGCATCTGTGCCCACAAAATGGCAGCGTACGCTCAGTGCGTATTCGCCTAGGGCTTTGCATGCCTTCTTTGGATTTTATTAGTGAAGTGCCACAGGGTTTTCAGAGTGTGCAACTCAATATTGTGTGTGACTAGTAGCAATAAGCAGCTTGGGGAATCAAGTGGCCAGTTAAAAAAAAATGTCAATACTCACATTGACATCTCAGTTTAGACCCAGATGTATTTATTCCTACTGTTGACCACTACAATGTGATAACTCTAATCTTCATACAGTGTCTATGAAAAATTATGTTTATATGATAATACTCCATACAATAAGACTGTACACAGAATTAACTGTTCAACTTCTGCCATTTTTAGGCCTTGATTACAATAAATATGATGGCATTTTCTGGCCCATTTCTCAATACTGGAGTACAAATGTTACACTTATACGAAACCAAATTGAAAGCATTTTTTAAAACGAATAAGGGGGAAATAAACAAGGAAAAACAAGAAAGGGTTACTTTAACTTTCCAGGAGGTTGAGAGTTTTCACAGGTCACTCAAATTGAAAGCACAACTTGTACTGTGCTTTCAATTGCCACATGCGAGTCTACATGTCACTTCTTCACTTCAATTTAGTCATTCATGTCAAATACAGCACGGCAAAAGAATGACACATTGCACAAGTAACTATGTTAATATTGGCTGGTACACTGTAGATTTTGCAGTGTTAATTTGGACACAATGGGACCAAATACACTCAAGAAGAAGTTAAATAAACTCTCTAAGTGTTGATTTAACACTGCAAAATTTACTGTGTAGCTGCTATAGGTAAAGGAATCCTTAGGAGGCTAGATGGATTGGAACCAGTATGGGAAACAAAGTTTAACTGCTCCATATGATTTTCATGATTCACTTACTGTAGTTCTTATTTCAGTTTGTAAACCAACCCTGATTAAAAGACTATTAGAACTGTCTTCAATGTAGCTTTGTTTCTAAAATCCATAGCTATCCTATTAACCTAATTTCATGTGCACTGTGACAATCACAGGCCATGCGCCTGATATCCTTTTGTCCTGAGCAAAAATCCAGGACATAATTTCATATATTGTAGTAACTACTTTCCCAGAGGTAAAAAAAAAAAAGAGAAAAGAAAAGAAAAGAGAAGAAAGCAGCACAGCAGTGTTTATTATGCCTTTCTATATCCTATCAAGGTCTTATCATGAATTGACATTTTAAATACAGAGAATAGGTTCCTTTTTAATGTTCATGTGAAATATAAGGCAGGGCATCAACAACATGCAGCAGTGTTCCATCCATCCATGAATACAGACTGTGGCTATTGTGTGTGTTTGTTGCCTTGGGCATGCTATTCAGTGATGTGGAGGACACATTATGTAGGGCGTGAAACATTCTTTTATTTAGCAGCAATTCAACAGCTAGATGTCTCACCAAGGAAAAAACTAAATAATTATCAGACTCCTGTTTACCTGAGCAAGTTATAGTGTGTGCCTTCCTGCTAACTGGCAGTGAAAAATGGGCATCCGATTTTGTTGCCTGTGTCTGAGTGACATAAAACAACTGAGAGGGGACTTAATTATAAATGAAAGGAAGACACTGTATATGAACCAAATCCTAGTGGTGATGCACTACAAATGAACCCAGGTCTGTGGCCCAGGTAATGGGCCTTGGGGTTTGTGCATCAGCTGAGCTGGGATGCAGTGGAGGGTACAGGGAGGAGGGGGTTTGAGACATGGACTATGAGTGAGAGTGAGCAGTGAAACCATGACAGAGCCATCCGTGCAGTCTAATGGAAACCACATCCTTCTTCCTGTTTTCTTGTGCATTAAGGTCTCCTACCTTCCAATCCCTGATTGACCTGGCAGCTGTTGCAGCTGCCCCAGCCATCTAAATCTCAACCAGGCTTATTTGCAGCCACTGCTTTTAACACCTGATTCAGAAATATCTTTAGCCTTCAAATAGCCTTTTGCAGGACTTTCTCCACAGTTACAAACAGTGCATTTCATCCCTGCCACCACTCTCCGTTATATCTGAATGTCACAGACAATTCGCGGCTCTAGGCACATGGAATTGAGGGATGGGAGGAGAGTGAGAGCTGGCCCAGATAAAAGAACACTATGGAACCACAGATACCAAAACAGCCCCAGATAGGATTTCCCCCCTGCAGGTAATGATCTCGGATAACTTTAACCTTCAAGTGTCCTAACCCTCTGCAGAGGCAGAGGGGAATGGCTACAACCCTAAAATGACCTGGCTGCACAGCATCTGATTTCTTCAACAGAGTATTCCTTCAGTAATGGAACAAAAACTGTCATCCCCTCCTGCACTCATGCTTTGGTTGTGAAGCTGTGTTATATCTCGTAACATAACTGATCAATTAGCCTAATAGCTGCCGTGCTGAGGTGCTCCAGGTGAGAACTGGAATGCCGATGTCACAAATTAATCACCTGAGTTAGCCTAATTAATTAAGCCTCTGGTGGAGGCTGATAACGACTCTCCCAGGAGCCTCTAAATTGGTGGTCCGCATCTGTGACATTTGGGTCTTCAGATAAAGACTGTAGCTAAAAGAAGCATATGAAAGCCCCCTACTCCAATCAGACGCAGTGACGCCTTTTAACAGACTCGCTTTCTGAAAAGAAAAGTGAAAGCTTGCACACAACGGAGATGATGGGAGAAGGGGCATGCATGTGGAGAGTCACTGAGCAGAGGTGAAAACTTTAATACATTAAATATTTAATGTGATTCAGCTTGCACAAATTGGAGCTTCTGCTAGTAGGATGATAGCTGCCTTATATAAACGGGGCTGCTGGAGGTGAGCATGATTCATTTAGTAGACCTGTATCATATGCACATCTGACGTCTGACCTGGGTAAGAGAGGAAATAAGATTCTGGTTTATTTATATACTGAACTGTATAAGGGCGAGGCAGTTATTAATATTTAGATTATTTAGGTTGTAAGGCTGTCAATACTTGATTGTTCAACTTATTAAATAAATGTTTGTTACCTAATGATTAAATGAGTAATAGATTCAGAATTATCAAGAACAATTTAAATCTAACTATTCATTGAACTATACAAGCCAGCTCTTTAAGAATCAACATATAAACACAAATGTCCTCCACATGACTGACAAATAAAAGTAGATTAACATATACAGTATATAGGTCCTCTTTAGAAGCGTCCAATCAGCATAACTGCGGACAAAAAAAAACCCAAAACTGAAAACAGTGACAGAAATCACAGATTTGAACCCCGGTCTTTACTGTGAGGTGAAACATCATGCCACTTCTTTGTCCCATGGAAATTCTATGAGTCTATCATGGCCTAAATTATTTTGGGGAAAATGCCTCCATTAATTTTAAACATTGCCTCTGTTCAATTAAGCTTATTTTTTGTGGCCTAGCACTGAAAGGCGTGATGAATTGCACTGAGCTGAGGACATACAGAGTCCAGAGACACACTGTATTTATGATCACCAACAGGGGCCCTCATCTCTCAAGAGGAGTCCATCTCCCCAGGAAAAGGAATGGTTTGCTCACACGGCAGGGGTTCCATTAGGGACGCTCTCATGAGAGACAAGCACCACCTTGTGTTAAACTATTGTACTACACAGACAGGGAAAAATTCAATGGACCTATTTTTTGAGATTCTGGTAGTTTTTTGACAAGACTTTTATGTGTGACTTTATACAAGTTTGTAACTTACTTTACTATGGAAGGTAGATATAATATTAAAACATTTTATGTTCATCATGTTTAAAATTTAGGTAGTTTTTGCTCCACTTCTCACAACTGTTTACAAATGTGTCGAGGGCAACACCCTGCACTAACTTCTGCCTCAACAGATGGACTATTATTATGTTCACGAGTTTACTGGATTTGGAAGAGAATTGTATTTTTTTTCCTGAAGAAGAAAAAGTCGATGCACTGTGTGTCATGATGACTCTTTTACCTCATTTCCCAATTTTCCAGCTGGAAGCTATACGGCAATTCTTGAATTACATATAAAACTGGCTTCTCATTCATCCAGGTAACAGCCTCATTAGTCTGCCCCCTACCCGTCCATAGCCCTCCCTTCACCCCTAAGGCACCTGCCGTTTGCCACAGGTGGGCATGTAATTGCTCTGTGGCGTGGTCATGTTCTGAGTAGTTAGGAGAGAGCCGCCTCACTAATGAGGCTGCGTACTGTGTTGTGTCTCCACTGCTGAGAAATCTATGTATCTGTGTGTACTACGCAGGTGTGTGGCATCACATACATCTGGTTTATGGTTATAATACAACACAGCTGCTTGCCACTTTGAGATAGAAAAAAACCGTGGTTCAAAGTTTGACAGTGAAACAGAAATGTTGAAATATTTTTCTTCCACCTAAACCAGAGATATGAGTCTCAATGCTTTTTTTCCCCCCAAAAAAGAATCTGTTCATATCTGATCTCTCTGTATTAGTTGAACTCATTACTGCTGTACTGTAACTTTTCACCATTGGGCCCGATATGTCTATCAAAGCTATTCTTTACAACCATGCATTTCCTGTCCCAATAATGAACCTAGCACTACTGTCAAAATGCATACCATGTGATCAAAAGGTAAGTTAAGAGTGTACCTGATGTAAATTCAGGCATGATCAAACTGTAGCTCCGCTCAAATTTTGGGAAGGCATATGATACTGGGGTGTAATGCTGGAGTACTCACTAGTGGTGCACGGTTTTTCAGTGGCCTCACTCTGAGTGCTGCTCTTGGCCTGCTCCTCTCCTGCAGGGGGGTGCTTTCTGGTTGCCACGGCGCCTGGAGTTGCCGTCAGCTGAGCCGGCGTCTGGAGGTCTGCACATCCCATAGAGGATCAGTTACTGACAACAGACAATACTTATGGTGTGTGTATGTGCAATCGTATGTGTGTGAAGGCACTCCTGAAACATGATGTCAGGACTGTGCCAGTTTTGTGTTTGTTTGTGTACCGTTTAATCAGCTAGCCTGATCAAACCTGTCCGATAAGACGTTTTACAAACGACTATTAGCACTCGGCAGAGATGGTGGCAAATGTACAACATCATAGTATAAATTACAGACTTTAAGGGGCAAGAGGAGGTAAAACATCACACCTAGAATCACCTGATTGTCACAACTGAGTTCATGTTCAATTTCAGATGTACAGGCTAATTTAATCCATCTTTATTTAAATTTTCACTACTTGGACTCGTGTTCAGAGTAGCAGTTCACCAGTTTCTGATTAATTGTGATTTTTTTTCAGGGGTTCATAGGTTTTGCAACATAATCTACAAGGGTATATGTAAACCTGAAATGAAAACAATACAGAAAGCAAGTATTCTCTTTGGTAGTGTTAAGCAATACATTCACCTGTGCCCTTGTATAATAAATGTTAATACCTACAAGCAGGGCAATACGACAGCACTGGTGCACTGACCTGTGGGGTTCCCTGCAGGTTGTATTAATACCATTACCTAGGGACTGAAGTTAGCAAATGCCGTTCTTTCTGTTTTTAACTTCCTACCGTGTCATGCAGCATGGTACTCAATTTTCAGTTTTCTTTGTAGAGCCCTATATGACAGCAGGGTTGCCTCACAGGGCTCTACAGAAAAAAAGGTGGATAAAAAACAAATAGTCAAATAAACAGTAGATGAAGGAAATAGATGAATGTCCTGGGCAGCTGCTGTACTTAGACTGTTCTTCTTGGCATGGAAAAACTCCAAAAGCCCAGTGGGAAAACAGAAACCTTGAGGAGAACCGCAGTGAAGGAGAGATCGGCTCCCATGGACAGACAGGTCGTAAATGCACCAGGACTGATTGACATCCATACCGCGCTTCCAGTCAACCGAGCAATGTGGTTGTGAGGCTATCGGATTCCAAAATGACAGATACCTCCCAAAAATATTGGCCCTATACACTTGCCGAGATATTTATTGTGAAGAAGGGACTATTCTTCAACTGTAGGTATCAAAGTGGCCAGTTAAAACATCTCAATTTCTCAGAATGCTCTGAGACCTTCCGGTATTGATATAGATATATAACATCTGATGACTGAAGATCTATCATTTCATCTAGTGTTATTGCTCATTTCATTCACATTCTTACTGACAAGCTTTTTTCCCCATTTGGTTTATGTTTTGATTTCATTCACACGGCACAAATGAAGACAGGAAATTAAAGTGTAAAAAAAACACGGAGGAGTGAATGTGACAGAACAAGGTTAGAACTGCCAAGATAAAAGAAGCAAAACTTGTAGGGGATATATTCAATCTGTTCTTTAATTTACTGTGACGACTGGTCTAAAACATAATTTATAAACACCATTAAGTGATTTTATCACAAATGAAAGAATTATGTTAACCTTATGTAAGAAATATTAGAAACATTAAAGAGGGCTATATTTTAGTGTATTTTGGATCCGGAAGAGATTCTGGATTTCTTTGAAATTCATTCTCTATTTACTGCAATGTAAAATTTCAAAGTGATCCAAAATCTAGAATCTCTTCCGGATCTTCACCAAAATCATACAGGTTGGTCCTTGTGTCATTCCTAAGCTATCCTGAAAGTTTAATGGAAAGTCATCCATAACTTTTTGAGCAATGGTGTACACAGACAAAAATAGAACCTTTAATTTTTTAAATGTTATTTATTTATTTGGGGGGGGGGGGGGGGGGGTTCTGCCTTGGCAGAGGTCTGCACCCTCAGAGTGTTTTTCTAGCTCCATGCCATTTTCTAGTTGAAATAAAATAGATTATATGGTTATATTATGATCTATTGCCATCTACATCAAGAGTTCCCAAACTTTTTCAGCTCAAGAACTTCAAAAGAAATGTACCACCTCTGTAGGATACAAACATTCAAAAATGCATACTGCACTGCCTTACAATTACACAGCAACATACACAAAAGTCACATGACATATTTCCATTGTCAAAATGGTGTTTTCTTAAAGTCTGTCCAGTTTGAGCTCATTTCATTGGACACAACTCCCAGTGGAGGACATGTATTCCCTTCCTCTGTGCTTCAAATGGCTTTTGTGACTCACAGTCCTAGCGGCTTAAGGAACCATAGACAACAGGATCCACTGTGACTCAGCTGTGTCCTGTCCTGACCTGTGACCTCAGACCTGCTCCCCCACCCTCACCTGTCTGATGGATGAACCCCCTCTCCCTTTCATCTGCAAATGGACATTTGTCTATAGCCTGTCCATCCATAGGAGTGGATTTCTCCTTCACTATAGTTCTCCCCAGGGTGTTTCCTTTCTCACTGGGGTTTTTGGAGTTTTTCCTGCCAAGACAGAGGGTTTAAGGACAGGGGATGCCTGTGACATTATCGGTTTCTTTCATCTACTGTGTATTTCATTGATTTGTTGTTGTTTTTTTTCCCCAAACCAACTCTGTAAAGCCCTGTGAGACAACCTTGTTGTGATTTGGGGCTCTACAAATAAAATGTAACTGACTTGAAATGTCGAAGCTCTTCTTTGCACTTTCAGTTCACAATTATCTACTGTTACTGTGTAATTTTGTGCATATTTAGAGGTTTGCTTTGTGTTCTTTGCATATTTTATAGTCGTTATTCTATTCTAGTCAGCTTTTACACATTTTTGTTTATATTTGACCCTTTTTATCTTTTCTCATGCTACAAACACAGATCGTGAAATATTGATGAAATGACAATGAAGCCGAGTCTGATCCACACAAATCAAGACTGAAGAAATCATATACATTACAACCACTGTCACCTCATCAAGAGGTCAGTTGTGTTTTTCAGCTCCAGTTTTACAAATGAGTCGATAGTGCCTTGCATCTGTTCTCACAACGAGAGAAAATTTGTTTGACCATTTATGTCAGTCCCACACATCTATTATATCCTCCTGAGTTTTTTTTTTCATATTGAAACGTATATCGCAGGGTTAAATTACATCAGATTTCTCAGGATTCCTGTATAAAAGATGTTATTAATCTCAATGGGATATTTTCTGGTTAAATAAATATTAAATCCAATAAAAAATAAATAAACTATTCAAATCTCGTGCAGCCCTAGTAGAGCACTGATGCATACAACCTCTTAAAAATAAGACGTTTTACTCTGACTCCAAGTGATATTTATGCTTTTCAACAAATGCGTATGGTTTTCTTTCATCTTATCAGGAGGGGCAGGTTTCCTCTTTGCAAAACACTGTTACAATGGACATTAGGCACTACTGGGCTAATTGACAGCTTTATAGCAGGACCTTGACTTTAAGATGAAATATTTACACTGCTGTGTTCCTCCTCTCAGGCAGTTAACTTCTGCCTCTGCAATATTCATTTTGCATCCTGTTCTTTGAGTTGCGAAAAGAGAAAATCAAAAGCAGCCGAGTGACTTCTGAAAATTGCTTCCTCTTTGATAGGTTTCCTGCCCCCTTTGACATGGGAGAGTCAAGACTCTGTGGCTTGAGTCAGGAGTCAACGTGCCCTCTGGGTTGGGCTATGCTCTTGGTGGATAATGTTCTAAAGGAGAAATCAGGTCTTGTGCATTTCTCTCAATGGGCTAATGATCTTAGAGATTTCAGAAAACTTGGCCAAAACACAAGGACAGAGAGGAGTTTGTCATGTTTGACTGAATGGAGATGGAATACATTAAAAAACAAAGTGCAGGAAGCAACAGAAATGGGAGGGCACTTTAATGCACCAATGCCCCATAGTCCTGTAATTCAATCAAACTTGGAAACGTTAAAAAATTTGAATAAAAAGTCCTTTGCTGAAAATTCTCCAAAATTGAACACACTTGTCCCCGGCCTATGACCTCTCCAATAACTGTAATGGAAATCTGTTTGGGTTTTTTGGCATAATCCTTCTGACAAACAAGCAAAGACTAACAATAACATCACCTCCCTGGCAGAGGAAGTGGAAACACTTAAGTTTTGCGCTTGTGTTTTTACACAGTACAGTAATTCTCTATTATAAATCTACTGATAGGGCAGGAACCACCAAAAAGGGAGTAAGAGCTAAGTATTTTGTTTATAGTGTGTTAGTGAACTATAGACACATCTGCGGTCATCCTGGCAGTGATTTCCAAATGAATAGTCATGATCAGTGATAAGTAATGGATATCTGTCAGTCCTGGTTACATCTACAGCCTGTCTGTCCATGGGCGTGATCTCTTCTTCACTCTGGTTTTCCCTGACGTTTCCCTTTTCCTACTGTTTTGGGTTTTTTTTTTAGTTTTTCTTGCAGAGAAAAAGGGTTTAAGGACAGCGGATTCATTACTCCATTTGCTTTATCGACTGTTTTGACTGTTGTTTCTTTTCTGTTCAACAAATTCTGTAAAGCCCTGTGAGGTAACCTTGCTGTCATTTTGGGGTCTACAAATAAAACTGAATCATAAATGAGTCTGTTTACATGTATACCTATATGATTATTCGATTTCTTGGAGTTATCAGATCATTCAAGTGATGATGTAAGTAGTTTATTCTGACATACTTTATCAGGCAACAACAACAATCTCATTATGATACATCAGAATTCCACACCTGGATTTCTCTGCCATACTTCTTGTATGTATACAGCTTAGTCTGATTTATTTGATTATTTTACAACACTGCTGTGTAAAACCCTTTAAATGTAATAATTACAGTCAAATGTGAGTGGGGAAGAAAACAGGAAGTTTGACTCTACCATTACTATGTATGTATGTACTTTGAAAGAAATCTGATAATGGACTGGAGGGTCTAAACCAGAATTTTTCAATGATCACATTTCTTAATTACCTTATTACTACACGTGGATACATATAAAAACAAAATACTTCCATCTGATTATAAGCCTCTAATATTTGACTACTTCTATGAAATGAATGAAAACACTTAAGTACACTTAAATTATACACGAAAATATAGTGTATAATTTAACTAGTACATACATAAGCCTAATTCAGATTTATCGAAGGTCTGTTCGGCAGTGCTTGGGGCTGTTTGGGAAGTGTATGGATGCATAGCACCGGGCAGACAGCTAGCACAGAAGGTAGTGTCTGGAACAGCAAAGCCTCGGGCACCACTCCTTTCCACGCCACATACTGTGTACTAAAAAAAAAAAAAAGACTGCTCCATCAGATTTCCCCCCATCTAAAAGCCAAATTCTATTCTTTGAAATAACCTGTCTGTAATATTAAGAAAGGGATAAAGCAAGACATATGGAGGAGCTCAAACTGATTATTCCAGGTAATTAAATAACAAGAAATAACACTTTAGCCTGTAAATACCTGCATAGAAGGTGGTTTGTGTAGGTGCCAAAAAGTGCTAATTAATGACACAATTGGAATAGAGGTTTTCAGGATTCTCCAGGAGAGATTAAAATTTTAATAAGCCTTTCTCATGTGCACAGTAACACAAATGAACTTTAATTTGGGCTTCCAACAAGTACTGAGAATAAATTTAATGAAGGCTTTAAACATTCTTTCCAAATTCCTCCTGCTCTGATGAGGACGGTTGTCTTACCTCCCTTTCTCCGTGCCTCTTTGATCTCTTCACACATTCGGTCAAACTCCGGGTCCAGCTCAGAGGCAAATATAGCGTGGGCTGTGTCCTTTAAACTGCATGCTCGATGCCTGATCACCTTGTCTGAGAAAGATAAAAAAAAAACACAGAAAACTTGAAGGACACATGGTCAGCAACATTGCACTTCAAAAAAGCTCTACATACAGCTCTCAAAAAGAATACAAATTCGAGACCCACTACAATTTCCTGTAAAATCAGCAGAGCTGCATGTATAACAGCGATTTTGATCAATCACAATCACACCTTATTTGACCAAATAAACACTTGCTCCATGTCTTATAAGGAGAAGTAAAGACCACTACAGTCCTGGCTTCGGCTTGGACAATAAAAGGTGTGGATATCAGACCACCAGGATAAAACCCTATCATAGACCAGCCCAGTCTGCAGACCTGAACCCACTTTGAAAAGCTCTGGAGGAAGATTGATGGTCACAAGCCATCAAACGCTGCTGAGCTTCTTGAATATCTCTGCCAGGAGCTGCATAAAGTCATCTAACAGCAATAGAGAACCAAAACACATGAAACCCAGTCATTGAAAATCAGGACTATTTCACCAAATACTGATGTCTGAACTTTTCCCCAGTTACAACTTTTTGTATTCTTTAGAAATGTTGTGCAAATACATGCTCTAAATTACAATATTTTTATTTGGAATTTGGGAGTAATGTTATCGGTAGTTTACAGAATAAAACAAAAGTGTTTATTTTACTCAAACACATACCCATGAATGGTCAAATCAGAAAAAGTGATTATTTTGCAATGGTCTCCCTTTTTTTTTTTGTTTTCAGAGCTGTATGTAAATAGATTTCATGATACAGTTTTCTTTTTCTTACAAACAGAAAAGCCTGTTACATGTTCTTCACATCCTTCATCTATGAAAGAAACACTCGATAGCCAGCATACCCCATTCCACCATAAGTGTGAGAAAACAGATTGCAGCATTCTCCCACAGTGCGAGTAAAAAATAGAGCTGGCTTTGGTGAAAAATCTTAGCGGACACAACACACAACCAAGAAATCATCACTTCAACCATTCAATATGAATGTGTAGGCACACACAAGTGGTACATGCACTCATATTTTCAAATGTCTGCTTCTATGGATAGACGTGGATGTTTCTTATACATTCGTAGCTCTTTCCCATAGCATCATTAAATCCTTCTTTTTCCTACCTCCTGTGTCCATGAAGGGAAAATAAAGATGGAGCTGAAGAGGCAACTAAAGCATAGCCACTGTAAACAGTCCATCTCTCATTACTGCAGGCAGAGGGAGAACAGTTCAGGCAGACAGTGGCAGAGGGGTCACAATCTGCCAGCTTCCTTTGTCTAATTGGAGAACGGCTGCATAATTGGAATGGAGACAATTTATTTGTGTGTCTGTGTGTGTGTGTGTGTGTGTGTGTCATAGTTTGTCTGATTGCATGAACACACAAGTGTATTCCAAGACCAAAATTGTCTGTTAATGAAAGATGTGTCAAAGGCCAGGTGGTACACCAAGAGCTCATCAGCACCCTTAGAGGCCGTCTCTAACCTCCCATCTAGAATAGGCCGAGGAGTGTCTTGACAACAATGCAGCTGGGCTTAAGTATTACTCAAAGCACTGTTATTATTATTGCCCTTAAGCAATTAAGTATTTGTACCACAGAGGCAAAGTGAGGAGATACAGACCCTTGTCTATGTAAATTAATTAAGTAACGTGTGGAGACAAATACAGGGAGGACCTTATAATATACAGGAATGTTTATGGTGGATGGAGTGATAAAGATGGCATGAAGGACAGTTGGATGCTGACCAGTGAGGGATAATGGGGTTTTCCCAGTATGGTGAGCAGGTCTAAAACTTCCCAGGAAACATAATTGTACAGGCCCTGGACCATATTCCCTGAGCCAGACAGTGGGTGCACAGGCAAGAGGGTTCGTTAGTCTTCTTTATTAAACTGCCTAATTGCATTTTTCTCCCTTTAGTGTATCATTTGTAGACCTTGCATTCCAACAAATGACCCAGACCCTCGCCTGCAAAGAGATATGATTTATTCATTTGGGCTAGCAAAGAATTGCCTCCCATTAGCAGCAGGCAGCTATACGGCTGCAAGGGAATTGAAGCAGTTAAAACACACAGGGCACAAATTAAACTGGTCACATGAGTTGTGTGGTTTGAAGTAGGCCTACTTTATTGCAGCATTTAGTTTAGATAACAGAAACACAACTCATTTATTCTTTGTTCACCTTTATTGGATGTGGTTGAAGTATGAGTGTACATACCATAATGATCATGTCTTTTCATGGGTATATACAATTCTATCCCTTATTGGTTTGGAGTGCATTTAAGGGTTTTACTGCAATGAACATCAAGGCCATAGTTGACTTTGAAAAGGTGTTGAAAGGCTGAACATGGCCAGTTTGAAATGCAAAGCAAGAGAAACAATTAAGATTTCATGCGCACACAGCCCTCTTCAGCTACAGAGTATGAATTACACTGTGGAAATTCTATTTTCAGCCATGGCCGTGTGCACTTTTATTTCCTTTGAATTTCTAAGCTGAACAAAAGTATTCTGAGGCTGTGTTATTTTTACAGACTGAATGCACCTTTCAAAACTCATAAAGTATTGAATCTAATTACTTTCACCTCAAACTACGAATCATCATGTAATACAACATACAATAACTACTCAAACTACTTAATGCAGTGTTGACATGCCATCCAGGGACTATGAAAAGCTACTGAGAAAGACATTTCAATGAGCAACACAAAGATTACTAGGCATACTGAAACCCAGAGACTTTAGGGATTAGTTAAAAGACTTCTCCAACATTTGTACAAATACACATATGTTCCTATCAAAAGGCTTCATCTTCGGCTCTGTGAATTATTTAGCATGAATTAGCACAGATAATATTTTTCTAGCAGAAAGATGATTACTGTGTTGTTTACATTATGTAAACTTGTTAAAAGTGCATATATATAAACAGTGAGTACATGAATTCATTTTATGCATTGTATATGCACCATACAGATGCAGATTACATTTATCCCTAGGGGAAAATTCCATGTGCATTTATGTTACGCATTTCAAATATACTTATACACATTAAAGGGTATAACCATTTAATTTTGCTACTCACCTCCTGGATCCTTGTCTGGATTGTATTCTAAAGCATTGCTGCAGATAAGATCAATGTCTGCGAGAAAATCCTTGACTGTCAGGTACTGGTGCTTGTCAATCTTGGTCATGACAGTAGAAAGGTCCATGGGCTGCTGAATCACCTCCAGGTAGTCTGACACCTAAAGCGCAAACACATGGTTACAGGGAGAGCGTTCCAATGGGATCTTTATGTTTCGCAAATCATAAAACCTCTTATCAAACCATATGCGTGGATCCCTGTGAAAGTTGCTGCCCTTTACCTCCTCAATGTCAACTGGCTTGCTGAAGATATTAAAACGTTTGTCAGTGGCCAGGCGCTTGGTCACATCCCTGAGAAATAGCCGGAGCTCGCGTAGTGTGTTCTCCTCCTGCTCGGCCAGGCGGTGTTGTTCCTCTGCCGACAGGACGCGTGGTCCTGGAGCCTCGGCCACAGGCAGTACCTCCTCACACCTCTCTGGATGAGAAGCAAAAATAGACTTAAGTATCACTCACAGTACAAGGATGAGAACTCATACCTTGACTAACAGTGGTTCCAGGAATATGTTTTCAATACTAATTTCCAACAAAAGTATGATTCATTTATGTCTCACATCCTTGCATGCATCCACACAATACAAGTTTGACGATGGAAACATAGATCTATGCATGTCACAAAATGCTCTTAAAATGTATTAAACTCAAGATACTTTTAAGCATCAAAGTTCAGTGTCACGCCCTGAGCAAAACCAATGAGGAACTGAGTAAGTAAACAAAGTTTTTGTTTCTATAAGCAACATTAAAAGACCTCTCAACAACAAATGCAAAGATGCAATAAAGAACAGTTTTGTGCCAAAAGCTGGATGAGATGCACCACAACAAGCTTTGTGAAAAATAAACACTGTACCAAGGCAGCACATTGCTTAAAACTGAACTTTGACCTTATCCTTGTCAGATCACTGGAGACAGAGACCAGAAAGACCTTGTGCCGGGAAAAATAAGTTTCAACATTAATATAGCTAAAGAAAACAGTATAACTTAACTTCTCGACAAACAAAATTTTAAAAATACACCAAAAGTTAGCTTCTGGCCAATGGCTGAGTGATGAAGCAAGGCAGGCTCCTCCTGTCCCTCGGTACTGGCCCTTGCTCAAGGCATCTGCCGACATTGCTCGGAAGGCACTTCAGCACCTGAGGTCACTTCACTTACTGCAGCAGCAATCCTGATTCTAATTATGGCTAATACCAATTGGGCCCTCTCATAATAATTCCTCTCCCTGCTTTTCTGTTGGCCTCTCTGCTGGAAGCCGGGCTACTGCGTTAGCCAGGCAGGAACGCCTGGAGAGCACAGTACAACTACAGCGAGGGACCCCCTCTGTCTTACATCAATAAGGAATTGGCGGATGAACGCTGGGCACCATTTCCATTTGAAAGCATGGGTCGACAGTTTTCTTATATTGAGCTGGAACTGAAGGCTTTGGGGAGCACTGAGGACCGGGTAACAGTAGGGGGGTAGGTGGATGGGTTGAAGGACATGTGATGTGTATGAGTGTTTGGGCGGTTGGGGGTTAGTTCTGATTTGGATGTGGGTGCGAGATAAAGATGTCTAGGAAAATAGAGGCTTCATGCTGGGCTGATCTCACATGTGCAATACCCACAGTATCTGTATGTTTTTATTCTCTAACCAAGGTCACATGAAACCCATTTTGTGGTTAACAGAGAAGTAGGATCACAGTAAAGGGTGAAGGATGCAAGAAGAAGTCAAGTATGATGCCCCCGTGGGAAGATTTTGTTATAAATATACTAAATATAGATAAATATACATATGTTTTAAATAAACTTAGTCACTTTTAGCATAAAGATATGGGAAAGTAATC
This sequence comes from Siphamia tubifer, assembly GCA_020466265.1. Classification (NCBI taxonomy): domain Eukaryota; kingdom Metazoa; phylum Chordata; class Actinopteri; order Kurtiformes; family Apogonidae; genus Siphamia; species Siphamia tubifer. Next base: position 30,202,952 of record CM035805.1, on the reverse strand, counting down.
CCAGAAAGACAACTTGGTATCTATTTTCAATAAAATAAATAAATAAATAAAAGGAGTGATAAAATAAAACATCAAGTAGCTGATTTAATTAACCCTGGGAATCCTACATTTGGAATGTTGGTATAAGGATAGGCTGTACATAATCAGTGAAAAGAGGAACCATGATATGTGTCACCCATTGGTTTCCGATGTCCTAGTTTGAAGGCAGCAATTTGTGACCTAGCCGGATTTAGAGATCATATTTAAACATGAGGGGAGGAGCTTTAGGAGTATGAGGGGTCACAAGTGAACTAAACCTAAATAACTCAGTAGAGTGAAATCTTGCAGTTGTAACTATAGTCTGTTGAGGAAAAAAACTATGTTATTAAATAAGCATGAGGGATAGGAACTGATAAGAATTTAACAATTCCATTATCAATTTTGCATATCAATCTGATTCCTTATTAATTCTCAATGGGTGAGGGAATAAGTGACAGTGTGTGTCTGTGTGTGTGTTGGGGGGTGTCACACAACTGCACAAATGTGAAAGTAAAACTAAGACAGTTAACTAATTTCTGTATGTTTACTGCTGTTGTGCAGCTCCTTTTCCTTTTCCCAGTTTCAGAAACACAGATTTGAGGGGGCATGACATTTGTTTGTTATTTAGTCTGTACAGTTTTTAATATCATGATCATTTCATATTGTTTTGCATTTTATTCTATTGCTGACTTCATCAATGAATTTCCCCATTGTGAGATCAACAAAGTCGAGTGCAATCTAACTGCACTTCAACAAACTTCTACATTGTTTTCTTGTTACATTTACCTTTTAACCTTTCTATCCCCGACCAATTGATCACAAGACGCTGCCAACAATATTGACATGCAAGTGTTGTTGCAGTTGGACACTTGCAGCTTGTCCTGTATGCTTCTGCATTTTTTTTTTTATCTCAACTTGTAGAGATACACCAAAGCACACCCAATGTCTCCATTTCTACTGTGTTTTTTAAATAGTATATATTTGAACAAAAATGATAATAATCTAAACCACCTCCATTTGACAAAGTACAATTCTATGCAGAATACTAGCTAACGTACTGCAGTTTTATGAGCTTGAACCTGTACGTGCCCCCTGCTTCCTGTTGGCAATTACATGCAAGCTTCACCTCCAACCCCCTCTAATCTCAAAAACTCAATGGATCTACTCAGATTACACAAATTACCCATTTCGGATTCAAAAGGTGACAAGTACTGTATGCATCGCATCCCTGCAGCTTTTCTCAAATGTACCAGTCAAACCACATCTGTTCCTATACCTTTTTACTTGATCAAAAGAGAACTGTAAGGCAAAACCCAGTACAGAGGCGCAGACAGACAACACTGCCCTCTAGGACTGACAGCGAAGATGAATCAGAGCAGAGTTTGTGCACAGTGAAGTTAATATTGGAGTGTAAGTACCGGGATTCCTGAGGCGCAGTGGAGGTCTGGCAGCTTGAACCAGCAGGAGGTCAGAGAAGAATTTTCTCCTGTCTTCTTCTCCTGGCGGGCACAGTGTCACCACCTCCCCATAAGTCCTCTGGAACATACTTTTTACCTGGATTGAAATAAACAAAGAGGACTGTTTAGAAATTGTGTAGTTCATTTTGGTATCTGGTGCTTTGCCAACTTTTTAGACCAAGTAAGAAGAGAAATTACAGTACATAATGATGACCTCAGATAAATGTAAAGAACAAAAATTATATGCTTGCTCTGAGTCATTCTAAAAGAAATGCATTTAAATGTTGAGGTCAAAAATATGACTAAAATGCAAGACAGGAAAAGCTACCTAGGAGTCAGTTCAATTAATCTTAAAAAATGTAAATGGCCATATACCACATTAAATAAAGATGCTGTATAAAATGTGTTAATATAAGTGTTTTTTCTAATCCAGAAATGTGGGTTTTTCGAAGAATCTCAGTCTCATTCCAAGGTTTGTGTAAGCCATCATGTCCACTTGTGTTACATGTAGAACCTGCTCATTTCAACACAAATAAAACCAGAGTGATTTTGTAACAGCGGCCATTTCTGTAAAACACTTACCTAATTATTCTATTAATTACTTCCGCTCACAAAATGTACCTTTGACAGAATAAAGAGATATTAAAAAAAATATAGTGAGTCATTTCCGTGTCCTTTTTACCATGTTATATGTGGATTTTTTTGTATATGTAAAAAGAAAAAAAATAGAACAAAATATAAAAATGTGTTTTATTTGAAAAATTGTTTCTCTCATCTCAGGAAATATTTCTTTTTAAAATAGACCCAAAGTGCTTCATAAAATTAGTCTGGTTTGACTGTTTAGCCCCCGTGTCCTGTTATTAGGTACCAGTTTCAGAGAAGCACCCAGAGAGATAACACTGCAGAGTCCTACCATTCACATACCATTAAATTTACAATTACCTTTTTTAATCACAGATAATTGTAATGTTTCAAGATAGATCAGTGTGTGAAATCAGTAATCAAGGAGCCCAGTAATTATTTTTTTAAACTGCTACATTTGAGGAAAAAATTAAAACTACTCATTTCAAATTTTGATCAATGCTGAAAACCACATAAAGACGATACAATTAGGTTAAAACACGTTAAAAAGCAGTTGAACAACACATTGACACAAACCAAATGATTTTTTTTAAGTCTCAACATTTAATCTTTTCAAAAATTGGCAAAAAGTCTAAAAAAAATTTACATTCAGCCATCAGTGCCTCTCCTAGGGGTGAAGAACTTGTGTATTGAATAAGAAAAAGAATGAGGTAAATATTGTCCAAGAAATGATGGGACAAATTTCCTAAGTTGAAATAAAAAAATTAAAAAAATTGTAAAAATGTCAAAAAATTTTAAAGGTCTTATTCCATGGTTATTTCATTATTATTACTGTGTTCTCCATTGTTATTGAATGCATTGTGTGTTGGTTCTATTTAAAAAAAACCCATCCAGGTTGCTTTGTTTTTGGAGGGTAGAAAAATGACTTGAGGTCGAACAGTAGTTTATTGGTACTTCATCATACATGTCCATGACACGGTAATGAGGCATCTCTGATTGGCTCAGAATGTGTGAAGGAACACTCCCCCTCCCCCTCTGTGTGTGTGTTTATCATCCCAGAGTAGCATCCAGCAAGGTTTCGTGCAGTCGCTTGTTATGAAAACATGAAAATTCTGCTTTATTTCCACAGAAAGCACATGAACAACGTTGCTCCACCATTTTTTTCAAGTTTATGCTGCACCTGTGGCGCCGTCTTCTCTTGTAGATGCTAATGCTAATGTTACTTCAGATTCGCTGCAATGTGGGATAGGCTTAACCCCACGTGGGTGACGCCAATGTCCCGGTGACGTGTAGTGGACAGGATTTTTCTGAGTCGCTGGTTTCTGTGTTGTTTTCTATGAATGGGAAATACAGCCAGTGGAGGTGACAAACCACTTTCAAAACGCAGCATGTGTTGGTAACTCGGGGTGACCCATCAGATTCCAAAAGGAGCTTGTAAAAGTGGTTTTCAGCAGAATGATACCTTTAATCCATCTATCCATCTATTTATCAAATAACAATTTGGTAATGATTGTATCTCTAGTCTCAATATCTGCAATGAAAAAAAAAAAGTAAAACATCATTTAACCACACAAGAAAAATATCAAGAATGAAAACAAGTATTTTTCCAGCCACTGCAATTTTCCTCCTATCTGTATCTACACTGGTGCTCTAGAGGCTTAACAGACCTCAGTTCAGTTCTGTTATGGAGCTCAAGGCTACTCCCAATGGTAAGCCCTATTGCTGACTAAGCATCTACTTTACAGTTTGTAGCCCCCCCATCTCTCTTTCACATCGATCCACTCCCTTATCCATGACATGTTTGTTCTCCCTTTCTCTGTGCATCACCTGCTGTTCTTTCCTGTTTTCTCACTGGATTTTGGGCTCTCTCCTCTTAGAACAGGAGAAAAGGGGAAGAAAAAAAAAAGGAGTAAAAGCAGGGATATGGTGGTAGGAGAGTCAGAGAGTCAAAGTGTGTGTAGTGCACAGCAGGTAATGGTTCTCAGTATTTTTCATCATGATGAAGGCTGCAGGGTTGGAGACACAGTGAGAGATGGCAGAAATGTGTGGATGGATAAAACAGAAAAAGAACAGGGAGGGGATGTAGAGGAGACAGCTTAATGTGCAGAGAATGTCTGTTTGGACAAACTGTAAAAACCAGTGCTGCCAAATGATTACAATTTTTACCAGATTAATGAAAGGGTTGCTGTGGATTAATTTCACTTAATAACACAAAAATCTTTTTAACCTATAGTAATCGTGCTGCATTTTGCAAGTGCAAATGGACTCAAGAAAGAAAGGAATATATATATATATATATATATATATATATATATATATATGCACTTAATGTGTTTATCTAACACTGTCACTTTCAAAACAACTTTAAAGAACTGTTCCATCTTATATTTTTTGTCCTCATATTTCCATCCAGAGGACCAACCTGTTGTTTCCATCTTTATTGGTCGGTTCTTCTGCCTCTCACTACCAGATCTATTACCCACTTGCACATGTGCAACACTAACTCCACTTGGACAAACTGCCTCAAATGCATTGGTCAAGACATTGACAGTTATTCTACATTCCTGATGGGTTAATTTAGTTAAAATTTTAAATCATGATGATGGATGAATCAGCATTAACACATTAATTGTGACAAACCTACAGTAGCAAAATCCTAAATAAATGTTTTACTGTAGAAACTCAAGTCTTATTTTTTACTAATGGTACATTAAATAAATTAAATATTTTGCGGTTTAAATAGATGCCAATTCTAGGAAAACACATAGTTTTTTTTCTTTGTGAGCCCAGAACTGCTCCATGTTATTAAATCTAGCTACAAAATAATTTTTGTGACAGTCCTATGGACACTAAAGGCCTCATCAAAAAAAACACAGGAATAAAAAATACATGAAAATGGCTATGGCAATATAACAACACACAAGTTATGATTGATATAATTCATATTCATGAAAATCATATAATTAGAATTTTCATTCAGTGTGGATAGATCGCGTCAAGTAGCCTATCATACAAAAGAAATAAATACAACACCCATAAAGCACCGCATGCAGGTAGATTTTATGTTCAGCAAGTAAATCTTACAAAAGATATTCAGCACACTGGCAGGAAAATGACAGTGCCCAGACAGAACTAGTCATGGAGTAGGGAAAAAAAAAATACAGTCTCTTCCATATTTCTTGTCTGATTACAGACACGCTGCTTCTGTTCTGCTGTTCTCCATGTTGGAGTCCAGCCACAGAGAGAAATACATCTCGCAAACTGAAATCCCCATCATTTTTGGACAAAACACAGAGGCACTGACAGACAAAATGTTGCATTAAAGCAGTGGTTCTCAATGTTTTTCTGTGTGGCAGAGCTGAAAAATCTTCAACCCCACCAACACTGTAACAATGGTACCATGGCGGCACTGTGGCTGAGCGGTTAGCTCTCTTGCCTCACAGCAAGAAGACCCGGGTTCGATTCCCAGACCGTGCAGACCTTTCTGTGTGGAGTTTATATGTTTCTCTCCCCGTGTCTGGATGGGTGATTCTGATCATTAGCCTGGCTCTACAGCTGGAGATGGGCCCCCGGGTACCTCCCATGGCTGCCCACTCCTCCTTACAGGTGCCACAATGGCATGAAGGATTGGTTAAATGCACAAGACCAATTTCATTGCACAATGTATAATGATAAAGAACTTTACTTTACAATTATAACTTATTGAAAGAAACACCAAAATTGTAAGAATACTTTTGCTTTTAGTTGAATAATTTATTATTAAAATGAAAAAATAGTTCAATTCCTGCTTGAATAATATAAATAAACTCAACAAGTCTGCTCCCTTGGACAATATTTTTTCCCAAAAAAATAGGAAATGTACAATTATCTTGCAACTATGACAGTAAAGTTACTTTTTTTTGTTTTTTTTTGAACAAACATTTTGGTAACAAAGATGTATATTTTAACAATATCGGTGGCTGCAACAGACAGTGTCACACATCTCAGAACATTATAATGTAAACTGTACAAAAACAGAAACACTGCACTTTTTTGTATTCCAGTCCAATCCTTGTCCATTCTCCAAACCTAAACTCTTTATCTAGTCTTGTGATAGATCAGTAGAGATCAGTTTGTTTTACGTCCCTAAAATGAGTCCAGGATGCGCCAACACTAAAGCTTGCTACATGTTGTAACCTGAAGGAAAAAAAACACCCAAGTGTGATCTCATGCCCCTCCTGATAAGCCCTGGCACCCCATGGAGGGGCCCCAAGAAACACTGCATTAAAGTAGTTGTAAACTGTGAAATCTACACTCATATAGCAATTAACTTTTATCACAAAAAAGGTTATATTTTATGTTAATTTTCCTGAGTTTATGTACATGGTAAAGCATCTGTCATTACACTGATAGTAATGTGAAATGTTCCCACATGTTGATATAAAATTGAGAGCCCTTCTTCCCTCAGTCTTCAAAATACTCTTCTACCAAGAACCATTTTCAAATTAAATAGCATGATACATGTGGCAAGTGATAAATACTGTCAATCAGGTATTTTACCCTAAGGAGCAGGGGTCTCAAACTCAACTTACCTGGGGGCTCCTGTAGGTGGGCTCTGGGTCAGCCTGGGCCACATTAAGTATTCCACAAAAATAAGGGTTCCTCACTTTACTTGCAGCTAGTAACATACACTTTTTGATTAACTTGTCTTCGTTGAATAGCTTTCCGGGCCTAGCATTCATCTCACTCACCACGCAGCTTCAACTGCTACTTCATTTCCTTCATTTGTTTTCTTGAATAAATCGTGTTGACATTTCTTTTTCTCCATATTGGAAATTCTGTCTCGCATTCTCCCTGGTATTTTGTAAACTCTTCAGCGTGTCTAGTTGAACAACGACGTCAGATATTGTATTCATCACAAATTTCTCTGTGTGTAAAATACACATAGGGGTGCTTCCTGTGCCCAACAGAAAAATATTCCATCTTCCACTTTTCTTGAAATTGCCTGTGGTCATGACCAAACTTTCTCTTCATTTCGAGAGAGACATGAGTGGAACTGGGTAATCGCACACAGTTTCCATCTACTTGGTGTCACTCCAGAATATGTTTCAACTAAGTGACAAAGGTTCATCCTTTCCCAGGTACTTCGCCGTGGGCTAGCTTGATAACGGCTTATAACAAATACCACTGGAAACTGTCACAAGACTATCTGTGGTTCAGTTCAGTTCAGTTAACTTTATTGGTACCCATAGTTAGATTTGTTGTGCAGTGTCAGAGAGAGAGGGCATCACATAAACAGCAATGACAGGACCGATAAGTGATTAAAACAAATAAAATACAAGCGTGGCATGGCTAATAATAATAAAGCTATCTATCTATCTATCCATCTATCTATCTATCTATCTATCTATCTATCTAAGCAAAAAGGTGCATTTGAGAACTACATGCAGGCCACATTAACAGTAAATTTTGATGTCGAGTAGGAGGGCACAAAATATCTCAAGGGATGCAATTGGCCCACAGGCTGTGAGTTTGAGACCCCTGCTAAAGAGGAAATTGACTTATGAAACAATATAGCTCTTGAACAATCAACTTCATTCGAAGTCTTGCAATTTTGTTGGAGAAAATGAATGGCATAAATACAATAGGGCTAGAAATTGGACTCCTGGTGATCATATTCTTGCTGCAAAATCCTGTAGTAGACAATATTTAAACAGTATGTCACATCACAATATCCAGCTCCTTTAGTTTTACAATCACTTGCTCAATTTCTATTGTCCTTCCACTTAAAAAGAAGTCAATCGAAGCTGGATTAACTTTTGTTAAGACAGGGAAGGAAGCTTTGTAGTTGGACCCAAGCCTGTGGTGTCAGATCTGGCCCTGGGAGGGGTTCTGCCTGTTCCCCACTGAGGTTTGGAGCTGAGACAACAGCTGTCACTGTGTTCAGCATGCCTTAGAGTCAAACAACACACTTAAGATAGCCAAATCATTCATAGCTCTATAGACAGCAGCATGTCCTCATTTCAAAATTAAAACCACTCTCTTCCTCAGTCCTTGTCTGAATGATGCTGTGGATGACATCTTGGCAATCGAACAAAAAAAAAAAATAAAAAAAAACCTGCACACACACACACACACACACACACAAAGCACAACTGTTCTAAGAAATTAATTCATTTTTTGAATAACATCAGGCATAATGACTGATATTGTACATATCCTAATGTGCTGTTTACTGTTTTACATTTGCATTTCAACTTGTAGCAAAGAAAGTGATGCCACAATTTAATAACTAATTATAAAAACTAAGGAAATAAATACTGATGTAACACCACAAAAAATTACCAGCCATGAAATGCAAAACAGTATGACGAGAGAAAGCCAACATCACCGAAGGACAGATTGAATACCCACATTCTAGCACACCATTTTTCCCGATCATACGCCATCAGCTTTCACATCTTCCAAGCTTGGCTATGTGTTCAAAAACCAATGAAAAAGGTAACTGGAGGAAAACCATAATTGCTGATCATACAGTTGCAGTCACCTCCTATTTAATGAAAAGCAATCTACTGTGTGACTAATGCAGAATTGAATACAGGATTTAATTACTTCCTCTTTAACACGTCGTTTCTAAAAACAACCATTTAAATAAACAAACAAGAACCAGCTGAAGCAAAGGAAAAAAGTGAAAGTATTACACAGAATATATTTGATGGAAAACCAGGGATGCCAAGGTACCAAGATTGAAAAGTCAACTTTCTAACTGTGCAGATGCAACTGTGGTTTTTTTCAGAGAATAAAACTTAACTCTCTATAGCTGCAACAGTCCAGGTGCTGTTACACAGAACGAAACAACCCAGGAGTCTCTCTTGCATTGGATCGTTGCCAGAGTACACAATTTGCCAACACAGTAGCCACACATACAAGATGGGAAAACAGCCCACACAGTGCACAGGCATATTGATGTGGTGTGTGTCCTGAGGTAAAGACACGGACGGGTCTGCCAACCCCCGGACCTAATTAAAGCCCTTCTGTTGCTTGACTAGAAGACCCTCCTCCTTATTTTTATCCATCTCTCTTGCCCTAATTCCAGTTTTCTCCAATTCCCCTAATGCTATCCATGTCCCTTCCCTTACAACACTGCCCTCAACAGGGAGTCAAACTCCCCTCTGGGTTTTCAGAAGCAGAATAATAAATCCAAAGATAAAAGAGCAAGAGTACAAGACACACAGGGAGAAAAGTAGAAGATGGATAAATGACAAAAAAATGGAGGCAAAGTATATAAAGTGTGTGGGGGAAGATGACCTTGACTGACAACCTGTATATATCAGCGCTAGTATCCTTGAGTAGAAAAGAAAGAACTGAATCAGTTTTTGTGCTTTAGCTCCCATTAGTATATAAAATGGTATCAGGTTAACAATCTCCTCTCAACAATAACATGTAATCACAAAATCTTGGTAGAGGCCTCGAGGTGAATTCAAAAATGTCAACTCAGACGTGTGCATGTGTGTGTGTGTGTGTGTGTGTGTGTGTGTGTGTAAACATTGGATTCCTACCTCATCAGACAGCTGTAAATAGTGAGTCTCAGCCGTTGCGAGGATAAGGACAGGGCTAAACGAGGGCACATCCTGGAGCAGGGTGAGGAACGTACTCTTCACAGTGTCACTAACTGTCTCCCACCACTCTGAGATATGGGGCATAAACACCACACTGGGCATGCTCCGGCAGGCTTCACGGAAAACCTAGAAACCCATAGATAGGCCAGAGACACAATGTTGGCTACGTCGTCGTAAATAAGACTTAAATGAGGTGTGCATGTGGAAGGGAAATGACCATGTGTAACTGCAAATAAAAAAGTTAACTATAACAAGCCATTGTATATAGATTTTGTGCCGAATACATTTACAAAATGTACAACAAAACATCAGTGTACATTACCTATAGCTATTAAACAATTAAGTTACATGTAAAAACCTTCAAAGTTGCAGAAGATGGAGAAGAATTAACATCCAGTTGACTTTTTCTGAGAGAAAAGGCCAATTTTGTAAAGACTGTTGAGGTTCGTTTTTGTAAGTACAGACATTAATGTGTCATTTCATACGAACTTCCTTTTGGTTTTTGACTACACATGGAGTGGATGAACAGTCATACTATGTTTTGGTCACAGGGCCTGCGAACCTCTCTCTCTGTTTATTCTGGGACAGCCCTAAATGATACAGTGTATGGGCTTAAATAATATAAATATACTAACTAGTAGAGTTAAGGTATGCACATCTGTCTTTGACTAATTTGCTGGGCTGGTAATTTGGCAGATCATTCAGGCAGCCAACTTCTAAGCTGGAAGAAACCAACAATAACCCTTGCATATGATCATGTGTTGTTTCAAAGTATGTAGAGATAGGAATGGGTATTAGTAAACAAGTCTGTTATCAAGGTGTTTGTGTAAGATCAAAGGGGACAAGAACTCAATAAGCAGCCAATACTCTTCCAAAAATCTCTATAATGAAAATTCCTCTTTGTGTACATGAGTACTGTGAGTGATAATACACATCCACGAGTTTGATTCATTGCAGATGGTGTCATTTCTGTGGTGGATAAAGTGAAAGAAAAAATTTAAATGGGGCACCGAGATGCTTTTTGGGATTCATCAATATACCTGGGCAGCACGCCCAAGTAAAGTCTATGTGTGTGCAACCCAGGATTATGTCAATGGCAGCCATATGGATATCGGTCTGTGGTGCAACAAACAGACTTTGCCGGAAGCACTCGACAAAACAACAAACAGGCAACAAATTCCCATGTGTTAAGGAAAAGTCATTTGTGTAACTGAATTAGTGAGTTATAATTGCATTAGTGTGCTTTACCTGAGCACAAGACTCCTCTGGCGTCTTAGCGCTGATTGAGTAGAGAGTGGGCAAGTCTAGACGGTGCACTGGCAGCTTGTCCAGGTGGTGCAGCACAGCAGGGGCCAAGTGGGAGCTCTGTCCTGAACCTGGGGACCCAGCCAGTAACAGACGAGGCCGGTAAGCTGTGGGCTGTTGGAGAGCAGAGCTAGGATGCACAAAGGTGATGAGTCAGTCAGAATAGCAGCAACAGGGAAAAGAGTGAAAAAAGTTACACACCAAGAATTTATACATAACAAAAACCCTATTTTCTTTTTAGGTTTTGATTTCTAAAACTCCTTTGGATGTTTTTAACAACACGTCAATTTTTATGATCTATAGACACTGAGATGCCTTTTACTGAGAAACAGCCCTGGGACTATAAACGACAAACAACCACGATAAGCAACTCTAACCACAGCAAAGTAGTTTTATAGGGATTCATTTTCAAACATTAAAGTAATACTAAGAACAGACCTTCAACAACTGCAGTAAATGATACAGAGGTATAATGTATTTGAACAATTTTGGGGGGACTGCAAACAGAGGAGAAAAATACTTTGCCGATAGAAAATAAAGCAGATCTATAACATTCTTATAAAAACTTTAGCTACCTTACAGTACACTTGATGTGGGATAAGTTGGACAACTTTTTGTTTTAATTAGGCCCATTAACTAACTATCTAACTTTGAATAATGTCAGATATGCATTTGTTTCCCTATCATGTGTGGTAATACTAAATATACTATGAATATGAATATTTTAGTAATTGTTTATATATATATATATATATATATATATATATATAAGCAATTGTACAGCTTAGCAGTGAAACATTTTGTGGACTTGCCTAGAGAAATGGAGGAAGGGTCTGTGCATTGCAGAAGAGGTGAGCTGACTCTTTGGGGATGCAATAGGCTGGACTTCATAGATGGAAGCAGAGCCTTCCTCATTGTCTTCATCGCTATACAAGTCCTCTTCAAACAGTTGATTGTCACCGCCTAGGAAAGAAAGGAAGGCTGTTTTCCCCAGATGTGCAGGTGTAGCTACATTTTCAAGAAGTTAATGACCCCAAAGGTCGATACAGTACTTGCAGGTTTAGAAATAGAGCCATTCATCATTAAAGTACTCCTTTGTAAAGGCATTAATGTTCCACAGTTAAACAAAAGGGAGACTAAAATAAGAAAAACACCTTCTTGGGATAGATATGCTGGGCATGCAAAGCAGTACATCACCCTGGGAAATTCAGGGCATAACTAGGTGTAAGAAGTGCAAGTCCTATAAGCCATCCTTCACTGGTCAAGTGCTGTATTGTGGCTATTCTGCTGTAAGCACTCTTGTTGGCTGTCTGAGAGTTACTGAAGCAGAAGTAGGATGACTGGATTTCCGATATCAGTGTTATCACCTCTGCACACAGTGAAAGTTGCACTGCAGTTTCTACAATCAGTGACAAAGAGTACGGATGAAGGCCTATAAAGTACCAAAGGCATACCAACAACTTAAAAATATGAGTAGGAGGTGTGAACAGAAGTCATAGAAGGAGAAGCAAGCCAACAATGGCCCTGAAAAGTACAGCCAAATGATCCAGATGCTTACCATGTGTGTTGTCCCTGTCAGTACACTGAGCATGGGGGAAGACTCTGAGGAGAGCTTTCAGCACCGAGGTGAAAGAGCTGGCCAGCAGGGGCCTGAGGGTGGGGGACAGAGCTCGGCCCGGGGGAGCAAGGGCCCTCTGAGAGGCTGGGACGATTGTTCTCATGGCCTTACTGAAATCACCAGGCCCTAAGACGATGGAGGTGACGTCCAGGTTCAGTTTGACACTGCTGCCATAGATCTGGGGGTATCGCCGGCGCAGTGCCACCAAGGCTGCCTCTGTGCAAAGTGCTTTGATGTCAGCACCACAGTAGCCTGAGAGACAGATATAAAAGTTAAGGGTTTGTTTTTTTTTTCTAAAAGCTGTCAGTTTTTTAAATTAGGGTAGTATAAAGTCAGCTTAATGAATCAAAAAAGAATTTCTTGATACTATACACCCCCACATGAGCCAGAGAAAATCTGACCTGACATGAAGCTCTTACCGACACATTTTTCTGCAAGTTCTTCGACAAATGGCTCAGCCAATTTGGGATTCCAGTCCCGCGTGTGGATCTCCAAGATGTGCTTTCTGGCCTGAACAGAAAACAGGAGGTAAAGGAAAAGGCAACCCAAGCAGTCTGAGTCAATACAATAGAGACACTAATAAACACAGCTAAAGGTGAGAGGTTGCTGCTTCTAACAAACCACACAAGACTTGAATTCCATTTCATTTAAACCATGAGTTGTGAGAATAAAGGAAAAACAAAGCAGCGTGATGTTAACATGAAAACAAACATATTTACTATAAATTATAAATAAAAACAGTCTATTTCTAAAACTGACAATAGTGGAGAAAGATAAAAGTGACTGACATAACCATGAGAGCTCTTGATTGAAAGGCATGCTGGCACTTCAGCACACGATGAGCTTTAGTTTTTTGCAATGTCTCTGCAGGACGTTACTCTGAAGTGAATGCATTAAGAACAAAGTGATCTTTGTCTTGAGTACATCATCTTTTATCACACATCTCAAACAACAGTCTACCTCCTTGGGGAATAACAAGAGGCAGCTACATATAATGGGTAGAAATGCTTCTTCTTTGCACAACCTTTTTTTGGGGCGGGGGGGGGGGGTTACTATTAGTAAGAACTCCCTGCTGGACATGTTAGCCAGCAAAAGCATGCAGATTAAGCTTTCATTACCAATGATCCCACTGAGTAGACAATGATGCAAAATGACCTATTGGAGAGACTTAATGGGAAGAAGTCAGAGAGATGCTCTCTAACTGACAGTCATGTCTTCAAACAAATCAAAGATAAAGGCAATCAGGTTATCATGACAATAAATCTTGATGATATCTGAATTTTTTTTAGGAATTTAATGAGAGCATGATTTGCCACTTGCTTGTTGGATCAAAGTATCCAACAGAGATACAAAAAAGTGAGTACATTAAATCGCCAAAAAGCTGCATGTACTAATTTCATTGCACGATTCTTATGAGTAAAACACTAATTGCTTCAGCGTTATATTGCATTTCCAGCTGGGTGTGCATGTGGTTACAGCGCTGTATCCACAGGTAATGCCTCATGTTCAGAATATTGTATGCTGGTGTCTTGAAATAAACGTGGTGCAAGAACAAGTACATTTGCACATACATGAAGCACGATATTTCAGATGTATACTTAATAATAATAATAATAATAATAATAATAATAATAATAATAATGTATATTGGAGATACATAAAATTAATTGGTTTGGGATTAACTATCAAAGAGTGAAGCACTGGTCATTAGAGAATGAACTGTGAACAAATTACGATCGAATTAACACATTTATTTAGTCACTGAATACAGTTGAAAGTGTTCTTCAATATCATATGTGTCTACCTCTGGCCTCCAAACAAGTACGGTAGTAAAGCGGCGACACATGATGGAACAAAGTCTCATGATCATGTCCTGAATGATGCGATCACTCAGACGACCGAATATAGTGCGACAACGGTGCACACAGTGAGTGACTTCCCCACAGCTCAGACCTGCACTAACACGCCAATGGCTTGTTCTCTCAGTTGTATCATAAGTCACAACATTTTGGGCTGGCAAAAAAAATTTTCAGAGTTTTTTTTTTTTTACTGCCTTTACATTGACTATTGACCACACCCACAGTTACCTGTCAAGCATGATTCGACTCAGTGTCTAATATTCAGGGATTAGTCCAAACGCTGAGGTTTCATGCACTGAGAAATGAAAAAATATGGAGCCGTTTACTGTGTTACTCATCTCGTGAGCTACATGCACAAAATAGGCACCTGAGCAAATAATTTTTCTGGAAATCACACCACATGTTTAGACCATGCATTTTTTAATGGGGCCAAGTACACATTAAATTTCAAATACTTTGGACAAAACCTACTGAAAATCCAAGTGGAGTAGAAACAGGACTCTGTATATGTAGCAGTAATATCTGTATCTAATGTATCCAGCTTGTTTTAGACTCACCTTCTTGTCAGGCAGGTTAAACAGAAACTCCCGGTCAAAGCGCCCAGGCCTCCTGAGTGCAGGGTCGATAGAGTCAAGTCTGTTTGTAGCACCAATGACAACTATCTCCCCGCGACTGTCTAAGCCATCCATCAAGGCCAGGAGAGTAGACACAATAGAACTGGACAGGGGGAGGAAGGTGATTGGACAGAATGAAATACATGTCACTGTATTGAAGCAGACAAATATCTTAATACGCCATGCTCCAGTTGTAGTAGACTTTCATTGACATAAATCTGAAAAAGTTAGCTTTAAAATGTAGATTATATACATAATGAGGTTGGGCAACTGTGTTGATTTCTTTAAATACGATTAATGTGGGGTGGCACAGTGGTGCAGTGGTTAGCACTCGTGCCTCCCAGCAAGAAAGACCCAGGTTCAAATCCCACACCAGACATTTCTGTGTGGAGTTTGTATGTTCTCCCCATGTCTGCGTGGCTTTTCTCCAGTTACTCCAGTTTCCTCCCACCATCCAAACACATGCACTGATAGGTTAATTTGTTCATCTAAACAAGGTAGGTGCGAATGTGAGAGTGATTGTTTGTCTATATATATATATATATATATATATATATATATATATATATATATATATATATATATATTCAGCCCTGCGATGAACTGGTGACTCATACAGGGTGTACCGCGCCTTTGCCCATTTTAGTTTGGCCCCCAGTGACCCCTGCGACCCTAGTGAGGATAAAGCAGGTTCAGATGACAAGACAAGACAATTAATGTTCAGTTTGTCTCATAGTCCTGTGAAATGTTCTATAACTGCTGCTCTAAAAATTTAATTGTGCAACTTGATTGCTATTTCATAACTAACCTAAATTATCTGAACTATTAGATTGTGACTATTATCTATTGCCGATTATTGTTTATGTTCTGTATGACAAAGTGATGAATAACTAATCATAAACTTTCCAAAGTGCAGAGTGAGATTATGTATAAAATCCAAGAATTATCCAAGATTCATCATGCCCAGACCTGTACCGGCCCACACCTTAAACTCTACAACAGGACCACATTTGAAATAAATCAATACTTCACTGGTATGAGCACTAGTCCCAGCTCTAATCATACTCAACACAGAGTAACAGGGACTTCAGTATCAGCTGTTTCAGAGACTTCAAGCAAAACAACGCCCCCCATTGGTGAGTAAAATAATAGCATCAGCAATTCACAACCAACAGTCAGACATGCCAATGTGGCCTGTCTTAACTAAAAAGGAGGCTGCTCCTCTTCATTAGAAGAATGAGGTGCGTCAGATGAGATACTATCCTTTCATTCTGTTGAGTCCACAGATGAGATGTTTTATAATTTACAAAAACAAAATAAAAGCCATATAACACTGCTCTCACTGCAAGACACAATCTCATGCTTTACCAAGAAAGAGGTACAGGGCTCAAAACTGTGATCGGAATTTTGAACATGCGACTAGATTTGAAATCACGGTTCCACCAGTGTGCCTATTAAAAAAACATCAAGCAAAAATAAAGGCCTGTGACTTGATCACGGGCTGCACAATAAAGCACTGGAAGAAACGAGTGATCAAAAAAGCTGATACAAGCAGTAACATAATACTGATTTGCCTGCTTATGTGGAACCCGAAAGTTGTGGTGCACTGGCTTGGCACGTACTAGTGACACAATGCATGCTGGGAGTCAGCTGATCATAATTCATGAATCAAATTGCTTGACATAACAGGCGAATCAGGGAGCAGATAACGATAGACACCATGCACAATTAGAAAGTGTGTATATCATTGGTTAGAAGTTACTACAATTCTGAGACCCGCTGGCCTCATATTACCACACAGTTGCTTTCCACCCATCAATATAGACCTTTACCTCAGGAACATTATGCTTTCTCTTTTAAACCTATTCAAATATGCCTTAATCCCAGGTTGTTAACGCTGTTAAATGTTGATCAATTAAAATATAGGAGCGTTATTTGATATGCTCCCAACTTTTTATAGTGGTGCGCCCAACTTTTTTGGGTTGGGAACACCGGTGCTCCGAAGTCAAAATGTTAGTCTTGAGCCCTGAGGTACCTGTATGTTTAAAGCACGAAATGACAAATATTCTGCATTCTGCACTCCATCAGATTTACCTGTGAATCTGGTCTTGCCTGCTGGATCGAACTGGAGCCAATCCGTCAATTTCATCAAAGAAGATAATAGAGGGCCTCATTAGGTATGCCTAAACAGATGCATACAGAAGACTTCTGTTAAACACACTCTGGTTATAATTGTAAAGACATTTAAAGCAATGAAAAGACTTGAATTTGGACGTGATTCAGTGCTGTTGCCTAAATAACTCACCTGGTCAAACAACAATCGTAGCTGGCGCTCTGATTCTCCCACCCACTTGCTCAGGCAATCGGCACCTTTCCTCATGAAAAAGGAAACTTTCCTGTCTCCTTGGCTACACTCATTGGCAAGTGCCCGTGCTACCAGGGTCTTTCCTGTCCCTGGTGGGCCGTAGAACAAACACCCTCTGAAAAGACAAGAAGGAATAAATGGTCTTTCATGCTTAATGAAAGGTGCACAGTGGAACAGTCACTTCCTCTTGTTTTCTTACATGAAATTTTTGTTTTGTTTTGCTTCAGAAGCGTGTTCTTTATGGATATTATGAACATCATTACAGAGTTAATTATAGTGTGTACTGGCCACATCCATGAAACCAGTACAAGTTTTGAGTTGGAGCTTATCAGGGCTAGTCCTTCACGCTTCACAGTTTTCAGAAAATGTCAGATGTCTCTGTCTGTCTGTCTGTCTGTCTGTCTGTCTGTCTGTCTGTCTGTCTGTCTGTCAGTACAACACAGAGTCCAACATGAACTTCAAATAGCCATGATTAAATGAAAGTCTTACATAGATAACACTTAAATTCAAATGTTCTTACATTGCTTCTTTCATTTAGCCACAAACCTATTAGATATAAAGGGATTTTTAAATGGAACTGTATTAATTACTCCTTGTATGAGTGATATTACACAAATAAAATGGATAAGATTTTATTTAATCCAGCTGGTCTCAATTATTCCACAAGTGATTGTCTAAATCCACCTTAATTAGTAATTAAATTGCATGAAGGACAAAAATCCTTCCCTGTTGAAAATTTCATCATTAGTAATTTTATAAAGGAAATGGAATATTGCTTCAGTAAATTTAACCTTAATTTGATAAACACAATTAAAACTATTAACATTAAAGTATTAAAACAAGAAACTGGGATTTTCCTCTATAAATATCCCTCATACATTGGTAACATCTTAAAACACCATAAAAGTCGTACATGGACCAGATCAAGTGAAAGGGACACCAGTGTCTCTAATTATTCAATGGTACATAAACATAGAAAGGCTACATACAATCCAATTATTTGTAAAATATGCTCTGCTGTTAGCTGCGCATATATCACTTCAGTGTAATATGTATGTTAAATAAAAGTTGAACATATTTGTTGTGTTTTCAGTCCAGCAAAATCTTTTATTCCGATACTGAACAAAGAGACATAAAAACTTCTGATTTAATCATTTTTATCCAATATTGATTATAACTGTAGTTTAACATCATAGCTCAAGCCAATTTTTTTCATTCAATATCAATTTCTTTTGAGTACAGCATGTTTTGTACATTTACATGAAGTGGGAAAAAAAACTCATTTTGAATTCCTGTCAATCAGCAGTAATTTAAACATTTTTACTCAAAATTTTATTTCTGTAACTATTCATACATGTATGATGGTTCCCACCCTTTTTTGGCTTGTGACCCCATTTCAATGTCACAAATTTTTAGCAATCCTAGATATTCACAACAAAGACATGTTTTTGCTCAAATTAATTTTGATCATGTAATAGATCCCTATACTATGTTGCAAATCAACATTCATTTTAGATTACATTTAGTCTATGAAATATATATTACTATGGACGGAGGCAGAAAAGCCAGGTGTAAATTACTGCACAAAGTAAGAATTTTCTTTTCTTTTATTAGGATATGTACAGTCAGTCCAGCTTGTATTAACAAGGCTGACAATTACCGACCACAATGAACACTGTGATGCAGATACACTGCATCGAAGTGCTTCAGTTTCAGACTCACAGTTTGTCGTGTCTTTTATGGATTGCTATTGTCAAATAACCATATATTTTTCATTAGTAAGTTTATATTTTTTACTTTTAGCAACTACTAGAAATTTCAGGCAACCCCATTTGAATTCCAACCGACCCCATGTGGGGGGCCTCAACCCAAAGGTTGAAAAACACTTCTTTGAATTAAACAGTTTTAATTACATTTCTCACCTGGGAGGCTGAATTTTAAACTTCTCAAAGACCTCAGGGTAGAGCAGTGGGAACACAACCATCTCCTTCAGTGACTGGATGTGATTACTGAGGCCACCGACATTGTCAAACTTCACCTGAGGAGCACAAAAGCAACCAAATTGAAGGAGTAATTACTTTTTAACCTGGTACATAAAAAGCACAACACTTATGAATTTCTAACCGTGTTTCTGAACTTTTTACTTCACTTACTGAGCCATCAAGATTCATGGGGTCCACATCCGCCAGACTTGCACCCACTTTCACCCGATCTCGGAGGACCCCACTCGCTAGGTCTTCTGGAGTCAAGTTCATTGGTAAACATCTGTGCGGCAAATACAACAGCTTCAGTTAACATCTGAGAAGTACACACTTTGATGGAAAAGTGCTTTAATCAAAGCAAAAGAGTGACAGAAGGTTAAAAAAAAGGCTGTAGCTGACACCTGTTTCTGGCTCTGGTCATGCTTTTGCTTTTTCTTCGCTCAAAGCGCTCTTCGTCAGAGGATGAGGTGGTGTCACTACTATGAATGGCATGTTTCTTCACTCTGGAGTAAAGTGAAGTGTGGAAAAACTAGGATCAGAATGACATTACATCACACGGTCACATTACTTAATGATTAGAGAGGGGAAAAGATCACAGCTACGTTCGTGAGTGCAAATGAGAAACCGTGTTCAACAGACAGATGTTACAACAATTCAAAATAACCATTCTATTTTTGTGGCATTTTACAAATTTCTTCCAACCTTATATGGCTTATTCTTGCTGGGGATCTATGGGTGTCAAAAAGTGAGGGGTTGCTCTGTCTTCTGTTCACAGGCTCTGAGAAGATAAGACATAAAGAAGAAAAACACATTAAAAAAAGGCTTATTAAAATCCTTACATCACAATAAACATCTCACTAATGCAGCTGAACAAAATGGAGAATACCATCTGTAAATGTTACCTATGGGTGGGGCTTCATATCGCTGCACAGTCTTGCGCTGCCTCAGGTTGTACGGTCTGTCATTCTCCTCTCCTTGCTCTTCTGCTTCATCTCCATCATCATCGTCTTCCTCTGCATCCTCCTCATGAGATTCTGAAAGTCAAAAGTGCAGTTTTCAAATTTTGATGAGGATAGTACCAAATGTGAACTGCTGAAAAATTCAGGATCTACAGGAAGTCTCAAACACACAAAGGACACAACAAAAAAACAACTGTAGTCACACTTTAACTTTTACTGTTACAACTAATTGTCTATTATTATCATATTGATAATATATTGTCTACTACATATTGTACAAATTGCAGCTTTATTTATGTGTTTTAATAGTGTTTTAATATGCATATATATATAGTTTTTAATGAACTTGAATGGAGTGACTGTAACACCCAACTGCCCCCCTGGATCTATTAAGTATTCTGACTAATTTAGCAAAAGATGACACTTTTATCCCCTTTTCTTTAAGAGCATTTAAGTAGAACACTGACCTTCTGTTCCCTCCTCTTCTTCTTCCTCTTCTTCCTCCTCCTGCTCCGCTTTACTTATGACTTTGTGGTGTGTAGGCATGCTGAAAGTACTCCTGCGCATAGATTTCCTGCGCTTCACTCGGGAATACATGTCCATGTTTTCCTGAAACGAATAAAAAAAAACCTTTCATGCTATCACTTGAGGACAAAACCTAGAGGACCAGACAGTGCCACTATTCTTCCTCAAACTTTTCTATCTCAGCTTCCACCAAGCTCACCTCCTCAGTATCTCCGGTCCACATGCGGAGTTGTTCCACCTCACGGCTCTGTCTGATGCTGCTGATGTTGTCCATTTCCTGTAGAACAGCTTCAGCAGTGCTTCACAGAAAGAGAAGAGTAAAAAGACTGAGAAACTTTGAAAAATAACACCAGTATAGAGTTTGGGCTAAGGGACTTACTATGGCTGCACTGTAGTTCTGAATTAAATGTTTACGGACCTGCCTGTATACCTCAATAAATGATATCTATAGAAGAAGAAATATTAAGGTTTCCATCTTTGACTTGTGGGTGGTCCAGACTTTGTGAGCAGAAAGAAATCCAATTCAAGTGATGTACTGTTCAGGGCACAGCAAGCTAAAGTCTGCATCATTTTCAACTGAACTTAATTCTATTTAATTTATAGACAGCAATTTCACAACAGTGTGTGTATCATGTGTGAAAAAAATTTTACCGTCTCAGAATTGTGCATTTTAAAAGTTGCTGAGTCCAGTTCTCTAATGTGTTGGAGAATAGTACAGTGTTAAGGTGTGTGTACGGTAAATGCATTTGGAAGAAACCAACCAAATGATCATCAGGACCAACAACCATTTAGTAAAAGACTTGGACTGATTGTTTTTCCTACTTTTCACAAACGTACAGGAGACCATTTCCACTGAACAGATGAAATGAGCATGCCTCACATTTTGTGTTTCTCTTGTTTCAAGCAGTATTGTAAATATGGCTTGTGACTGCTTGCTACCTGTTGACCAGCTGGTCAAACAGCAGGCTCTGGTTGAGGTGTTCAAATTGGCTCTTCTTCACCCGGCAGCTCCTCTTCAGTTCCACATGGCCATTCATGTGAGAGTGATCCGCTCCGGATTTCTCCTCACTGCGGTGACTCATATGGGCTGTAGCATCAAAAAAATAATAAGTATTTGGTCAGTGTTTTTAACGTATGCTTTCGAAACATACCTTCTACTATATATATATATATATATATATATATATATATATATATATATACACACATACATGTATGTATATGGCATGAAGAAAAGAGGAAAAAATTAATTACCATGCCCATTTTGCATTATGCGAGAGGATAATCTAGAGAGAGAAGGAAAAAAAAGAGAAAACAGTTCATATGTATAAGCATTTGTACAGAAGACAAACGTTTAAGCTTCAGTGCATAATAATGTTTTGGCATCATTGGGAAAAATCCCATTAACTTTCTGTGTATTGTAAATTAAGTGGCCTGATAGGAAATGAAAAATGTCTTCCCCACTGTCTGGAGTACGATTCCCATGAGAAAACCTACCCCCATGACAGGGGATTTGGCTGCTCACAGGTGTTTTCAGCCAGGTAAGAGGGTTAGATACATGTCTGACAGCAGTAACTGCTGATTGTTGTTCCAATTCCATGAGATACAGTTTTATTGCTCAGCTCCGTCGCCTGACACTGAAGTTTGGAAAATATATATATTCTCTTCTACAGCAACAGGAAAAGGCATCAGGTTATCTCATTTATATAAGGTTTTTGGGGGGGTAGAAATAAGGGAGCTGCAGACAGAGGGGTGTATTTTCATATTCTGGTGTTTTCGTTTGCTTTTTAACTTAGTTTTTATTACATGTAGTTTTTTATCAGTATTGTGCAATGTATACATTTAAAAACTGTTCAATAAGTGTCTTTTTCCTTTTTTCTCAGCTATATGTGCATTTTTTAGGCAAAATAGGATGGAAATAAATGAAATTGCTAACTATCACAGCAAATGGACTTCCAGTCCAAAAATAAGGTTATAGCTGTAATTCCTAGTCTGAAGCAGGATGACAGCATTTTGATATACAACATGGAATTTTGCATTACTAATACATATTACTATTAGTTATAAAGGTAACATAGGTTTCCATCTTTCAGTAAAGGTGGCTTTCTGAAGCCTTAGCAAGAATGTGATCTGCTCCATTTGAAAATGTAGCCGATGACTTTAACCAGTCTGTCTGATAAACACACAAACTGCGAGAACACATCTTTTACAACTTATTAACCTCTTATTAAGCTAACACCACATCTCATTTCACCATTTGAGGAATTAACATAAATCAGTTAATTATTTTGTAGTTTTTAAAAGTACTTACTCTAACACTGTCAGGGTGTATCTCCACAGTAGCTGATCTGAAGCTTTATCTCTTGGGTCTATCATTTCCATGCTGGGTATTTCCATTTTTAATATGCCATTAGCACAGTGCTAGGCTACTTAGCTCACCATGGAAGCTTTAGAGGCTTAAGTAAAACACTGTGTGTCTCCAAGTGCTTCATTAAATTAGACGTATTCTAGCCTTTGCATGTAAATGTCTTTCAACACCTGTAGCATATGGAAGAATCTGGAACTTCTTGTAAACTGTAACTGCACTACACCACACTTTTCGCCTTTGACATCTCGCCGTCTACCACCACTGTGTGTGCGCACTGCTGCATGTGCGTGCTTCCGTTTAACAGTGGACAGAGAGCGTAATTAAACAACATCTGCTCCCCCTTAATTTGACTCTTGCAGCTTTATTACACAACATGCACAATTAGGCTCTGAGGTTTCTTTAATGTCAATTAGTAAACAATGAAAGTAGCCCTTACTTTCACAGTAGAGACAAACCAAAACTATATGGCAACACAGATCTTGAGACAACACTACAATTGTGTCAGAAAAAGTGAGGCAAGATAACAATTTAGCCTCAGACCTCTGCAAGTTTCAACAAGTTAAATGTAACATGATTAGGAATGCAATTTAAGACCTAACTGTTAGTGTTAAGTGGTTTGCACTGGGGCCACACTTTTGTAATACTCTCAGTGTGATTACATGACAATACTAGGAGATGGCAGGAGTTCCCCGATTGGCCCTAATGAAACATTTAGTTTTTTATTTGACCTGACATCCAACTCTAAAGCCTTTATGCCCAAACTAATTTGTACCTTTCTTCAACAAGCTTTTACTAAGAACTAAATGCACTGCTGTCAAATCAGGTTTCAAACTCGTGGTAACCCATATCAGAAGAATGTTAAAGATAGAGATGTCCCAATCAGGCTTTTTTGTCACAGAGTCCATGTCCTATATTTTGAGTGATCGGCCAATCTGAGTCATGTTCCAATACTTCTAGAATATATTTTTTAAGAGTGACGGTGAACACCATGGTCACAGCGCAGCTCATCTTACAAACCGGACCCCAACAAACCAGGCTCCATGATACTCACCGCTTGGCCTGCTTTGATTTTCTGATCATTGTCTTTGTCTCTTTTTCACTGATCCAACACTTTTTCTCTGAACTGCACTGACACACTCTGGTCTAGCCTGAGCTACCTCAACTTTTACAGTTTCATTAATTTCTCCGGATTCTGCCTCATTCTACCACTTCCAGCTTTGCCACCCCCACCTACTGATCCTGTTTTTTACTCCTTATAATAGTATGTTATATATATGACTT
Organism: Siphamia tubifer; assembly: GCA_020466265.1. Classification (NCBI taxonomy): domain Eukaryota; kingdom Metazoa; phylum Chordata; class Actinopteri; order Kurtiformes; family Apogonidae; genus Siphamia; species Siphamia tubifer. The sequence continues at coordinate 30,178,421 of CM035805.1, read as the reverse complement.
ACTGTTATTTACATGTTGTTCATCAGTACATAAAATTCTATGATTACAAGCCTGATTTTCACCAACAAGCTCTACCAGATGGCCTTTAGCCCCTCCCGTTAAAAAACATTGACGTTTAAATACGTCAATGGCAGCAAGTGGCTAAAATATATACATGGGTGATTTTTTTTTCTCAATAGGACCACTAATGAGGTGTTGCAAGTCACTCCAAAACAAGTTTGCAGTATCTCACTAAACTTTCCATCTTGAACAGCAAGGGACCTGTACTGTATAACCAGTACCAGCATAACTGTATTCCTTCAATTTTTTAGGGGTATTGGATTTAACCCTTGTGCGGTCCTTCGTAAAAGGCACACTGGCTGTGTCCTACAATCGGGTCTTAAAAACCCAGATTCCAAAGTTCAGTTCCATAGACTCATCACCCCACCCCCCAAGGATATATTACTGTTTTCAGTAGTAAGCAATGGCATCCTACAGTACGTATAAAAAGGTACATTTGTGAGCCACCGGGTCTCTTTGACCCGAAGGACCGCACAAGGGTTAAATTTGCAAAAGGTAACTGAGTTGAGGTAATGGTGTCAGGTGTTGTATATGAAAATGGGCTGTGGCCATGCTACAGTGAGGTAGAATTTGAAGGTTGCCTTTCTCATATGTAGGTTCTCCTATTATCTTTATAAAAAAGTAAAAAAAAAAAAGATGTCACTATGTTTTCATGGAAACTGCTGTACATAACAGAGTAGAAATGAAAAAGCATACTCAGCTGAATCTTGGGATATTGTTGAAAATTATGATAAAATCATACAGGCAGCACCATGTGTCTTAGTTTCAAGTGTATGAGGGTTACATAAGTAATTATCAGTAAGAAGTAAATTTGTGAGTGTACCTGTCATCAGCAAGGTTGAGACTCTACATGATATGGTAATGGAGCGTAGGGAATTTTCCTGTACACCAACTAAAGTGGATTTTTTTTCCAAAATGTATTCAGTTTATGGCAATAACCTTTCTGAAAGTCATACATCTGGTTATATTGAGGAAGAAAATAGGTTCTGGGGTTGTGCATCACAGATATTTTCTGAATACTATGAAGACACCGCAGGTCACTTAAGTTTTGGACAGAGGAAAACGTGTTAAAAATTACTACTTGGACTGGAAATACCAAAAAAATGAATGTAACACCGAGTTGTAGTTCTTAGTAGTATATAAGGCATATTACAAACTATAATGAGGCTTATAACATCTTTCACTAAAAATACCCAATCAAAATAATGGCCATGGACATGTTTTTCAGCATTGGTGCTCATATTGCAAAAATAATAACGATAAATCAGTCATATATTATATTTCCTATTACTGATCGGGATGTAATAACCGATACTGATCAAGTCTGACATCACATGATCAGCCCTGATTTTCAATCACATGATTGGATCGAGACATCCCTAAATAAAGATAAATTAGACTTACAACTTCAGGAGGCTTTTTTTCTTCTAATAAAAAAAGAGGATAAGCTACTTTAACAAATGCATTACGTTATACATGTACACAACTGTATAGTTTGCATAAGTGGTTACTTCTTCCCGATTAGTTTTGTCCAAGAGTGATCAAGAAATTTTTTCTCCTTAAATATGAAGATAAAAACAATTTCATGAAAGTAGGATGAACTTAATGATCAAATCAATTTTAAGCTCTTTAAAAAAAACATATTTCAGCCAGCAGAAACCTTGCATTCTCACTAAATAATTATTTTTGTCAGTAACACATAATTCAGATAAACAAAACAGTTGCCAACCTGGTGCAATAAGTGGGAATGTGCCAGCTGACCCTCTGACTCTTCGTCTGAGGAGACGGAGAAGTGTCACTGGAGCTGGGCTCTGAAGCAATCTGTCGCCGGGTCCTCTTGGAGGGGGGGGTTATCCGCGCACTGCTGGGACTGCTCATATCACTACTGGGTTCCTTCTAGGGAACAGAAAGATACCACATCCAAGACTGAAGAAAAAGCAACAGTGACCAACACATCGGGTGACAAAGAATGCCAAGTGATCGGGCAACTTTTCACACATACTTCCAAATGATCTACCGGCAAGCAGTGTCATAAGAATCCTAAATATTTAAGATGATAACACAAACATAAAACCAGGTAAAAATCAATAGAAATTCAGAAGACTCCACTGAGGGAAGCAGAAAATACAGACAAAGTATTGCATGTAGAAAAGACAGCTTGCAGCCAACTCCTCAGTGTGTTTTCTGAATCATAACAGAGCACTAACCAGACATATGCCCTTGATGCTCACGCCCTTCACAGCTTAACTTCCCTGCTGATATGAGAGCATATCTCACTGTTGTCATAGGCAACTGTCTGCAATGCCTGGAAGAGGGGTTCATCTGACTGACAGACTGATTGAAATGTGCAAGATGTACCAACAGTGAATGTATATACAGAACTGGATGGAAAGAAAGGTGTGGATCCTAATGCATGATTGCATCTTTGTATTATATTCAAAACATGGCCATAAAACTACTATCCCTTTGAGAAACATGTTGATGATATATAAAAGCCTGCACATTAAAAAAATGGAGTGCAGGGAGTAGACTACAATAATCTTATTTTGGATAGAAAACAGCGTTAAGTGTAAGAATTACAACTTATACCCTTTTTTAAATCACATATTACGATTTTTTTCGTGTAATGTTCGCGATCCTTGCTCAAAGTCCAGTGCAGTGGATATATCCTAGAAATGAGTACTATTTAATATATCACCCGATATAATATAACTCACGAAT
>CM035805.1:30156627-30175540 GCA_020466265.1 Siphamia tubifer | reverse complement strand
TCAATGAAAATCATGCAATCCCATCTAATCAATTCTTATTGATAAATGTGTTAATTTCATTCCTCTATCATAAGTTTTAATTAGTCGACGATGTGCTGATCTCAGCAATGTAGTTACTTTACGGCAGTGGGAGTCGGTTTTCGGCACTACTATTTGCGTCATACATATTGCTCAGCAGACCTGCCTCTGACTGAAACTCATGGCTGCAGATGTTGTAGCCCAGGATTAACCGACATAACACGGACTGGTAAATCAGTATTTGACCTTAACGTTTGTTATGTATATGTATAGGCTTTGTTTTGCGTTGAATATATAATTATAATCCGTGGTACAGACAGATCCTTAATCGCTGTTTTAATGCGCGTGCAGGCCTCTTGACGCCCACTTACATAATAAAGATAACGCTACAGGCTGCTATGTTGTTTACTGACAGCCTTATAGGAGTGTCCAAAAATATTTATTTAAATGTTGTCCACAATAAATGGTGTGACATCGAGACTTGGTTCGGATGAGTAGTAGTATCAAAAACAGAGGCCTAATAAAATGTACACTGTTTTTAATAAGACAGGGTGGGTGTTTTCTCCAATAAATCTCTACGTTCTCTGTATTTTCTTTCCTTAGATGGGAAATACAAAAACGTCATGAAAGATATTGACACTCTGGGGGGTGAGAAAGAAGAAAATTGGTAAGTCACTGTCAGTTGATAGTAAATGGTAGCACTATATATAATTATATATATGTATATATGGGCTGTATTTCTGTATAGTTAAGGATTTTTGTGTCCCAAACTTATGATCAGGACCCAAAATAAATTGGAGAACTGCTTGTATTGGCTCACTAACTGTCAGAGGAAAACATATACTGTAGCAGTAATTTATTAGAGAAACTAATTTGCTTAATTAAAACAAAATAAATGTGTTCTCTGGAAGTGGTTGTGAATGTTGACTTAATCAGAGTTGTGTGAAAGGCTGCGGGGAGGGGTCTGTTTTAAAACATACATTAAAGATGCAAGAAGATTAGAATAAAGTCAAAGTGTTAACAAGATTAAGAGTCTGGTCGACATCAGCTCTAAATACAAAGTGTCATGAGATAAATTTTGTTGTGGTTTGATGATAGATAAAATAAGATATGATAAGACTTTATCCCATCATGGGGAAATTTCACAGCAGCAACATACAAGCAAACAACTAACAAGTGAAAAATGAAATATAAAGAGAAAAATAAATTACATTTGATGGATTTTATGGAACATTAGAAGAACATGGTACAAGAAATAACATGAAAATGACGAAACAAAAAGAAAAAAACAACTTGAAATAATAAGTTATCTGTATTGCCATACATGATGTAATTCAGAGACACTATTTTGACAATGGAAGAGTCAATAAACATGCAGCGTTATGGAAGATGTAAATTTGTAAGCTTGTTTCCTCAGATGACATCACAAAGTTTGAAAACTACTGGTTTGAATGAGTGGAACCAGAATGGAATTTTAGTAACTATTTGTGAACAGCACTTTGGCTCAAATATTGTGTATTAGTTAAATTGATAAGGAGAGGTTTATTTGGCCATGTAAGTTTGTCAAGTGTTGTCTCTGCTACATTTCTGGCTTCAAATGACTATATATTATATGACTATGATTATATGTGTGTTCAGACTATGTTAAAATCACATAATATGACAGAGTGCAATCATATATTTTTTCTCCAATGACTGTCAGTGAAGAAAATGGAGAGCAGGCTCAAATGAGGCGTAGTTTTTCGGTGGAAGACCTGCTTGATGAGGTGGAGAAGATCTGTTACGATGCCTCAGGGACATCTAAGGTCAGAGAAGAACAATCACATTCTGCAAATGTGAAATTAACATAAAACTTCACTTCAACCAGGTTGTTTCTTTTAGAATGTGACATTATTATGTACGACTATAATTACAGATCATTAGTTACACATCTTGGCACATACAGGTGCCAAGAAATCACAAAGAGAACATCCTGGAAGCTAAATGACACCAAATAACATTTTTAACATTCCACCAGCATCAGATTAAAGCTTCACTCAAAGAGACAATTAAAAGAACCTGTAGCTAATGCATTAAGAAGAGGTATTTTCTTTTTATAAATATAAAAAGCTTCTAGGACATGCTTAAGTTTAATATTTCTTAACAGTCATTGAACCAAATGAACTACACATACTTTAATAATGGAAATCTGTGTTAAATGAAATAGGGAAGAAGAATTGGATTCTATAACATTTATATTTAACTAACAAAATCCAGTCATTACAGACTTGTGACAGTCTCATGGTCTGATTAGAGCTCATTTTGTGATCTTTATTCCAGGTGGAGATGGTGGTGAGACTGTGGAAAGATGGCTTCACTGTAAACGATGAGGAGTTTCGTAGTTACTCCATACCAGAAAACCAAGACTTCCTAGATGCCATCAAACGAGGGTAGGTTTAACAGACCAGGAATGGATTAGGATTGTAATGTCCTCATGTAACAACGGTTCAGTGGGCGGTACACATTACCTTTTCATAAACCATACATGCATTATAAACTGTTAAACAATTTGCATTACACTCACATTTGCTTCTCTCCTGTCTCCATCAGCATTATTCATTTATTCATATAGATGTGATGGTGTTTAGTATATAGTTACATAGATGGTAGAGGTTTCTATTATTGGTAATAACAGTTACAGTAGGAGTACATCCACTGTTATTATTCGTATTTGGAGTAATGGTGTTAATACTGAGTTAGCACTGTTCTAGTTATTGGTAATTACATTAGTAACAGCAGTTCTAGTTAACATTTGTAGTACAGTTTGTATCTATGTTATGTATCTATGTGTCTCCGCAAACCCCAACTGGTCATGTCAGATGACCGTCTTCCTTCCAAGATTCTGGGTCTGCTCCAGGTTTCTGCTTGTCAAAAGAAAGTTTTTCCTCATCACTGTCACCAAGTGTTTCCTTCTGCATGAATTTATTGGGTTTCTGTAAATTGGCTTAAGAGTCTAGGTTTAAACCTGCTCTAAATGTAAAGTGTCTTGAGATAACTTGATGATGATGATGTGACACTATATAAACAAGTGGTGCAAGCTACCTCGCACATCTCATCTCGTCATCTGAACCTGCTTCATTCACTGGGGTCGCAGGGGTCACCGGAGGCCTAATCTAGGAGTACACCCTGTATGAGTCGTCAGTTCATCTCAGGGCTGAACATATATAGACAAACAATCACTCTCACATTCGTACCTATGGACAATTTAGATTAACCAATTAACCTATTTGGATGGTGGGAGGAAACTCGAGTACCTGGAGAAAACCCACACAGACATGAGGAGAACATGCAAACTCCACACAGAAAGGTCTGGTGTGGGATTTGAACCAGGGTCTTTCTTGCTGTGAGGCACGAGTGCTAACCACTGCACCACTGTGCTGCCCTACCTCTCACATATTGTAGCATATTTTGGTATCAATCCATCTGATGTCATCATGTCTATGTGTGCTGATGTCAGCATATCAGTTGCCTCTATGTACTGTATATGCCAGACCTGGGCAAAATACTGCCCAGGGGCAATATGTGGCCCGACAGCTGGCCCTGACTGGCCCACATGTGGTCACTGGCAAATTAAAACTCAATGCAAATATATAACATCCAGCTTTTATTTTGAAGAATCTGCTAAATTAATGTTTTTTCACACTCGGCATAAGGCTTATGTACCAAATTGGTTTGTTGCTCAGTTTCAGCCCATTCATGTTAGCTAACACCAAAAAAATGAAAGAAAAATGTATTAAGAATGCAGAGATTTTAACAAAACATGGACTTCTAAGTATTTCTTTATTGAAGTCAGAAAAGGAACTGAGATACACAAACAAATCTGCAGTTAGAGTTTTTTATGTAAAGTTAATATGGACTTGTATAAAACGATTTTCACAAATGTTTTTTTCTGAATATTCATTAAGTAGTTGTATTTACATTAATTCATTTACTGTTTTTTTTAAAAGATATTTAACAGAGCTATGGTTGAATTGATCCGGCCCTTAATAACTATCAACATTTCTCATGTGGCCCCATAGGAAAATTAATTGCCTACCCATAGTATATGCTATGCTGTCGTCATGAGCATTCACCTATAATAAGGAAAAGGGGGAAAAAAAGGCTTTGAAAAATTCGTTAAAAACTAGAACTTTGACCTACTTTTCCCAAAATGCAGTCAGGTGTATTCTGGGTCACTAGCAATCTATAAACCAAATTTGGTATGAATTCAACCAATAGTTTTGCTTCTAGAGTGTTAACAAACAAACCAAACTAAAAACAATACTCCTTGCCTCCTCTTTGTGGAACTGGGTAATAACATTTGATTGACTGAAAATGTACATCCTGTTCATATGACGAGTACAGAGAGTTATGTATGGGGAGAAGTTCTTTGGGCAAATCAAAAGTAATATATTGTCTGTCATGAGCAATTGATCAGTTTGACCTAGTTAAAGGTATCAGTCCCCAAAGGCAAATAAACAATAAAAATGTCCCCCTCAAGCCCACAAGCAGGTGACATAAGACAGATAAAGCATCATGCTCATTAGGGCTCATTTGTCATATTGATTGATTTGACTAGACTGATCTTTACTGTGTCCCAGGGAGCTTCCAACAGAGTGGGAAAGTAGAGCAGAAGAAGAGGAGCTGGAGATCAGTGTGGAGGATCTGACAGAGGAAACATATGTACCCAAGAAAAAGGCGTTTCACCCTTTCAGTGGCCGAGGATACCGACTCGGCAGGTCAGATTAAACGCTACTGTGGTTAATAGTCTTGTAAATATGTCTTTTTTTTAATTTAAATATTTACTTCAGACATGTAGAAAATAAAATAATCTTCTGTATTTATTTTTTCCCAGTGAAAATCAGGTATTTTCCAACATAAATATACCCTTCATATAGATGTTCATACAAAAAAATTGAAGAAAATGTGACTTTTCCAGTAAAATATATCATTAACTGGACATAAAACAAGTATCTCCACCCACTGTCATTTGTCAAACTCCATGAATTTTACTGGTGAATTAATGTTGTAGAAGATGACAGTGTTTCTACAGTAATTACTGAGCAGCTGAACATCCAAATGGGTCATATCTGATCACAATGAAAAGATGACAAACTGTATTTGATATAAATTATTTACATGTATCGATAAGATTAATGGATCAGCAGATATTAAATACTTTAGATCGATGGTCGGTGGTGGATGTTTAGGTTTTTATGGGTTAAAAACAAAAGATACCATTTGATTTTATACCACTAGATGTCTCTCTGAATCCACACATGTAAAAACTGTCAACCTAGTCTGACAAAGCAGACTCTCATCCTGATGAACTGAACATTTTTGGAGTATCACTGTTAAAATGTTAAACTACAGTGTCTTTAAAAAAAAAAAAAAAAGTATTATGTGAGATTTGTTTTTTGTCTGACCACACCTACCACATGCCAAAACGTTGAAAACACACATACACATCCGAAATGTATATCCATATAACTGGTACTAATCTGTTGGGGTTTTTTTTTTTTTTTTTTTTTTTTTTGCCTCTGTCCAACGCCAGTGTTGCACCCAGAGTTGTGGCCAGGTCACCATCTGTGCACGAGGATGGAGAATCTCCTCCTATTCCCATGGTAACACTAGACCACGCCCTTCCTGTAACCTCTCTGCAAATCTGGTTGGCTGATGGAAGGAGACTGATACAGAGGTTTAACCTATCGCATCGGTGGGTATCACAAACACTTTACATCTCAGTGAGGGATGTTGACACCATGAAATAATATCTCCTTATTAAAAACTGGTGTATATGAGAAGGACCTCGAATCTATCCACACCTACTGCTGTGCTGTCTCTAAATCCCATAATCTCAAGTATTGCAGGGAAGAACTAGTTCAAGGCACAAAAGATTTTTGTTTGCACTCGCTTCAGAGGTGGTGAGGGGGTTTGTTTGAGGATTACGTAACGCTTTGTTCTAGTCTGATGGATTTGAAGGCATGGTGCATGTTATATCCCCTGCCACAGTGCATGGGGCTGCAGAAAACATAATCTGAGATGTAGCAAAGGACTGGATCTATAAAATCCCCAGAGAGGGATTGCGTAACTCTGATGCAGCATTTATATAACAGAGTTAGTCGTTAAAGGATAGAGGAATGAACCCCCTCCAACCTCCAGCAACCTAAATGTGTAAGTAGTCTAGCCGCCATAGGGCCGCTGGTATATGCAGAGTTGATGTGAATAATTGATAATGTTACTAGTATAGTGAGTGGAGAGAAACCATGTGCCACTAGAGAGAGTAGCGTATTTGGTTGGGAATGCTTTGCAACTAAAAATAAATGTTCCACAGGGAGCATTTGTACCTTTGTTTTTTTATTTGTTGTCTTTTTCTTGTGCTTTGGGGCTGTTTTCATTAAGATTTTTAAGAATGGGCACAGTGTTAAACCATTATTAGTTTAGTTCAGACACTTTCTGTAACATAAAGACGGGCATATTTATAGGTTCAAGTTTGCGTGCTTGTGTGTGTGTGTGTGTGCTTACATAATGTTTTTAGTCTTCTTGATAGAAATCATGGTACAGGCTATCTTAAATTATGGATGTACAGTTGCGGAAAAAAATATTAGACCATCAAAGTAATTAAAAACAAGGGTGATGCAGTCAAGTACAGTACTAACTCCTGTGTGTATCATGTGACTAAAACAGACAGAAAAGAAAATGCGGAATACCGAAAAGTACAGAAGATAATGGCTATCTCAACTACATACAGTTGCAGAAAAAATATTAGACCACCCTTGTTTTCATCAATTTCTTGTTCATTTTAAAGCCTGCTACATCTATAGGTACATTTGTTTGGACTAATATAATGATAACAACAAAAATAGCTTTTATAGCTTTTTGAAAATAGTCTGTGTGATTTTTGCCCGTATCCCGGAGCTGTTATAATTCTTTCTGATTCAATTTTTTTTTTTGTTTGTTTGTTTGAGTGACATGAGTTCGAGAGGCTCAAAGTAGTTTCATGATCAGGCATATTTTTTTTCCATTTGAGAAAAGTTATAATTTACTAAGAATTACAAGCACATTAGTCCGACCTAAAACAGCCAAGATCTTAAGAACTTTATACTGTTGTGATACATTTAGACATTGATTTCAAGCCTGATTATTTGTTAATTTTAAACTTTTAAACCAGTCAGTTTCTAGTTTTGTAGATTTAATCACTAAGCTTCTTTTTTTTTTTTTTTTTTTCTGCCTCTTCCAGGATCTATGATGTCCAAGATTTTGTCGCACGCTGCCAGAGGACTTGTCCACCTTTTGTCCTGACCACATCACTTCCTTTTCGAGAGCTGAGCGATAAAGAATTAAGCCTTGAGGAGGCGGATTTGGCCAACGCTGTGATCATCCAGAGACCCCTCAACACACAGGCCCCATTTGGACACTCCTGACCAATAGGGCTCCATAATTCACACCCCACTTTGCCCTGCACCGACATTCCACCTTCCCTCTGATTGGACTGTCAAAGCCTAAAGCACATCACCTCTCTTTACTCAGCAGTTGGATGATTGTTGTTTCCCCCAGCAGTGTAGAAACCTCTATGTGGGATTATCTTCAGACTAATGAAGATATGGTTAGCTAATTACAAACATCTCCACCGTTACAGCTGCTGCTGTGCGTTGTTGTCAATGCTTAATTTGTTTTTCTTCATCTGGAGGACACTGTTTACCTGCCAACAAATCCCTCCAAACCTCTAAACGACAGAAGAAAAAAAACTGTCAAGGCAAACCAGTGCTGTCACCCCCGCAGATGGTCACCCATGTGTGTCCATCTGTTTGTCTGCTAACATGTAACCATCACACCCTCCTCCTGTCACACACAAACACACCAGCACCGTCCTCTAACTCTTCCAAGTCTTCCCAAACTGTGGTCGCTGATATTTCTGCACTATTGAAAATACGGGGCTGATATTTCTCACTTGTATCTCTAGATCAGTGGTTCTTAACCTGGGTTCGGTGGAGGTCAACACATGCACCTGACTCACGTGATTCATGATGACACGCCCACCTTGACCATCACTGGCTGCAGGTGATCACTTTACATTGCTTGGCCAATTTGTGATGCAGGGAATTTGCTGCATTCAGTAGTCGACTTATGACTGTCGTGATAAAACATTGTGTGATTTTGTAATTTTTTTTAATCAATATTAACTATGTTGAGCAAAAAAAGAAAGTGGTCGGACAACTATGTACCATATGGATTCATATATATAATGGAATGGGAGTTGGTATCCTATCTGCATAATTTGCCAAATTAAGCAACTCTAGTCTAGCACCAGTAAAACTAAAGGAACACTTGTGCACCAGTAAGATATATACCTTGAATTTGAAAAAAAAAATCCTATTTTATTTTTCTTGGCCATAGTAAGGATAAATTTGGTTCAGAAAAGACATGATAGATACAAGAAATAATAAGTGAGGTATGTACTTCGTGCATTGTATTTGGTTTTGTTCTTTGAAACGGTGATATTAATGTTTATTTTATGCTTCAGTAAAACATATGTGAAATAAAAAAATCACATATTATTTTTCAATAAAGCAGGTTTTTTTGAATGTGCATATGAAAGTGTCAGGTTAAGAACCACTACTCTAGATGTATTGTATGTTTACATTTGTATTTATTATCGAACGCCTTCATTTGTTTACACACCTTTCAGACAAAAAAGAGAAGACATGACATTTTTTATTTATGACCTGATTTTTCAGGACTGTCAATTCTTTTGCCATTGTTTGCCTTTTTTGTGAACATTTGCCTTGATTTTGGGTGGAGATTTAATTCAGAATGTACAATGTGTTGTCTTATATTTAACATATCACAGATTAAGGGACAATAAATATCCTCTTCAGAGCTCTGTGTGAAATTATTGTTTCAGTTTTGATTTATCTTGCCCAACATTGATTGGGAGAGATTATTGTAATCAGTGTGTGTGTCCGTAGAGTCATATCATGCTATAACTCAATGAATACTTGAGATATCACCATGAAATTACATGGGCATATACTGTACATATAGCTGATGTGCATCAGATGCAATGAATCTTTTGAGTGTCAATGTCACAATTAACTGAAAGGTCAAAGAACTTTCAGATTGGTACCAAACGATGCGGAATGAAGGTTTATACAATTCTCATAATTGGTGTTATCACCTACGACCAATAGTTTTTGAGATCTTTGGAGGTCAAAGGTGACATGTCAGAAAATTAACTTAAAAATGTCAAGCATAGACATATCACACTATAACTTAATCAATACTGGATATATTATAATATTACACGCACTGATGCATATATACATGTAACGAATTATCAATATTGTCAAAGGTCAAGGTCCCATTATTGGCTCGTAATTCAAGAACGGGTTGTCATAGAAACATGAGATTGGCACGAAATAGGGGTGAGATTAGGCATTCTCTGAATACTTGTTTAATTGTTTAGTCACTTTGGGATTCCCCATATTAACCCAGCCCAGGTGTTGCGTGAGTAATGCTGGCAGAAATGTTTGAAAATGAAACATCCATCAACTCAAATGTGTATAATTATCATGGTGATTATAGCAGGAAAATTACAGGCATCAAATCATGACTTAAGACAACATCTATTAGACATTGTAATGATAGTCAGAAAAATCAGTGATACCTTAACAGTTCAGTTTATTTACACATTCAGTCAGGGATAATAAAAAATAAGTAAATATATTCATTTACCTGGGTCACTAGACTAGACAGTTTGTTATCTTTTCATGGTCATCAGATATGACCCATTTGGATATTCAAAGGTTCCATAGGAAACAAGGTTATCTGCTACAACATTGATTGACCAGTAAAACCCATAGACTTGAATCAATGACTTGATCAATGTTCAGTTAATAATAGATTTAGCTAAAAAGTCCCCCTTTTACTCTGTTTTCTATGTTTTGATATAATAACCTTTAAATTGTATTTAGTGTTTCTATTACAACTATTAATGTATTATCATTATTATTCTTTTTTTATGCTTCTCATGTCACTGAAAGAAATTATGTTTATAGATTCATAACAATATTTTCTTTTACTTTTATGTAATTTTTTATGTATTCTTCTACTTCATGGAAGGTATGCAAATTACATTATTTTATTTTGTTTAAAATACAGCTAGGTCAGGGTGACCTAGCTGTACAACTGCACATTTTTGTACCATTTGTCTTATTTTATATTTGTATATGCAAATAAATAAAATGTAGAAAATAAAATAGAAAGGAGAGGAGAGAGGAGAGGAGAGGAGAGGAGAGGAGAGGAGAGGAGAGGAGAGGAGAGGAGAGGAGAGGAGAGGAGAGGAGAGGAGAGGAGAGGAGAGGAGAGGAGAGGAGAGGAGAGGAGAGGAGAGGAGAGGAGAGGAGAGGAGAGGAGAGGAGAGGAGAGGAGAGGAGAGGAGAGGAGAGGAGAGGAAATGAAAGGGAGGGTGAATTGTTATTTGAACATCTAAATTAAATAAAGGAAAAAACATGATTTACAGTGAAACGTGCAAAAAAGACAGAATAATATTGTAATAAATGGTGATGTATCATTTAAGAAAGGTTAAATAGAGAGAAAAAGTCAATTGTGAATGAACACAAAGGTAGAAGTGGGTCTTTATGGTTTACTATCATTCAGCAGAAGAAGCATCTCAATAAAATGAAAGAGAGACTAAGCAAAAGGAATGACCCGATTCCTCTACTTCCCAAAAAAGTCCACTTGAATTCTTATTCTATTCTACTGTAGAATTAAGCATTTGTGTGTCTGCATGTGTAAAGAGGCATGCATGTGCTTTTACATAAGTGAGTTTGCTCAAGCTTTCTGCCTGACCTGAGGAAGAAGGCGAACACCATTATCCATCTTCAATATTTAAAGCCATTGGACGTGGTGGTGGTGAAGGGGAGGGGGGAGTATTCATGGTTGTGGAGGATGACGATGACAGCCTATAAGGATGGTCAAGGTCAGGGTAAAAACTCAGCAGCTGAACTGTCCTGAATATTATAATCCCCTCTGAAGAGTAACCCATGAGGCCATGCTGCACATTGTTGGATTTCTCTCTGAATCTGCAGGCTGTAGGCATCACTTCGAAGGCAGCCAGAGGGGGCAAAGCTAAAGAGTAAAAGAGAGCACATTTCCTTTGTGCTACATATTTAATAAGGCTAAGCATGCAGGGAATTACTTTCCCTTTAACTCCCACATTTCCTTTTAAAATGACCCTTCTACTCATGCAGCAGCCAACCTTTCATTTTGCACATTCCTCTTCACGCATTATCGGAAACATACCCATTTTAATACAGGTCATATGGTTGACTTTTCTGCTGTGGTGCCTTTTTTCATTGTTAATAATGTGGTTTTTTTGGAAGAGGGGTTTGCATGCTTGGAATTTATAGAGAGGTCTGGGTTCAGCAGTTGAGGTGCCCGTGACATGTTTGTTGTCATGCTCTGAGCACAGGCTTTACTGTGAAGAGGAAGCATATTGCACCTAAAGATCTGCATTTGAAAGTGTTTTATGGGAAAAGAAAAAAAAAACAGCGAGTGTGTTATGAGTCAAAATTGTGCACAAAAGTGTCTTTATTTTCTTGTATTTTAATTCCTTTATCTATGTTTAAAGCAGGGGTCTCAAACATGCAGCCAACCGATAGTTCCAATGCAGCCCGAGAGGGATAGGGAAACATAATAACCTATTAAATTACTCCATGTTTTCTTTTCAGTTATTATTTCCCTATAAATGATGACAACGTCTAATTTGTCTCATTGTTTGACTGCAAAAAAATATTAAATTACAAAAATATTTACATTTACAAAGTATCCCGTAACAATAAAAACGTGAGTAACCTGAAATATCTAAAAAAAAATTGAACCATTCTCTGCTTTTGTTACTAAAACTTTAGCATTTTTGTAGAACTGATCCATAAGAAAACACATGGACTAATGATAAGTTGAGGCAAAATATTTATTTTGCTTAAGTTTTTTTTTAATATTTGGATAATTTATAAAAGTTTATTCTTAATTTAGTGGGTATTTTCTGCACTAAAACAATAACAAACATGTGGAGTTGTTAAGTTTTCTGTTTTCCTGGTTCCGGCCCATTGGAGATCGAATCAGACTGAATGTGGCCCCTGAAGAAAATGAGTTTGAGACCCCTGGTTTAAAGCAAAAAAAAAAAAAGTACAAAGGAGATCTGACTAGAGCTTGACAATGCAAAAATATTGTTCACTAAATCTAACCATCATACTGTACAACATGTATGGTATCATTTTTTAATGGGTGTGTCTGGGTCAGTGAAATGCATTATTTTATTTAAAAAATAATTTTGGGTCATGTTCAGTTGGTGAAGCAAAAGAGAAATATCAAGCATCTCCAAAATGGATCGGTTTAAGCATCTGGAAAACTAAGAAATGAGATTATGTATGGGAACAAAAAGTACATGTTACATTTGTAAAAAAAGAAAGAAATAAAACATTCTTTTATAGTTCTTTAAGACATATTCAGGTGAGCAGCTGCTTCAACAGTCAACAGTTTCCTCCACAACCCAGCTCCAGATAAACTGGAAGATATATATGTAGATTTATCTATTTGTGTGTGTGTGTGTGTGTGTGTGTGTGTTTAGGTGATCTTTTGGGATTTTACCTACATGTCAACATCTAATGTATACTTTCAACCTGAACATCCTGCCCTCATAGATTCTAAAGTTTGATATATTTGATATATAAATATGGACATAAATATACAAGGTGGGAAAGAATGGTATTTTAAATTTAAAATATACATATACATATACATATACATATACATATACATATACATATACATATACATATACATATACATATACATATACATATTCATATACATACATATACATATACATATACATATACATATACATATACATATACATATTCATATTCATATTCATATACATATTCATATACATATACATATACATATACATATACATATACATATACATATACATATTCATATACATATACATATACATATACATATACATATACATATACATATTCATATACATACATATACATATACATATACATATTCATATTCATATTCATATACATATTCATATACATATACATATACATATACATATACATATACATATACATATACATATACATATACATATACATATACATATACATGAAAACAAAGTATTTGCACATTCAAAAAGGAGTGTGAGGAAGTATAATTTATTTAATCCCTCTTCTCCACAAAACAGTCGATCATTAGCTTCCTGTCAACATAACATCAAGTACCTTGGTTAACCTCATCTGTTATCTTTCTGTACACATACACATAAATATATGCTACATAAATATATGTGGTCATAGGGGGCCCCTACATATGCATATGTATGATACTTGTCATACACAACATAACAAGCAGTTACTTGGGTTCTTTTTTGCTTTGACATTTTGAAACAAACAGGCATCTTTCCATATATTTGCTCCCTTTGCTCTTCTTCGTTTCTAATGTTTTATATGTAGGCTAATGTTGGCCTAAAGAGAAATGTAACTGGCAACACCACCACACTTCAATGGTCACTGTAGGTATCGACACCATCGTGATAAAACGAGGAAACACTGAATTTGTGAGCAATCATATGAACCATACATTAAATAGATGAAGAATTATGTAGGCAAGAATACACCATATTCGAAATGGTAAAAATATAGAGTAAATACTAACTTTATCGGCATTATTCTAGAGTCCCCCCCCCCTACACACACACACTCAACATTTCAGAAATTGTTTTGGAAGAAGAACTCATGTTTTACCAGGGGGTCTATGGTTCTTCCAGATCCCCTGTGGTTTGCACCTTGGTTATATGGCCTCATAAAATGGTTCCTTCTTGGAATTAAAAAAATAAATCAACTATTTCCTTGTAAGTCCATGAACACAGGCCAGGTAGGGACTAAAAGGAAACAAACTCTTTGATCGGGTTTATGACTGGCATTTTAATCATAATAGTGTTGCATTTACTGTATGGTGACCTTAAAGTGATAATGATGCACTCTGGGAAATATGTAAGTGTGATCCCTTTGAAACAACACACCTTGAAATCTCACAGGCAAAAAATGCTCAACTGCATTTTATTCATTCCACAGGCATCTCACCCTAGCTCCTGTTTCTTGAGAAGTGACATCAAGGAGTGGGTTCAACAATGCAGTCACGTCAGAAATGTCACCAAACATGCAAAGCTTTAATCATAACTGTGTGTGCCAGATGCTGTCAGAAGGCTTACCTTGACTTGAAAGCATTAGTCTTTCAATACTGAACATTATTGAATGTTCAGTTATATCCAAACCTTCAGTGCTTAGGTCAAACCATAATCTCCTTAAATCTAGTGCTTCTCAAATCCAGTCCTCGTGGCCTAGTGTCCTGCATGTTTTACATATCTCCCCCTTCTATCACACCTAAGTTTACTTAATGATAAGCTCTTCAGAAGACTGATAATGAAAATGATAGTGTGATTTTTTTTTTAAATATTTCTTTATTATAAAAAAATTAGAAATTCAAAGTTGTCTTTAATATTTATTATAATTTTTAAAAACATATACAATTATTATAATTTTTTTTTATTATTTTAGTTTTTTAATTTTTATTTCTATTATATATATATATATATATATATATATATATATATATATATATATATATATATATATATATATATATATATATGAAATTAAAAAATATTCAATTAATTTTAAAAAATAATTTAAAAAAAATTTAAATACAGTTTTTATTTCAAAAGGAGAGGGGGGATTTTTTTTTCAAACTAAACAAACGTGACAGTATTAAAAAATAAGTTACTTCAGAGGGAAAAATCACTGGAGGAGAAAAATTGTGACTTTCTACATTATAAGTATGACTTTTATCTCATATGTGACTCTTTATCTCATAATTATGCATTTCTTATCTTTTATTTATGACTTTTTATCTCACAAATGTAATTTTTATTTATTTATTTTAAATTATCTTTAGAAATTTTATTTCTTTTTTTTGTTATTATTATTATTATTAAAAAATAAGAAGAAGAAAAGGGAGCTATCTAAAACATGCAGGACACTGGGCCACGAGGACCAGATTTGAGAAGCACTGAATAAAATCCCATGCATTTGTGTGTCATACACATCCTGGCCACTATATGGCGCAGCTCCGTCACTGCGGACCAAAAACAAGTGGAGACGCGCAGCCCATCTCTGGACTCCGCAGTCTCCTTCTCATCCTGCCTGTCTGTCTGTCCGACTGACTGACTGACTGACGGATCATCACTGACCCAACTCACTCACTCACTCACTCACAGCCTGTTTTCTCATCAATACGGGGGTAAGAGGAATTCTTTTCTATTTGTTTCCATCCTTCAGGTGTGCAGGATCAGGCTGCTGATGGGTGCGCTCACAGTTCTAATGAGATGAAGGCAAACAGCACAGTCCTGCCACGGGACATCGTCGTTTATTGACGCTCTTTGATGTTGTTTCTAGATTATAATACCTGTGCATTATGGGTAATATTGTAGAGGATATGAAAATGTGTGAGACTGTACTTTCACTGAGCAGAATATGTAAAAGGTTGAGTGTGTGTGTGCGCGTGTGTGTGTACGTGTGTACGTGTGTCTCTGTGTGTGTGTGTGTGTGTGTGTGTGTGTGTGTGTGTGTGTGTGTGTGTGTGTGTGTGTGTGTGTGTGTGACATCACTTTTGACATGTATGTTTTCTAGTACATTTCCAAATTTCCAAATGGGATGATTTGGTCTATTGTCAATGTTATGTAATAAGTACTTAAAACGTGAGACATTAGAATAGAATAGAATAGAATAGAATAGAATAGAATAGAATAGAATAGAATAGAATAGAATAGAACTTTATTATCATTGTGGACACAATTAAACTTAATTTGAAACTTCATTATCATAAAAAGGTTATATACATACATATATATATATATATATATATATATATATATATATATATATATATATATATATATATATATATATATATATATATATATATATATATATATATATATATATATATATATATATATATATACACACACCACATGCATTATGCCAAAAAACAAACATACACAACAGATGATAAAATATACAACAGATGATACAGATGAACAGATGATATCCTGTTGTTGCAATACAGGCATAAAAGTGCATAACTTAAAAAAGTACAATGTGTATAAAGTGCAGTAGATAAGTATTCATTGTCTTATTTCTGTGTGTTTTTGTGCACAAAGAGCAATTTTGTCCACTCATACTGTGTTTGTGTTTGCATTCTTGTACATTGCAGGACATACCTGTGTGTGTGTGTGTGTGTGTGTGTGTGTGTGTGTGTGTGTATTGTTGCGTCCATGTTTGTTGCAGTACTGCCTGTCTGACTTTGTCCCCTTCTCTCCTGGCCTCATTCCAGAGCACAAACAGCATGTGAATGGCGGCAGAAAGCAGCAGAGTTGTCACAGAGGAGCAGGAGGAGCTCCCAGCCCCTGGAGCTCACACTCACGCTCACACTCACATGCACACACACACTCACACGCACACCCGGAGTCAAAGCCACATCCAGTTTCACCCTGTGACACACGGCACACAGTGGCAGGCTCCTCGCACACTCGCTCACACAAGGAGCCACAGTCACACTCACTTCAACACTCCCTCACACACACAGTCGCACAAGTACGGCTGTCGTCTCACACACAGTCTCTCAGCCATGACCAAGGGAGAGAAAGGAGCACAGGGCTCAGCGGGGAAGTTCATCAAACCTACTGAACCACTTTTCCCTAAAACTCCTCACCAGGTAAGACACAGTTTGAATATTTTCTTCAAATAAGGCGCATACACTGTAGATTTTGCAGTGTTAATTTGGAGAAAATGGGACCAAATACACTCTAGAAGAAGTTAAATAAACTCTCTAAGTGTTGATTTAACACTGCAAAATTTACTGTGTAGTTTTGAACTCCAGTGATGGTATATGAACCTGTCTGTAAACATAAAACCTCCTGAGATGTTTTTTTTTTTTTTTTTTTTTTTAAATCTCATCTGCTTGTGTTTGCAGCTCAGCTTTCAATAATTCCACATGATTAGATAGAGATTTGAAAACAAAGATGGAAAGTGTGTTCTGTTTTTTGTCGCTTATCTCACTGTGATTAATCACTTGCTTTGTTTTTCCTCTGAACCATAACCCCACTGATGGTAAATTCAGTTGCTAGAAGTTGATTAGTTTCATTAGAAAAAAAACAGTCATTTCCACTTATGGGATGAACACTTGTTATCTTTGTTTAACCCTGGTGATATTAGTGGACTTTTCTAATCATAGCAGTGGAAATAGAAGGATGTAAACACAAAAAAGTTGAGTTGTGATTCTATCTTTTTATTATCTGATGTCATTTATCTGTATAACATCTACACCAATGATTGGTATTTGATGGAATGTGATAAAACTCAAAGAAACAGAGGGAATATATTCAAAACAGTGTTGACAAAATGCTATTGTGTTAACCTAAAAGTAGAAAATCAGGCATTTTGGGAAGTTAGACGCCAAATTTCACAGAGTTTCAGATGCATTTGTAACGTAATACCACTGCTGTTAGTCACTTTTTTTCTCTGTTTCGCTACAGTGTTCATTAAACTGCATTACATCATACCATATAACCAGTTCTACCACTGGCTCATCTCGTCTGCCCTTCTAATGTTCTGTGATATTAGTTGTATTTTGACTCTATGGATTTGACAGTGAAGATCCTAATCTTAACACAAATACCTCTTTGTCAAGGAAGGTTTTTAATAAAGACAGGAGGATTTGACTGTCAATAATCAGCAGTGATAAGATAAATATCAGAGGTGTAAAGTAACTAAGTAAAAGTACTTCATTACTGTACTTAAGTAGAGTTTTTTTTTTAGGTATTTGTACTTTACTTGAGTATTTCTTTTTCTGGCAACTTTTTTACTTTTACTCCCTAGATTTTTTTTTTTTTGGTATAAATATCTGTACTTTATACTCTTTATATTCTCAGAATAGACTTGTTACTTTTACAAACTAAACAGATGTGACAGTATGAAAAATCTGTCACTTCAGTGGAGGAAAGAAACTGTAACTTTATATATTGTCTCATATTTTTTTATTTTTTACCTTTTCTCTTAAAATTCTGCATTTTTTTATCTTCTCTTAAAACTTCTCTTTTTTTATCTCTTGATTTTTTTTTTAATCTCAATTGTGACTTTTCTGATTTTATTTTCTGAAGTATTATTGCATTCAGGACCAAAAAGAATGCAGTTTTACTTTTTACTTTTGTACTTTATTACAATTGAGAAAGTGTACTTTTTTACTTTTACTTTTAGTAGAAGAGTTGAATTAGTACTTCTACTTTTACTGGAGTATTTTTTCACACAAGTAGCTGTACTTCTACTTAAGTACAGAATGTGAGTACTTTGACCACCTCTGATCAGAGGTGGAAGTAACTAAGTAAAAATACTTCCTTTACTGTACTTAAGTAGAGTTTTTAGCTATGTGTACTTTACTTGAGTATGTATTTTTCTAACAATTTTTTACTTTTACTTCCTACATTTTTGTATAAATATCTGTACTTTATACTCTTTACATTATCAGAATAGACTCATTACTTTTTCAAACTACACAAATGTGACAGTATGAAATAAGTCGCAAATCACAAATTGTGACTTTTTATCTCATAATTCAAATTTTTTTTCTCATAATTTTTAATTTTTATCTAATTGTTTTCACTTATTGTTCCCTGATTTCGATTATTTTATCTCATAATTCTGCTTTTTTTAAAAAATCTCCTATTTATGACTTTTGA